>CM037777.1:46795897-46831881 GCA_021229015.1 Solen grandis
TGAAGTTTCAAGTCAATACTTTTTATTGTTTTCAAGTTATGGCCAATGTTAAAGTTGCTGACAAACCAACCAACAAACCAACCAACCAACAGACAGGGCAAAAACAATTCGCCCCTGTCACAGATCTTGGGTGCATAAAAAAACGCAGTCCAATAAGCCTTAACATCAACAATGATACAAAAATTAGACCTGGTATCATGTACCATGTGTTTGGTCGATACCAAGTAATTTTCTTCTTCGCAAATCTCAGACATGGAGTTTTAACATATTCCCTTAAGACAGGCAGTCTGGAACACAATTACAATACTCTAAGGGCTAAATTTACCTGGAACTATGGATAATCAAACAAAATACGGATTTCCACTTAGCAAATCCTACGATTTACTGTAATATTGCAACATTCAATTATTTCTGATTTGAAGGGAATTGCAGTTTAATTAAGTAATACTGCACCGAATGTAAATAAATCTTCAGTTATCTGTACCATGAAGAAACTATTGGCTGAAATCAAGGATAATCGTCTGCTTATTATTCAGGATTTGAAAAGATTTATTATCTTGATTTACCAGGATTACAAGACCACAGACTCTGCTGTAATGTTATACTGTGATGATTTTTTGGTGTAGCTGTTTAACCTCACTTTTGACCTACTTAGTGATGATGACGTAAGACAGGGCTGAATGAGGATTTGAACAATTTTCACTATAAGGACACACAAAAAAATTACACACCATTGTCCGTTGAGATGACAGCTAACTGAAACATACACTTTGTATTCAGAAAATCTTAATAAAGTTATAATTCTGACTGAATTACAGTTTCTTTGATGCACATTTTTTCAGGCCGAACATTATGATTATAGTCTGTTTCACTGAAAGACAGTGCGCTTTATTCTTTATTACATGATGTTTACTCTGCAAATTTGCTGTGTTGCTGTGGAGAGGATGCTTTACTACTGAAATTTAATATATATATATATATATATATATACTGATTTCCTAGAATGAATGCTTCACTTGAACATCATAAAACTGTTTTACATTCTTCCCCATCAATAGCGCATATCTTCCTTATTTATTGTGTCAACAAATTGACATCCTGCATCCTGCCTAATATTCCTGTAATGTGAGTATTGAGCAGGAAGTGGCTGAAAACAACAACCCTCTTTTAAACCACAATTCTCTCAACAAATAATTGTTTATTTAATTTGGCTGAGATCCATAAATTCCCAAAATAATGACTGTATTAAACACAAAATTCGGGTAACAACATTTTTTTTCAAGCCTTAATAAAAGTGGTGTATTAGATCACACTTTGACCTTTCTATTGATAACAGTAGAGCTATCACTGAAAGTGATTAACACCCACTCTACCCTGCCTAGCCTCATCAACATAGAACTTGTAAAATGGGATGGAACTGAACATAACACTATGGGAACACATGCATGATTCCTTCTTACCAAATTAATAATCTCCCATTTAACTTTGTAGGTGTGTGTGTGGGAGGGGTGGGTACAATATGAAACTGAACTTAAAGGTATTGATACTATTAATTGATTATAAACCAGTGTGATGGTATAGGCTCGTAGAACGCGTCACAACATGCATTAATACAGTCAGGAGCATTGTGATTCCCGGCTGCAGAGGGCGTGGTAGACCCAGGCTGTGTCAAGGCTGATTTGAAAATGTGCAATCTGGCTAACACTGATCCTTTGGACAGAGTTGCGTGGAGAGAGGGTGTTAGACATGCCTACCCCAGAACCTGGGACACCCGCTGAAGTTGAAAAATAAAATCAGGATCAAGTCAAGTGTGAGAAAAATATTTTTAGGCCAGCTTTCTTAATCATGTGTATTAATACTTTATCCCTTAACCCAATCAATATTCATGTACACTGTGATTAAGGACTTGAACAAGAGCACCGCACATATTTTTGTTAAAAAAAGTTAACCTTGAAAATCACAACTAAAACTGTAAGCTTTTAAATGCAAAGCTAAAGTACCATACCCTTTAAATTTGACCTTTCACCTTGAAGGATGACCTTGACCTTTTGAAATGTATACAACACAAAGATGTAAAATATGTAAACAAAAAATCACAATTGCTAATCCATTGAATTTTTGATAATCAACAAAATACTGTAAAATTTAAAGACATTTAAAAAAGAATGTTCTTTTTTATCTGCCTAAAGATCATGACCAAAATCACACCTGCACAGGTTCATATGATGACAAACCAGTATACAAAGTTTTTTTTAAAAAAAATATTGAATAATGACAAAGAAATATCTATTATAAAACTTGTCCAAAGTTATGGCAAAATAAGGTCAAAGGTCAAAAAATTGGTATCTGAATAACCCTTGTCAAGATGAATATGTACACCAAATATAAAAGATGTATATCAAATAGTAAAAAGTTATAGCCAATGTTAAAGTTTTTTGTTAAACATTTCAAAAATAGGTCAAAGTTTAAAGGTCAAGGCCAAAAGTCCAAAAGTGTAACATTGATGGAAAGGTCTTGCCACAAGGAATTCACATGTGAAATATTAGTGCCCTGTTGGTAATGGTTCTGAAATGACAGGCATTTTAATGTTTTCAAAAGTTACAGCAAAAATAGCTCAAAGGTCAATAGGTGAAAAAATTTGCATAGGCCTTGTCAAGATGAACATGCATACCAAATATGAAAGTTGTAAATGGAATAGTAGAGAGGTTATGGCCAACGTTAAGATTCCAGACAATGCCTGACGACGGCAATGTGGACGCCGGAGTTACGACAATAGCTTGTGTTTTTTTCGCCGAAAAACAGACAAGCTAAAAATGTTAAATGACTGAATAGTAAATGGTATAATTATGAGAAACAGTGTTTTCTTTTTGCCATGCAAATAGTATAGAATCTGAGCTACAGGATTGTATTATATGAACAAATAGGAGATCCTGATCAGATAGATCCCAATGCTTCAACAAGAGTCTATTCATTCCAGCCAGTATACTTTGATACAAATTCCAAGTAACATCTGTGACATTTAGCTGCCACACTGAGGTACCCAGGCTATCAACTGTGGGAATGTGATATGCAGTATATTGCAGTTCTAAGAAGTTTCTGTCATTTAGCAAATGCCCAAAGGATAGATACTGTTTAGAAACACAGAACACTGATATTTTTGTTCTTGCATATTTCATATAATAATCTAATGCTTGATCGAGTGAGCGTAATGCCCCAACCTTTTATTTTTCCTTTTTCCCAGAAATGGCAGAATGATTAATGATTCAATCCGTTCATTCACCACAGTTAGTCAATCATACTGACACAGTACATAAAATAATGATTATATGAACAAATTCTAGATTGATCTAGCACATGTTAATCTATTTGATTCTAGTGCATGGCTTTATCTGCCTGAAGGATCCAGCTGCAGTTCAAATGATGGTCAAATCCACCTGAAAATCAAGCATGGGTCCTTAAGCACAAGAAGCTAGAGCATGGGTAAATCTACATTAAGCACAAGAAGCTAGAGCATGGGTAAATTCACCGTAAGCACAAGAACCTAGAGCATGGGTAAATCTACCTTAAGCACAAGAAGCCAAAGCATGGGTAAATCTACCTTAAGCACAAGAAGCCAAAGCATGGGTAAATCTACCTTAAGCACAAGAAGCTAAAGCATGGGTAAATCTACCTTTAGCACAAGAAGCTAAAGCATGGGTAAATCTACCTTAAGCACAAGAAGCTAAAGCATGGGTAAATCTACCTTAAGCACAAGAAACTAAAGCATGGGTTAATCTACCTTAAGCACAAGAAGCTAAAGCATGGGTTAATCTACCTTAAGCACAAGAAGCTAAAGCATGGGTAAATCTACCTTAAGCACAAGAAGCTAGAGCATGGGTAAATCCACCTTAAGCACAAGAAGCTAGAGCATGGGTAAATCTACCTTAAGCACAAGAAGCCAAAGCATGGGTAAATCTACCTTAAGCACAAGAAGCTAAAGCATGGGTAAATCTACCTTATGCACAGAAGCCAAAGCATGGGTAAATCTACCTTAAACACAAGAAGCTAAAGCATGGGTAAATCTACCTTAAGCACAAGAAGCTAAAGCATGGGTAAATCTACCTTAAGCACAAGAAACTAAAGCATGGGTAAATCTACCTTAAGCACAAGAATCTAAGCATGGGTAAATCTACCTTAAGCAAAGAAGCTAAAGCTGGGTAATTACCTTAAGACAAGAAGCTAAGCATGGGCTACCTTAACACAAGAAACTAAAGCATGGGTAAATCTACCTTAAGCACAAGAAGCTAAAGCATGGGTAAATCTACCTTAAGCACAAGAAGCTATAGCATGGGTAAATCTACCTTAAGCACAAGAAGCTAGAGCATGGGTAAATCCACCTTAAGCACAAGAAGCTAAAGCATGGGTAAATTCATCTTAAGCACAAGAAACTAAAGCTTGCGTAAATCTACCTTAAAAACAAGAAACTAGAGCATGGGTAAATCTACCTTAAGCACAAGAAGCTAAAGCATGGGTAAATCTACCTTAAGCACAAGAAGCTAAAGCATGGGTAAATCTACCTTAAGCACAAGAAACTAAAGCATGGGTAAATCTACCTTAAACACAAGAAACTAGAGCATGGGTAAATCTACCTTAAACACAAGAATCTAAAGCATGGGTAAATCTACCTTAAACACAAGAAAGCTAGAGCATGGGTAAATCTACCTTAAACACAAGAATCTAGAGCATGGGTAAATATACCTTAAACACAAAAAGCTAAAGCATGGGTAAATCTACCTTAAGCACAAGAAGCTAAAGCATGGGTAAATCTACCTTAAGCACAAGAAGCTAAAGCATGGGTAAATCTACCTTAAGCACAAGAAGCTAAAGCATGGGTAAATCTACCTTAAGCACAAGAAGCTAATTCATGGGTAAATCTACCTTAAGCACAAGAAGCTAATTCATGGGTAAATCTACCTTAAGCACAAGAAGCTAATTCATGGGTAAATCTACCTTAAGCACAAGAAGCAAAAGCATGGGTAAATCTACCTTAAGCACAATCAAGGATAAATCTATCTGCACTCAGGCATGAGTAAATCAAACTGAAGCTCAAGCATGGCTAACTTCATCTGAAGCTCAAGCCTGACTAAATCCACATTGGTAGATAAATCTAAACCTCAAGCATAAGTAATTCTACTTGCAGGGACCATGAGAGCAAATGTGATAATCAGAGTAAGTAAAGTTACAGAAAAAGTGTCTCTTATCTGAATGTGAGAAAAATTGACATATCTTTTACAGCAATTTCTTTTATATGTGTTACAATCTTTATAATCAGTCTTGACAATTATTTTAAGGTCAGGGAATGTTTTGAAAATTTTCACCCCAAGTTGGTATTGAATTTGTACCTTTTGCACCTGCAGTCAATTTATATGACTACTCTTCATTAAGGACCTTGAAACATAATTCTGCTACTGCCGATTACATTTAGCAAAACAAACGATATCAATTTCCTGACAAAAAATAAATCCCCTATAATGGTGTGACACCGCATAAATCAACTGGCACTGCCACCAGAGAATGCAATGGGCGGCAATACCTTTATAGTCATAAAGCTCAATTTTCCATTCCTAAAATGCTGTCACATTGTTCATGCACTATCAATATTCTCATCAAATATCATCTCTCATTTTCTGATACAAGTGCTGGTTATAAAACTTGATTAATTTCCCGCAATTAGGTTGAAAAATGTCCTCAGATAAAAGCAAAAACATTTTACTGCTCAGCATTAGGTGGTTTCAACCTTTCATGACAAGATCACTGTAAAACCAGTTCTAATCAGATCAGCGGTCCATTGATTTTTCTTTTATTTCATTATCTTCTCATTTCTAAGAAATTCATCACTGAAGTTTAAATACAGAGTTATTTCATTTCTACCAATATATACCCCTTTAACATTCCTTTAAAAAAAAAAATGTGTAAACAAGGTTTCTACACAATCCTCATGCATTATCAAATAGAATATTGTAACTTCCAATTTCTTACAAATTATACCCCTGTAAATTTGTCAATGTTACTCACAAACCTATATGTCCTTAGAATAAGACTTTGTAATTAAATATAGGAACTGAAGTTCTAGCATAAGATATTTAAACAGCTATGTGAAAATAATAAATGAACTGTTTAAAAAAATTAACTCATAGTAACTGTAACTCAGCTAACTTGTGGGAACTCTTAGTTTATTGGTGGTAATATCACAGTAACTTTTCAGTCACCAGAGAAAATATCAAATGCTAAAAATGGCGCTCCACATAAATATAAACAATAACTGCAGTTTTTATGTTTTAACCTACTATCAGCTGAAAAATTGAAAAAAAAAAGACTTGTGAGGCTTGACAACAGGCAATTATCAAGTCAATATACATAGATTGTGATAACATCAGGACTAATCATCCTGCGCTGTGATGAATTATACGTTACATGGATGAGCATCCATCTCCAGGGTTCAATGTGGAACTTCCATTTCCTTCTATTTCTATAATTATGCACTTAGAATACTAGCTGTTTAAGCTTTCAATCTGTTCTCGGTGAAAATGCACATCAGGAAATGGCGCCAAACTGGCTAAGAAGAAAATCAATCACCAAAGATAGTCTTTCAAAATGTTTGTCAAGCAAACACCACTGTACCAGTTTATATTACAATGTTGTCTTTTTGCAATATTTATGTGCCGAGCATACTATGCATGATAGATAGACTACAATATCTGGAAGATATCCATGTTTGAAAGGGAGAAAACAAGGCTAACATGTCTTGATGGGCAATCACCATTCTCTCTCGCATGTCTCCAGGAATCAAACCCAAAACACATTGGTGAGAAGTGAAGTATCCCATCACTACATTACCCAGACACTCTTAAGTGTATTTAGATAAGGTTCACCAAGACATGCCATGACTTTGTAGAAAATAACAATCATGCTTAAATCAATGTTTGTTTACAACAGTGGTATAAGATATAACCCTATCCTTCCTATTCTTTTCTGACGGAATTTTTTTCTTTTTTAAATTTTACCTCCATTGTAATCTTATTTCTATACTCATTATTTGCATTGAAAAACATTCAAACAACTGTTTTTCTTAATTCATCCTAAGAATTTTTTTCCTTTCAAATATAGTCCTTTTTGCACACAAAATAAATGAAGTGGATATTGTTAATTAGATAATTAATTTTATGAGTATTTACAATCATACACACAGCCTGGGGAAGATTCCTTGCTCTCAATATGGTGTCATTTTGTAGTGTCTTTGTAACACATACGTACAAGGGGAAACAACTGCTGCAGTGACATGTGCAAACTCTGCAGCAACACAAGCAGAGATAACTTACCAAGGTATTGTACTGATATCAGATGCTTACACAAACTCTTTCTACTTCAACCCTTCATTTTATGGTTATAGACATGTTTTGATGACTTGGCAATGAGTTTGGACCCAGATCAGACAGTACCTTCAGTTTCTGCCTAATTAGACTTCATACAATTCGAAATTTCCATTGTAATAATTGGCAAAGGGAAACCAACTGACTTTGAAATCACCCAAATAGAACCAGTTTAACTATTCTTTGGCATAAAAATACAAATCAATTAACTGGTGGAAAATTTTGCAATAGGTAAATCAAATGAAATTAGCGGTGGTACTTCTGATCTGATACCCCCATGATGAAGGCTCACTACCTATCTATACCAATTGACCCTGCATAGAACTGAGCCGCGAATCCTTAAGTCTGAAATAAAGGCTACCACAAGCAAACTCAAAGACCAGACATCCATTCCCAATCTTTTTTTTTCTACTTAAACACAATATCTAGCTGGCATATTGCAGATGTGTTGTTCAATCAACAGTTTCAGACACTGGGATTCAGCAGACGAGACCCTGGTGTACAGTAGAAACCACTTGGATTAAAAAAATTCTGAATTACCTTTGACTCAAAGTATAACATTTCTTAATCTAATTTACTTGAAATTGAAAAACGTCTGCAGTCATAAAGAAATAATATATATTCAATTTTTCCTCTTCTCACTTTTATTCAAACAATATATAATCAAATATTTCTCAAACTCACTGATTATTTATTAACCCTTTCCCTCATATAGACTCATTTTGACGCACACAATAGGTACCACATAAAGCCTGATCTGCAGAAAACCACAGTTAAACCTTACCAAATTTAATTAAAAAATCCTCATTTCCAGACCACTGAGGAGCAGCGAACAGCATAAAACCTGATCAGCCTGCGAGTTACTCGCAGGCTGATCTGGTTTTATGCTGTTCGCATAGGTCTTTTCATGGTGTCCTCTATGAGGGAAAAGGTTAACCTAACCCTCTACCTCATATAAGACACATTTTGATGCACTGGCAAACAAAGCAGAAAGAGATCAGACGGTTCCTTCCTTTTTTTCATATACCATCTCAAATTCAGTCATTAATATTCATAAATTTGTACACAAAATCATGAGGTAAAGGGTTAAGTTGCTCACTGTACAATAATTATTTTTTGTTGGAAATCTGTTATAAAGTCAAAGTCATGGTTGTATACATTGTGTACATTTATGGATTTATGTTCTAGAAATTGTGAGGTTTACTAAGTGAACGAAACTAATGTTCATGGGCAGGGATCCTAAAATTTTGGAATCTCAACCGGTCGACGGCAAAATCCCCCCCTCCCTTTAAAAAAATTCCGTTCCGTACCCCCCCCCCCCCCCCCCCGAAAAAAAACATAACCGAAAAAAAACGAAAAAAAAATAACATTGATATTTTCAATCAACATACCCTGAATCATTTGCAGTGTGAAAATAGATCTTTTATTATATTTCAGCATCCTGTTGGCATAATAAGGTATTTTTCTGCAATATTTACCTCTACGAAATCGAAAGTTTGTTTACCGGAAGTGCATGTATATGACGGTCTGTATATGACTCTAACGAATCAATAAATTGTTGGAAGCAGTCGTTTTGGTGTTGTTTATTATGTGCCTTTGTGTTTATATATTTTTTTTGTCAATAACTTTGATATTGTCATTAATTACCGCATTTAAAAGTCGACCGGTTACAGTTTGCAAACAAGCAATGGTCCATTATTACGGCATAGATAATTACACGGCACCGTCCAAATAACCGCTAAGTACAAACTGTCAATCCATTCATCTTAACTGCCCAATAATGACCTAGACGGGTGTCCCTGCCTGACCCCCACTGACACCTGCCCCGAGGGCACACCGGAAATTCAAGAAGTAGGTCAATTGGTGTGTAAGAGAGACTATTATGAACCGTTTGGACCGATTTTGAAAGTTTTAGACGAGGATTATGGATTTTTTTTCGACCGATTTTTTTGGTACTTTTTGAAATCTGAACTGGTCGATTGAGATCAAAATCGGTCAAAACCGGTAAAAAATCGGTTTTTAGGATCCTTGTTCATGGGGATAAATATTTGTGGATAAAACCATCCACTATATCAATGAAAATTAATCCACCATGAAAATTAATTAATCTACAGTATTCAAGTACAATGAAATGGGACAATCCTTTGCCGGTTGCCATGACTACCATTAGTCGGACCAGAAGCTACGTGTGACTTTAAGAAACCTCTACTCACATCCACAACAAATGGCAGACTGATGACCCTTTAGATATATCTTTTATTTACCTCAATTTGGGGAAGGAAACAAGTTCTTACAACTTAACATTATCCCTGAACTTTGCACCTGGGAAGGCCAAGAAAAATCCTTGCCCAAACTTATTTCAAACACATGCAATACTTCACAATATATTGTACTATAGACCTGCAAAGAAATCATGTCACTATTTTCCATATCAAGTTTTAATATATTGTGCTATAGACACTGCAAATAAATCTCGTCTTTATATTCCATACAAATTATCTAGTTTTAAACTTTATTTATTTTACATTGATTTATAGGAAACAAGTTATCAAAACTTAATCACTCTTGACGGCGGTGTATGTGGTTATTATTGTGGTAGGAAACCGGAGAGACATGCCTGGAAGAGTGACCACTGTACCCTCTCACGCACATTACCAGGAATCAAACTCAGGGTGCATTGGTGAGAAGTGAGGCCCATTATCACTATGCTGTCCAGGCCCCTTTTCAATATTGAAATATAAAGTGTTATGAATACCTAAATATGTCTCAATACTGTTATCCTCTGAGACACATTATTATTAAGAAAATTTAGGAAGAAAATGAATTTAAAAAGTTTTTTTAATTTCATCTGAAATCAGAAACATAGTTAAAATGAATTTATGTCTGTGACTGAAAATGGCTTTTTAATTAGATTTAGCATTTAGTTTAACAGAAGAACAACTCAATAATTTAATTGTCTGCTGCAATTAGGATTCAAAATTCACCTAATGAAGTTATAATTCTACTTCTACATTATTATGTCAGATCTGTTAATTCAAATTATTTCTTCAGAGGAATAATTCTCTATTAATCTGATATAGATCCAGCACATTTTTATTACCAGCATTCTATATAGTATCTCAAGCCACAGTTACTTCCCCTTTATATAAAAATGTCAAAAATATTTCATATTTTGAATAAAAAAAATGTGTGTGTGTGTGAAAGAACAAGTAAACAAGACAATAACAACAAAACGTCTAATTTGCAATGATGAGTTTTTAATGTAAAAATTAAAAGTAGGTTATATGGAAACGATATCTAAATACATGTAATCACATCATAGCTTACTTTCCTTATATAAAATATTTATCAAGATATGAAAAAAAGAGCAAATTATCTGGATACACTAAGAGCTAGATGTGTAATGTTTAAAGACACCATCATAAAAATACAATTAAATCATAACATCCGTCTGGACTGGCATGTCTGTTGTCTATAGCAGTTGATCTCATTTTCTGCCTCACAAACGAAATTGAACCATAAAATATGACTTCTACGGGAAGATCAATCGTGGATGAACTCAGTGAAACATCTAGTTCAACTGTGGATCTTGATGCTATCTTAGGAGTCTTGTCAACGTGAGAGTGTTTCAGTCATACAGAAATACGATATGACAAAGGCTGAGGAAGACCCTGGCTGTACAAAGAATCAAGCACATGGATAGAGCCACTTACTGCATGGCAGCAGGATGGTTTTCACTTACACCTTTCCAGTTTTTCTGCTATGAACATGTATGCTCCACCTTAGCCATTCATGGCACAAACAGTATCACAAACTTTTGTGTAAACCAAGTCAACAAATGACTACCTTTTATCTCAGTGTAGTTACTGGACATTTTAGAAGAAAAATTTTGAGTATTTGAGTACACATGTATATAACACTGGAAAAGTCCATGATGTTAATGACAATAGCTTTCTAAGAAAAGTCTAACCATAACTTATTACTAAAGGTAATTTTAAAAAACTCCCACAACAATATGTCCGTACTCATACCATAAACTGAAATATATCTTACAACTGCAGTTTTATATTTATAGAAATAGTGACCTTGACCCCAACATAGTATTACCATGCTTAATCAAAAGCTACTCTTTCTTTCTGAAAGTGACCACCAGTTCCAAGTTAAAATGAACCATTAGCTTGAGATAAGGGTGACTAAATATCATGGAAATTATGTTACGTCATCCTCACGCCATTGACATTTAATGGCATTATTCAACACCTAATTACACATCCTGAAACCTGAGGCAAAACAGTTCTAGTACTACCATCATTTGCTGAGCACCAAGCAAAGGAAAAACACAGGTATCATTTTCTTTTTGAACTTTGGTATTTTGCAGCTTGCAATCAAACGCTCTAGTTACAGGGCAGACACTCTAACTTTTTGACCAAACATGACTGATATCTGATCAGTTATCTTACTACAGAGACCTTTCATGGGAAGAGTTGTCAGAGCAGTACAATAAACTTGGTATGGGATCATGTCACCAGTCCTATCTGAGAAATAATAAATATAAACTTTACTTGAAATATTTTAAATAGTTTACGACTGAATGCATATTTATTTGGAATATAAGATGTTTTACTGTAAATAAAGGCAATCGGCCGGCCCACAATACAGCAAAACATTATATCAAAATTTAATAATGCAAAGATACTGCACTAAGAATTACAAATGAAGAACAGAGAGATGGACATTAAAACATTAACCCTTTCCCTCATATAGACTCATTTTGATGCACTCAATAGGTACCACATAAAGCCTGATCTGCAGAAAACCACAGTTAAACCTTACCAGATTTAATTATAAAGTCCTCACTTCCAGACCACTGAGGAGCAGCGAACAGCATAAAACCTGATCAGCCTGCGAGTTACTCGCAGGCTGATCTGGTTTTATGCTGTTCGCATAGGTCTTTTCATGGTTTCCTCTATGAGGGAAAGGGTTAAACATTACATCCAAACCAAGGATCACACATGGGACCCCTAACATACAGGAAGTTCCACTGACCATGAAACTCCATCCAAGTCCCTCTCCTAGGCAGTGAGGGAACCCTATCGTGACCTGTCTCCATAATGCCTTCACTAATTACCCAGTTGTCTTCATTACGAAGAACATTCCCTGAGGGTCATAAACTTGTTATAATAATGGTAGATTAGGACATAATTATCCCGTCTAGGATTTGATGTAACTCTCCCTCACATGGCTAGTCTACAGGAAACACTGGGAAATCCTGAAGGTATGGGACGTATCATATCACTGGTTAACATGTTGCTGTCTTATGTAGGAGCATTACAAAGAAACAAGAGGGCCAGACCAGCTCTTGATCAACCACCTGAATACAACAGAATGACATAATAAAGCTTTCATCAGTTAGAGTATATTATGTATCAGTTATCATTTATATCTAATGGAATTTATTCCAAGCAAAGTGAAGTGGAGCACTGTTATAAATTCATAAAATTTAAAATATAAATGGTCTGCCACGTACATTGTATATCCTTGCCTTTGACTTCAAATAATGGAACTTCTTCCTGTTTAATTAACAGTTTCACATAAGCTTTATGTACAGTTCAGAGTCTGAGTGTTGCTGGATACATTTATATTAAAACAAGGTGTAATCAGTCAATACTGCAACAAGCTCCGCCATTAATGCTCTTTGATCACTTATTTTCTCCTTATCAAGACCTCACAGTTCATTTTATGCAATATAATATTTCAAAATTTGAATAAATTACATGCATTTCACTGGGACGATTTAGTAGGACAAACTGTAATTGTCATTGTGAAAAGTATGCTCACAATAATAATGCTGTCTATATATCCTGACAAATATTGAAATATCATCCAAAATGTAGCAATTTATTGCAATAGCTTTCATCTAAAATATAGAAATGTATCCCAATATCATCCAAGATAAAGAAATGTATTGCAATATCATCTAAAATATAGCAATATATTGCCTATCTTCCAAAATGAGGAAGTCTATTGCAATACATAGTACTGAATCACAATATCATCCAAAATGTAGCAATCTATCCCAGTATCATCCAAAATATTGCAATATATTACAATATCATCCAAAGTACAGCAATCTTTTGCAATTTCATCCAAAATATATCCTTACATTGCAATATAATCCAAAACGTAGCCACATATTGCAATATCATCCAAAATATAGTAATGTATTGCAATATCATCCAAGATATAGTAATGTATTGCAATTTCATCCATAAATGTAGTAATATATTGCAATATCATTTCTTTTCAGAATCATAATTATTATTAGTAAATAATGTCTTGAAATGAAACAAGCACCTACCCCTCTTCTCCAAAGAGTCTTTCCCAACAGGTGCTATGCATTTGTCATTTAGGAGTAACTACATGACTTTCTGTGTCTTGAAAAATCAATCAAGTTTAATCAATAATGATACAGAGCTATGAGCCGAACATTTGCAAATTAATTTTTCCCCCAATACAATGGAAGATCTTGTACAGTCAACTAGTTGGTCCAAATTGTTCCAGACCACTGGTGTTTGGAATTTGCACTTCTTGTTGAAATTTTTATACAACAAAAACTGAAGCCCACTGAAGAGATGAAGATCTTTTAAGTGGCAACCAAACTAAAATTGGATCTATTTTGGCAGTCTTAGTGAAAAATCACTCAAAGACCTTCCCAGCAGAGTTTCATTAAGTTCTGACCAGGGGTTTACAGAGGAACTGCCATTTGGCATAAACTGTTGAAGAAACAGATGACAGGCACATAGTGATTGATGATAGCTCATCCACAAATTATTTTCTGGCTATTTAGACATTCGTTTCCCATCATTTTACCAGTGCCCGACAGATTCTCTACAGTGTAAACTCTATTAATCAATCAAAGGAACTTATGGTAAAATCACTACATTGTAACCATAAAAAGTTGTATCATAATCTCAAATTCAGGAGTGTTTTCTTTAAAATTCATATAAAAGTTCAGAAAGTTTGAAAGAAAAGATATCTACCATATGTATGCAATACAGAAGGGATCACCTGCTTACTCTGGCAAAATGTTTATCTGAGGGAGCATGACCCTCTTTCCTGCAAATAAGCAACTGACCTTGAAATATTTATAGTCTAGAAAAATATTTAATGTGATTTTTTGGCCATATGATTATACTGTGCCTAAATTTTATGAAGATTGTAAAATATACATATTCTTATGAGAACCTTATTATGGATGACAGACATATAACCAATGTTGCCTGGGGAGTTGGAAGTCGTGGGTCTGATCCCTCGGCACGACATACCAAAGATGTAAAAAATGGTACTGGTATAGCTCCCTTGCTTGGCACTCAGCTTATAAGGGCAGTTCCAGGACTGGTTGGCCCAGTGTCAGGATAATGTGACTGGGTGTGGTATCATGCCACGTTTCTGCAGTGTGGCTGCGCTATATCTATCTCAAGTAGACAGAGTCTCCAAATGACTGAAATACTGCTGGTGCGATGCTAAACCCCAAAACAAACAAACAACCAATGTGATTATTCTACTACCAACTTTGAACTGAGGTGAACTAAAGTATAATGCCACAATGACCTTAATTCATGTGTTTAGTTTTTCTGAACCTATAACAAACAATATAAAACAGATTCAATTAATACTTTTTTTTTGCTGTTGTTGTTTAAACAGTTTTTGCCTCAGTGTCTGCTTCTTATACAAAATTCACTACAATATGATTCTGTTCCATGTTTTAGGGTGTTTTTTTTTCCAATGTTATGGTTCCAACAAAGGCAGATCCAGAATTCTGCAACATGGAACAATCCAGTTAAAATGCAAATTTGGCAAATTAATCCCCTCTTACAGTACACAATTAATTGTGAACGGAGATAACTAGGTTTAATTGAGGCTCCACAACAATTCTCAGCAGGAAATGAATCACTAATTAGCAACTCGTTTACTCAAATCAACTTTGAGAGATGCTTTAAATATACAGAAAATTTAAGTTCGATAAGGACGTTAACATGTCTGAAATAAAAAATAAATTACTTGCTCAACCCTTTACCTCATAACAGGCTTGATATTTTTGTCACATTTAAAAACAAATAGAGAAAACCAAGATCAGACATCACCTGGTGTCCTATGTTTGCTTATACAATATTGTAGCTAGAATTTCTACAAAATCTAAAACTATCTTTAATTAGCTTAATTGTTATCATATAACTTAAGTACAGCTGTAAAGAAGATAAGCACCAAATTGAGAAACAAGAAAAATGTGAATCCTGAACAAGACTCCAACCTAGGACTTTTCACCTGCAGTGTGCAGAGTTACCTGGTCACTTACATATACTCCCCCTGTTGTCAGTTATCAGTACAGTATCATTACAAAAATAAATAGTTAGGAGATCCAAAGCTTGAAATCGGGATCATAATTATCTATAAATGTAATCAACAATTTTAGCCCATTCATCAGAAATGTATAAAAAGACTTCATTAATGTCAACATTAAAGAGTAAAGTTTTACAAATCTATAACTTAGAAACAACAAACAAAAAAGAAATTAATGAATCTCACAACAGTAAACATTACCACTGCCTAGATCTGTGGTATAGCTTTTAGACTGATAATAACTTAAAATTATATCCTATTTCTACTTTAATTGCTAATAATTAGCTCATATTGAGAAAACAGAATCATCACTGGATCAATTCTGTTTAGTCAGTTGCTGCTACCAGTCCATCAGAGCTTAATGCTCTGAAATCTCACATCTCTAAAATCTTACAACTCTTGAAAGATATGTTACAAGCATGTCAACATAGATAAATAACACTCTTAAACTGGCAAGTGTTTCAACAACAAACTCAGCACTACATCGACCAGCTATGGTTATAAGATGAATCTTTTCCTCTCTCTACAAACATGGTTGTTCTCCAGGCATATCAATCATCCCAGTTTCATTTAACCCTTTCCCTCATATAGACTCATTTTGACGCACTCAATAGGTAAGCCTGATCTGCAGAAAACCACAGTTAAACCTTACCAAATTTAATTATAAAGTCTTCATTTCCAGACCACTGAGGAGCAGCGAACAGCATAAAACCTGATCAGCCTGTGGGCTGATCTGATTTTATGTTGTTCGCATAGGTCTTTTCATGGTTTCCTCTATGAGGAAAAGGGTTAATGAAGGGTAGACAGCAGAATGGATTCTGAAATCAGGGAATCTTTCTTAGATGATACTTTTGAGTTTACTTTTCACGTTGAAGAAGTTCAGTAAAAAATCAATGTCCACCTACTTAAATGTTGATAAACACCCAAAGTATAAGAAAACATCAGGGTGGGACTATGGTCCTTCACCAAAATTTAACCTAAAAATATTTGTGGTTCTTAATACTGATTTCAAATTTTTTAAATGATGGAAATGTCAATTTTAGATATTGCATTTAATGGAGACAAAGTTAATTAGCTTTTAAAATTAGCTGTGGACTGTTATTAAATCATAAATTGTGATCTTGCATGTGCAAGCTGTCATCTGTCTCATCATCATGATTTCACATTAATCAATAACCTTACATGGAATCCAATTAATGCTCTCCTCTCATGTCTTTTTACAATACTTATCTGCAGAAGTATGGTTCAAGAATATTGAGCTTCTTTGGCAAACCTGCAAGAAGGTTAACTGAGGTTTGTCTACTGCAGACATGGTTTGTATGTAAAATCATACCTGATTATTACTAAACTGGGTGTACATTTACTATTATTTGAGGGACAACCAATAATAACTATTACATCTTCTATTTTAGATGCACTAATAACAGTTTCAAAGTCAGCCCTGAAATATGAATACACTGAAAAATACCCTCTAGACCTGAGCCTCAGGGTTCGGGGAACTCAATGCATTATTTACTTCGGAATGGCATGGCACAAATGTATAGATTCCTAATCCTTCACCTCATGAATATTCATGTACAAATGTATGACTTGATGAATATTAATTTATAGAACTATATATAGTATTTCAAACAAAAGATTTACTTTGCAAAGATGACTTTAGGATATGACTTGCAAAACTGTATGAGCAAATGGAGGAGTCGACTGTTTGATAATGTATCAAAATGATTCTATAATGAGATAAAGGGTTAATCTATCCAATACTTCTTATGAAATTAAAGTGAAAGTGAATAATTTGCTCATTAATTACCAAACAAATATGAGAAACATCTGTATTAATTTTTATGAAAATCCACACATTAGTTACTGCGAGCAGCTGCCCTGGATGCCCGTGTGGGGTGCAGTGCTCCAGAGGTAGGACACACACATACTTTTGGGTTGAGGGGTCCCTGGTTCAAGTCCTGCCAGGGACCCTGCTAATTTCCTGGAGCAAGAATTTTACCCTGCATTGTTTCACTTCACCCTTGGGTATATAGCACCAGAGAGGGCAATATAATTCCATGGCACAATTGTAAGGGCTGCCATAAGCAGAGTGAATGACTCCAAAGGGAGATTGATAGATACTAGTAGTCCAATGGCCAGGGTTGAAAGCTGTAAAGATGGTGAACATGCCCACAGCATGAAACTCAGACTGTAAAATGCATTTACTTTACATGCATTATCTCTTCATCACACTTCAATATTGCCTAATGATGTCATCCACATTTATAATTAAAATCTATCAACTGGTTTCACAGGAATAACTCCTGAGAAATAAATAGCTAGTTCAGGTTCTCACATACAATAAACACAAAGGAATTATAGGCTACAAAAATCATCATTCAGGGCACAAAGATTGTTAATTGCAATCATGCAGGTGCAAGATCATTTGCTATTTCCATTAGCCAAATAATAATTTAATTATCTTATATATCTACCATTTGGAATGCCATGCATAAATTATCATCTTACATAATGAAAAATACATAATTAACCATCCTAATAAAACCCACTGCAAAAAAAAAAGATAGCTTACCAACGTAATTCTCAAAGTACTGTACTGTTGCTGTTTCAATCCTTTTGCATAATATATAAAACAGCATTCAGGAAGTTGACACTTGTTGTATATAAAACAGTATGACATAACATAAATACAAACAGATGAGGTCATGTTGTGGTTATTGCAAAGATAAACAGCTAGCCCTTTACTCATACAGACTGGCGAACAGAGTGGACCCAGATCAGCCAGCATCTCATCAGGGTCTGCTCTATTTGCTTGTACGGTATTGTAGCTCAGAGACATCACTGTCTGAATGGCCATGTTTCAAATACCATCAAAAGTTCAGTCAAATTGTATATACAGACATCTAGTCATGAAATTAATAATGAAAATTGAATATTATGTAGAAAAAACAGTGAAATGTAGCAAGCATTTCATATTGTAACTCTTGAATATTGTATAGCTTTCTCAGAGATAAAGGTGACTTAAAAGTGACTGTCATTTAAAAGGCATAAATATTACTTGTGGTAATTCGTGATATCCTGGGAGCTGACCATGTGAGAACATACTAAATCTAACTCTGTATTTCTACTTCTAAATTAAATTAAGATTTTGTGTTCATTTACTATTCATGAACAGTTCTTGATTTGTTCCTGGATACTGTTCATGAAGTTTTATACATAGACTGTTCATAAAATGTGGTCATGAACAATTCATGAATAATTGTGAAATTAAATATTTCATGAACTATTGTAGTTTCAAATAGACCATGAACAATTTAAGAACTTGTGAAGAACTTCCTTTCATGAACAGTTCTTGAATGACAGTTGAGACTCATTATGTTAACATCACGATAGAGTCTTGATATTTTGTATATCTTGACATACTAACTGAAAATCCTGACTTGTTTCTCTATTGAAATATATATAAAATTCATTCTTATCCAAACATTTTGTACTTTGACATTTTTTTATATCTTCATATATTTCTTGGGTCCTGATGGATAAATTTTCACCTGAAACTATGTTTATCTTGACACATGCCAACATGCTCACAGGAGAGTGAAAAATCAGTATGCACTTTCATAGATTATATCCCTAGCCAGCACAATAAGTGTCAACTACTGCATTATTATGTTGTTAACTGTAATGTTTGGAATTCAAATGATTGATGCTAGATGCAATCATACATGCAAAACTAAATAATGAAAATTAATTATCAATTCAAGAACAGTTTATGAACTTCCATTTTCAAAAACTACTCAAGAATTTGTCTTATTAAACAGGCAAGGATTTTCTATGAATTTGCATGAACTGTGGATGTGAATCATCCTTGAACCAATCTAGAATAATTCATTAACTGTAACAGTTCATTTCATAGAGAACCTGTTGTGTTTCAACAGTATAACCACACTACAGTATCACACTGCAGACAAATGGCATGATACACTACAGTATCACACTGCAGAAAAGTGGCATGATACACTACAGTATCACACTGCAGACAAGTGGTATAATACACTAGAGACAAGTGGCACGATACACTGAAGTATCACACTGCTGACAAGTGGCATGATACACTGAAGTATTACACTGCAGACAAGTGGCATGATACACTACAGTATCACACTGCAGACAAGTGGCATGATATACTGAAGTATCACACTGCAGACAAGTGGCATGATACACTACAGTATCACACTGCAGACAAGTGGCATAATGCACTACAGTTGCCACACTGCAGACAAGTGGTATAATACACTGCAGACAAGTGGCATGATATACTGAAGTATCACACTGCAGACAAGTGGCATGATACACTACAGTATCACACTGCAGACAAGTGGCATAATGCACTACAGTTGCCACACTGCAGACAAGTGGTATAATACACTGCAGACAAGTGGCATGATACACTACAGTATCACACTGCAGACAAGTGCCATGATATACTGCAGTAACACACTGCTGACAAGTGGCATGATACACTTCAATTGCCACACTGCAGACAAGTGGTATAATACACTGCAGACAAGTGGCATGATACACTACAGTATCACACTGCAGACAAGTGCCATGATACACTGCAGTAATACACTGCTGACAAGTGGCATGATACACTACAGTATCACACTGCAGACAAGTGGTATAATACACTGCAGACAAGTGCCATGATACACTGCAGTAATACACTGCTGACAAGTGGCATAATACACAACAGTTGCCACACTGCAGACAAGTGGTATAATACACTGCAGACAAGTGGCATGATACACTACAGTATCACACTGCAGACAAGTGCCATGATACACTGCAGTAATACACTGCTGACAAGTGGCATGATACACTACAGTTGCCACACTGCAGACAAGTGGTATAATACACTGCAGACAAGTGGCATGATACACTACAGTATCACACTGCAGACAAGTGGTATAATACACTGCAGACAAGTGGCATGATACACTACAGTATCACACTGCAGACAAGTGGTATAATACACTGCAGACAAGTGGCATGATACAGGTATAATACACTGCAGACAAGTGGCATGATACACTACAGTAACACACTGCAGACAAGTGGTATAATACACTGCAGACAAGTGGCACGATACACTACAGTATTACATTGCAGACAAGTGCAATGATACACTGTAGTATCGCACTGCTGACAAGTGGCATGATACACTGTAGTATCACACTGCAGACAAGTGTAATGATACACTGTAGTATCACACTGCTGACAAGTGGCATGATACACCACTCATGCAGAACATTAAGTCCTGGATTTTTCTTAATCTGCATATCTACCAGTACCATATTTTTAAAAACTAGAATCTCTTACCTACTTAATTGTAAAGGATAAAAAAGAAATACATTTTGGCTCTACAATTTTACACACCTATTAAACAGTTGCAAATTTTAAGTAGATCCCGACATTTTTTTTTTCTTTCAGGAAAAGTCTAATCAAACGAATAACAAAAATAAAGATTTTCTTACAGAAGATTGAAAAAAAAAAAAAAAATGGTTGCACCAAAAACCTTTTCATGTAAAAAATCCAGTTAATCAGAGTGAGACTTAAACACATTGCTTGTAAGGGGTTGCAAGAGTGACAGTAAGTCAGTGACTATAACCACCAAGCCACGGAGGCCCCCTGCATTAAATATCACCACTAATTAACCCTTTCCCTCATATATACTCATTTTGATGCCCTTAATAGGTATCACATAAAGCCTGATCTGCAGAAAACCACAGTTAAACCTTACCAAATTTAATTACAAAATCCCCATTTCCAGACCACTGAGGAGCAGCGAACAGCATAAAACCTGATCAGCCTGCGAATTACTCGCAGGCTGATCTGGTTTTATGCTGTTCGCATAGGTCTTTTCATGGTGTCCTCTATGAGGGAAAGGGTTAAGGGATGATATATTGTCCATCAGTGTTACCAATATTGATAAGTGAAGTTCATGAATTACCCTTTGACAGTAAAATAGTAAATTTAAGATCTCTAATGTTTAAGATCATTTTGAAGAATGTTACCAAAATTAATGCCTGGATAGTGAGTGGTAATGCACTTCGCTTCTCACCAATGTGTCCCGGGTTCAATTCCTGGTCCATACGTGAGAGGGTACATTGGTTGCCTGTCTTAACATGTTGGTTTTCCAGGTTCTCCGGTTTCCCTCCACAATAATGACCACATAGGCTACCACCAGAGCCATCAGGAATGATTTGAAAAACTTGTTTCGTAATCAATGTAAAATAAATAAATGTTGAACTAAAAAACTAAACAAAAATGTTATATGAGGCATTGGATTAAAAACCAATTCATCAATTTTTTAGACTCAGACTAAAGAAATCAAAATTGTCAAAGTTTTTTTTTTTTCTAAATCTATAAACAGAGAACAGATTATAACTATATTGTTTAATTTAGTGCGTTTTTTATAAATCATATTTATTAAGTACTAATACAAGAATCCTGCCTCTAAGCCTGAAATATTCACACAGAAGATTGAAGTGTTAAAAGCCTGGTTTAATGTTATTTTGGAAACCCAGTCATTATCGAAGTGTCAAGACAAACACTCAAATGAAGAAAACTAACTAGTTAAGAGCAAGAGAAGACTTCAGTGTCGGCTTCTGATGAAATGGACCCAGACATTTAATCATGTTTTAGAATAAAAAACAAAATGGCCGACGAGATCTGCAACAGTGCAGATGCCTTTGACACAAACAAAAGCTCACGACTGTAAAACTTAAACATTTCTCTCTTAATGGAAAAAAATTAAAGAAATATATTTTCATAATGCTTATCAAAATACTATGGATATAATATTCAAATGGTGTGATAAATAAGTTTAAACAAAAATGTAAACAGCAAAATGGCCATGTTAACGTTTAAGTCTAAAAACCCTTAATGAACATCACTTACTGTAAATCTACTTTTTTTTGTTTGTTTTATATCCTTATAACTTTCCAGTTACATTTATTACCTCCAATTTTTACTTTTCTAAATATCCTGCAAAGTTCATTTTCATTAAAGTTGCAATAGGAAAAAATAGTCTACCAAAAGCTCAATAATAATTAAATAACAAAAACATTTTATATAGTTAATTGAATTGAAAAAATAATCAACATGAAATCGAACAAAGAAATAATACATGAAATATCAATAAATAGCAAAAACACAGCAATTTCTTTATCACACCTGTTTCTATACAAAAATACCACATGTCAAATATTCAGCAAAAATTAAAACAGATGACAATTTCAATCAAATTCTTTGCTACATGATTCATGTGCATATAATAAAAGAAGTGTTTGTACTTACAATCTGGTCACAAACAGATCCTACTTGACAAGTCCTATACTCCAACCATGAAGAGTGCCTATTATACACCACAGTGCCCCAACACAATATCCAGGCTCTCCTGCCAGCCTCACTTGCCCCTATACAACTTCTGTTAAAGAGAAGACGACGGGACAAACAGCTTTCCAAGAAGCAGATAAATTCTAATCAACTGCCACTGCAGCTTATACTAGCAGACTTGGCCTATTAATCCAGCATTTTACAGATTGACAGATGACCTAAATCAAAGGAGAAAGGAATATAATGGGGCATAGATATCTCCCTATTCCGTCTCCTCATCCTTTCTTAGGTTATTGAATCATCACAATGGTAGCTACGATTAATAAAGTTCCTACTGACACAAGTAATCAAAGCTTATAATCGCCCGCTTCCAGGCCAATTTCAAATTTTGAATATAAGAGATTTTATGGTGAGAAAGATCCAGGCAAGCATTATGGCCGCTGATTACCAATCATCCTTACTCCTTCTCCTGAACTTGCTATGACTTATGTCAGTCAAGGTTAACCACGGTGTTGGAATCTTTTGACGTGTTGCTTAGCAACTCTCAGGTATTCTGTAAATTCCCCTTAAAAAAGTGTTTCCCATCCTTTCAATGGCCTAGCTGAGGACACATAGTACCATGACATCTTGACATTAATTTTATGACCTTGACATGTGATAAAATGGCTAAGCCTAGTCCATAAATTAGAAAAATCAAATTCTAATGCTCACACTGTGCTTTGTTTTATTAACCCTTTCCCTCATAGAGGAAACCATGAAAAGACCTATGCGAACAGCATAAAACCAGATCAGCCTGCGAGTAACTCACAGGCTGATCAGGTTTTATGCTGTTCGCTGCTCCTCAGTGGTCTGGAAATGAGGATTTTGTAATTAAATTTGGTAAGGTTTAACTGTGGTTTTCTGCAGATCAGGCTTTGTGTGGTACCTATTGAGTGCGTCAAAATGAGTCTACATGAGGGAAAGGGTTAAATCACAGATTATGACCTGCTTAAGGACAGTTTTAGTCATCAGGATGTCATGCATTTATTAACCCTACATAAATAAAACAGATGAAAAAGACACAGATTTGTTGCCAGTGTGGCAAGAGACCCAGTGACTTTGACCTTCAGATACAGCCCAATCAACTAATAAGATCACTTGTTTGTTATTTGCAACTAGATATTTGTTATGGCCTCTGACCTCAAAATATTGAACATTTTGTAAACAAGGAGCCTCATTTTTCAAGGGATCAATCAGCAACTATGGCAGAAGGCCATGAGGTGACCATCTGCCCCAAATAGATTTAAATTCTGTCTTTTGGTTTCAAGGAAGAAGATTTCTAAATTTTTGTAAAAAAAAATCTCTTATTTCTTTCAACTAGAGATCTGCATGAGTCAAACTAAGCAGATTTTGTGAAGGACCAACCAAAGATCAGCTTTGCCAAAACTTATCATTTCTGCTAAGTGGACATGATGTTCAATTCTAAACATTGCACCTCTACATATTACTAAGAAGAGGTCTTCTTCTGGTAGTGTTTATTATTTGACCTAATATCCTACTGACCTTTGTTATTTCAGTTATTTGGAACATGTTTGTCTACATGTGATTGATATATCTCTCACTGCAACATCATACCACAGACGGAGTAGAATAATATCAAACCCAGTCCCATTATCCTGACACTGGACTAACCAGTCCTGGAACAAGTCCCTTAATGCCTTTATCTGCTGAGTGACAAGCACAAGGGAGTAGGCCAGTACCAGTTTTAATGCCTTTGACCTTTGATGGTAAGTGTTTTAACAAACATTTTCCAAAACAAGAGGGCCAAGATGGCCCTGTGTCACTCACCTGAGAAAGATGGCAAAAAATCTGGCATCTAAAGTGTTTTTCTAACATTTGACTAAGTGACCTACATATTGATCCTACCTGAATTTGCACTCAACTGGGTATTCATGCAGTCATCATTCATATCAAGTTTAATGAACACTGGGACAAAAATGTAGGCCTGTAGAGTGTTCACAAGATTTTTTTTTAAATTTGCCCTGGTAACCTACTTTTTGACCCTATGTTGCCCAGTTCTGAATTCATCTGAGATTTGATGTAAACAAACATTCTGACCAAGTTACATTAAGGTTAGTCTAAAACTGTGGTCTATAAAGTGTTTACAAAGTTTTTCTAAGATTTGACCTGGTGACCTAGTTTTTGACCCCACATGACCCAATTTCGAACCCATCCAAGATATCATGTAGACAAACATCCTGACAAAGTTTCATGAAGATTGGGCCAAAACTGTGGTCTCTAGAGTGTTCACAAGCAATTGTTGATGATGGACGATGCACAACGGACAAAAGGCGATCACAAAAGCTCACCCTGAGCACAAGTGCTCAGGTGAGCTAAAAATCTTCCAATTCCAAAAAAAACTAGCAGAAATTTTCTTGAGTGTCCTCTTTGAATTTCCACTATATATGTAGGTGAAATAACAGTTTCTCAAAGAAAGCAAATGACCAGAGGAAAGGAGAAACTAGCATGTTGCATGTTGTCCCCCAATGCTGATGGCCAGTAATATGTAATCAGCGGTAATCAGGAGGAGATAGATCAGAGACCTCCAGCTGTCCTCATTAGCTGTGATGGCTGTAAACCACAGCTTGTCTGAATTAGACACTGAGAACATCAGATCCAATATCTGTCATTATCCTTCAACATAAAATACCATCCTACCCAAAAGTCATGACTACCCAGAATCCCTCATTAGTGCTGAAATAACGGTGTCTACCCCCACTCTGTATACTACTATATGTAACTCTACTAACTGTTTGGAGCAAAAGTCATTAGAATCAATGTCAACATATATTATTTGTCTAAGACACTGTGTACACTAAAGACATGCTTGCATGTGAGTGGGTCATACAATATTTCTCCTTAATGATATGCTTGCTCTGAAAGACACTCTACTTCCTATCCTGGAAGAAGTTTTAATGTGAAATGCAAGATCTTAGAACCAAGGATTTTAATGATTCAATTACAAATTTTTAGAGAACTGGGAGATAAACAACACATGGAAATGACATTTCTATGAGTGAAATAATTATCTCATAATTGTGTTTCAAATTCAGTTTTTGAAAAATAATATGCTAGATTCAACATTATCTATAAGTATCTCATTTGCTGATGTTTTTGTGCACACTGTACTTAAGAGCCTATCACACACTCCAGATGTACACCATTGGGGCTATCTATACCAGATCACATTAATTAACAACAGCGAGAAAATGGGCGGAGCTTTGCCAAAAAAAGCCTTTGAAAAAAATCACACAGCAATACCTAAGTTGTACCAGGGTTCCATTTTGATACTGTTGACTCTTGACTTTCTGATGTTAGAGCCAACAACTTTCTTGTCAACTTTATGGCAGCAATACAGTTGTTCTATTTAACACTTTGAACAGTAGTAGTGCTGTATCATATTGCTTTAGGACAATAGTACATTGTTCATAAGTACATCAGCAGGACTACAGAAACATATCTGTACCAGCATGGTACAAACTGAAGCTCATACATTACAGGGCGCACCCAGTGCTCTTACTGTTGTTAACCAACTGTCATTGTATAGTCCTGTTGCTCGCTCCAGCAGAAAATTTGTGCATGTTCAAAATGCTAATTTGTTCACAGATGTTCTATGATGTTGTGACAATGCACTACCATTCTTAGTGATGCGATAATGTTGTGCAGCCAAACTAAATTGATTGAGTACCAATGTCTGAGAGTTGCCAAATTTGTGCTCCAGTATAGCTCTGGCAAGCCAAATCAGCTAGGTGTGACAGGTCCCTTAGGCATTTTGAGGCTTAATGTATCACTGTGATTTTGAAATGTTAGCTAACATATACAAGGGCAATTCTTTTTCATATCTATGGAGTATTTTCCATATAATTTCAGCGCCTTTTTTTCAAGCTTCCCACTTGATCTGTATAATACCTTGGCTCTACCAATTGAGAACAATTAAAGTATGGTATGCAATACTTGTAGGCCATGGTATTTCTAGTTGCGTGATGCAACTCAGTTTTCCTTTCTTTAGTAAGCAATCAAATTCAATTCTATTTTGTCAAATGTATACATAACATGTCCATATAAATAAGGGAACATAATTATCATGTTTTATCGCTTTTGATATTATACTTTTATTAAAAATGATCTGACATGCATATACTGTCTTTGGTTTGACTGTTCTGAAATTTCTGGCCCAGTTTCTATTTACATAACATCAACAAAAGCAGTTGAACATTTTCCAACATTTTATGCCATTAGTAAAAATCTATCAGTACAAATACTGCAGTGCCAATCCAATCACACTCCATTATAACACGCCTCATTATAACACCAAATCCAATATGACATGGTTTAACATTCGACCCCAAAACTACTATACATTTGTGTTTTGTTAACCCTTTCCCTCATATATACTCATTTTGACGCCCTCAATAGGTATCACATAAAGCCTGATCTGCAGAAAACCACAGTTAAACCTTACCAAATTTAATTACAAAATACTCATTTCCAGACCACTGAGGAGCAGCGAACAGCATAAAACCTGATCAGCCTGCGAGTTACTCGCAGGCTGATCTGGTTTTATGCTGTTCGCATAGGTCTTTTCATGGTGTCCTCTATGAGGGAAAGGGTTAAACTGATTTATGGTACATTATGATAAAGCAATTCAATGTAGCACAGTTAATAAATTTGAACCCCAAATATAGAGATATAAAGGAGCTTCACTGTATAGGAATTGTGGCTTTGCAAAGGTATAACAACACTTATGACTTTCATCAAAATGATATTTCTGAAAGCATGAATCATAGTAAGTTATTTAAAACTTTTTAACTTTTCAAATCTTAGCTGATATAATGTCTTTATATATTTCTACAGTCTAAAATATGCTTCAAAAGAGAAGCAATATAGATAAATACCATTCTGAGATTTTTATAGAAGTGCTTTGTGCATATTCTACAAACAGAGGACATACACATCCCTGATATCAGTCCTGAATCTTATATTGATCCAACTTCAATTATTCTTCCTTCTCTGACCTTTAAATTTCTTCACTAATGACAGCCATCACATGTAACTTCAATACTCTCACTGTAAATTTCTGACACCATTTATAGCATTATCTTTCTCTTTCAGTACTTTAATTTTTCTACAAATTTTTTTCTCTCTCTAACCTCGTTTTCTCTTAATTCCACCATAATTATGATATCAAGTTAGATTAAAATGATTATCCTCTGTGACTGTTCAAGTATTTTTAATCCTTTCTGTTTTTACTTTTTCTATCTTTTCTATGCTACGGTAGAAAACATTAGGCACAAACTTGTATAACCAAAACAGCAGTCACAGGAATAAATGAACGCAAATACCCGCCACAAATTGTCTCGTCTCCACTTGATAGAAATTGACAGCTCAATAAAACCACATCATGGAATAGAATATAAATGTAATGCTATACCTAGAACAATGAAATAACACTGGCGAAAATAGGGTTAACATTGGATTTGTTTTTCTGATCTTCTGTACAGTATACTTGATAAGAAAATGCAAAATTATGTTGTTGTTCCACTAAGTTATTCAATAACACATTATTTTCCTATTAGTTTAAATTTATGTTTCAGTCCCTTGGCGACCTTGTCAGTTATATAGAGGGCAAAGCTCCTTCACACTTGACAGGATCACTGGGAAGTTTAGAATAGTTCTTACAGAGTGCTAGGTTATCTGGCTGCTTCATTGCTGTGGGTGAAACATAACATTGCTTCAGTTTCTCCTTACAGGTTTGTTTATTACTGTTTAATGTCCAACCAACAGTGTTTCAGTCTCCTGGGAACTCTTTCTATATGAGACAGACATAGTATTACTTTACTGTGATATTACAGTGTACAAATGTGGCACCATAAAATCACACCCAGTCAAATTATCCATGGAGTCACCTGGAGCACAAAATAAGGATATGTACCAGTACCATTCTTAACGACTTTCAAAGGATGCGGCCAGGGATCACATTTACAACCTCCCATTCTTCATAGAAGTAGCTAGGTAATTCTTTGTATGTTTTAATATAGCTATATAACTACATTATGTTGTGCCATTAATTCAGGAGCCAACACACAAGTCAACAATGACCAGCTGTGGGTGTTTTACTATGATTTTGAACAAGCAATGAAGAGTCTTAGAACAAAACCAAAACTGAGTTTCAAGTAAGTGTGAAAGTGCTGCAAGACTGGAATATGGATGAATTCCTGACATTTTGAAGTTGCATTATTTAAAAGAGGATTACATATAGGGTAAACAGTAATGAGACTTGTCTTAACAATATAAAAAGGCTGCATGAGCATAGCATAGCTAATCTGTTTTGTGAAGACAAGTCTTATACTGCAGAACCAATTTAATTTCCCAGCCATGAGAACCATTAGCACTTTCTACCCAAAACTGTGCAGACCAAGAATTCATGCACCAAACACAGCTAGCTTGGCACCTTTAGATGCCAAATCTAGTTTTTTTCGTAAAACACTATTACACAATCTACAAGGCAATGCAGCAAATTCATATAAAATCGAATCACTCTTAAGATTTTTGGCTAATTTTTGGACACCCTATATATTTTTTTTATTTACTTATTTTCTTTGAAAAATATGTATCTTAATGTCTCTAAATTCAACATTTTGCATATGTGTATCAATAATGTATCAAAAATTATATTATGTAGTATAATCTTATTATTTGTTTAGTTATAATAACATTCTTTTTTTAAGTACCGGTATAACATGTAAAGTGTCCTACGTGACTTTCTGCAGCAGACGCCGTGCGTCGTTAAGCAATTTAATGCATGTGTGAATAATATATATTCAAAAGCATTATATCAGTATTTAAGTTTACGCTGGGCTACATTCATGTCTAAAGTTAACTTGATGTGTATGATCAAAATTTACATGATTAGCATGTCTGAAAACTAACAATTTATATCTGACCTAATTATGCATAATCAAACTCTGATTTCGTCCAAAATATTGCTTCTGTGGAATAACTTATTTTCAGGGACCTTATTCTTTTGCAGTGGTCACTCGCATGCTCTTATTAAACATATTGAAAAAGATAATCGTAACTTATGCATATACCTACATTGCATGTAGTTCTAATGTGCATTTTTTTTTTTTACCTACTTTATTTACAACCCCCCCCCCCCCCCACACACACATGCACTTCCTCTCTCACTCTCTCCACACATGCAAACATCAAAATGAACAAGTCATAATTTGCACAAAATATATTTTCTCTCTCTCTCTCTCTCTCTCTCTCTCTCATTAGTTCGAATTAGCAATACAATATCAGCTTTCCCCCTGTATAGATGTCAATCTAGCAATTTAAATTTTATATAAAATTTTATTCAAAACTTTAGCTTGACCACAAACATGACGGCGTATGGCATTGGGCACGTAGACTTGCTAAAAGTCGGGAACTATGTATAAGCTGCAACAGAATTGGTGACCTCTTCACTAATTACTTCTCTTTGATTGAGATGGCCTTCCGGCCTGCATTTTTTTTTTATTAATGGTTTAAAGAAGCTGCAATACGGGATTCTCTTTCTCTCTATATATAAGGTGCGTGTTGCATGCAGTTGTGCATGAATCATTACATTCTTTTCGGCTATTTGACAGTTAATCAGAAGTTCTCTAGCATGTGCTATACTTCTATGTGCTGGTTCACGAGCGCTCATTGAGCGGTTGTGATCTTATATGAAAGGACATGGACCAATTAACACATAGATAAGCGAGAGTGCTAGATGATGTCCATAAGATTGCATTATTGATTTAATGATTTCCTGCACGGAATTGATGTTCAAAATTTTTTAAGGACCTGTCCAATAAAGGGGACAGGACAAAATCACATGCATGAAATTTAAACCATAAACATTGAATATTGTCCAAAAAGATTAAGTCTCTCTAAATAATAAAAATAATTTATCACTGCTGTTTGGATTGTCTGACATGCATGCAAATCAGAAAAAAAATGTTTACAGGCGAAGAAAATACTAAACAAAGAAACAATTTTTGTTCTTTTTAGAATAGCAGCTGATTATCCGAGTTCCTGATTGAAGTTCATATATTTAATCAAAAACTTTGACAGTTGCTTAATATACATTGGAAATACAATTAAAAGTCAAAGTTTATGAAGCTTTGTTAATGAGAAATATAGATACGATATTTCTTGCGCGCTCTCTCTCTCTCTTGTTAGATACTTTCTTAATACCATAAATATCATAAGTAGTATGTGTACATTTAGTTTAGTGTATTAATGTAAAATTTGAAAAGAATGCTCTAAAAGATATTGTGTTAATTAACACATGTAGCAGAGTACTAGATATCAGTAAATTACTGTTATTTGTTTTTATTGTGATTGTTATCATTACATGTAATCATAAAAAATATGTTTATAAATAATCTTCATTAAAAAAAAAATCTTTCTCTCATTACATGTGCTGTTAACATTGGTTTCAATGGTAATCGTTCATTGCTTTTTCAGGGGGACCGAAATTTAGTTTGTCCCCATTTCCTGTCGCTCACTATGTTTATTTTAGATGAACACATGGTTAACCAGTTATAGGTAATGATAAATATTGTTAAAAACATGATGTTTTTTTGCAAATTTCTGAACTTTTAGTCAAATCAAGCTTGCAGGTATAAAAATGTCTTGTAAACCATACCATTTATCGTATATTGTATAACATAAATCACAGATCATGGATCTAATATCGTATGGTATCAGATTAAAATGCATTGCATTGTATCGTATCAAATCAAACAGGTAAATCAAACTTGCTATCGCACATCACAAATCGTATATCATTTGTATTTCAACTGTATATGAATCATATTTTTTGACAACTGATACGACAGCACCAATGTAACACTGTGCATGCAAAACTGTAACCAAGTATCAAAGTTAGTATAAAGTTTGTATAAAATTCAGTCCAAGAGTTATCCTCCTTGGTTTTCTGATGCCCCTGAACACACTCTTTAATTTTCTAGTCAATACCATAAACAATTTCTGAGATATAAGCTGGATAGTAGCTTGCATGCAAAACTTTAACCAAATTGTCAAAGTAAAAAAGTGGCCCTAATCTGCATTATATTCAGTCTAAAAATTATCAGCCACTATAGTATGATACCATTGGACATATTAAAGAAGTTTCAAATCAAACCCATGCCTGGTTACTGAAATATAAGCATGAAATTTCTTGCATGCAAAACTTTAACCAAAACTTCTAAGTTAGAAAAGGGCTATAATTTGTAATACAGCCCATCAAGTGTTATCTTCCTTGATACACGATGTAGTATGATACCCCTAAACATATTAAAGATGTTTCAAATCAATCCCATGCCTGGACTTAGAGATATAAGCATGAAAGTACCTTGCATGCAAAATTTTAACCAAAAGCTGCAGATGCCAACGTCAACACAAGGGTGACTACAATAGCTCTCATATTCTTCGAATATTCGAGCTAATAAATCTAATTACATTTCTGGAAACAGCAACTCCTGAAATATTCAGCTTATCAGTAACAGAAAGAAAAGTGAAAAAATATGAACACACATGTACAAAAACTGCCTAAAAACAAAAACTAAATCCACTCTAACAAGCCAGCAGGTCCCCATAGAGTCTGGGTTTGAGGATATATTTTAACTTCAGAAGACTCACTTTTTTCAATAATGACAAGTTTGTTATATTTGGAATTTTTTTCATAATGAATAGGCATGAAAACCACCATGGTGGTCAAGATAGTGCGTGCCAAGATCTGGTATATTGACAGACATGATCAATGACATAGCTTCCACGTCTGAAATATGTTTAATATTCTGTGGGTAATGATGACACGTGTCATTCTCTGTCTAGCGTTCAATCTTCTGATGGTTTCTCATATGTATCCTTACATCAATCAGTGTAAAATACAGGAGACCATTAACTTAGGACAACTTATTCATTTGAATAAATATTTATATGTCTTTAATTACATAAAACTGTCTATCAGCTCTAACTCAATATATGTTCCATTTTTTTTTCGCACTTTCAAAAAACAAACAAATAATTTGCCATTTTAAGTAATAAAATTACAGGAAATGACAAGAATTTTAATGTTTCAGTTGTACATTAAATAAACTTTTTAAGACTTGTTTTTTACTGAGACAAAAATATGCTATTAAATTTTGGATTGTTCTATCTTGTATTTTTTTCAAGTAAAAATTTTGAAGCAAGCCTTTCGTAAGATCAGATGAAATATGGCATTAAGTTCTTCAAAAAAAAAGAATGAGTACTAAAGCATGCTTTTCATACTCATTTTCAAAGTAATATGGCTGTATTTAAGTTTCAAAAGGGATTCGAGTCTCAGACCATATTTACTAGTATGGTATTATTTTCGACAACTTGGATCCACATAATTATGTGGAGATAAAGCCAAAATTTCCTATAGATGACAAGACCATTATGGATGGACAAACAGAAGCTTAACTTACTCTCTAAAAAGCATTTCACACACATTGAAGTGTCTAGAACACTGCGTCCCAGAGACACGTGTTGTTGCAACAGCGTAATGTCATGTTTGATCTTAAGATAACACCATTATAGGCGGTTAAGAAGATCTAACAATTTTCTTTATTGAAATGTGAAATTGGTGATCTTATATCAAAAGTGCATAACTTAGAACAAACAACTTCTAATATTGGCATAAATTGGCATTTTTTTACATTTAAGATGAAAATCTGAGCTACAATTCAGTTAAATGCTCTTTTCCAACAGGAAGCTAATTGGTCATACAGATAGATCTTTCTTCCAACAATATGAAATATTTTTTTATACAAGGTATATTTTGATGACTTTTTTTTGTATGTGTGGCTTTTATTTTTGGGGGGGGGGGTTGTGTTGCTGCTTTTGATTTAAACTGACTCAATAATTGAAATAAAACTGCCTACTTGAAAATAAATAAATCCCTAGAAATTGGAACAAGAACTACTGGACCATTTTACCTACTGGACCAATTTTAAAATTTTTCTGTTGTAGATAAATGGAGCCTTGCATAGAATTTATTTTCATGGAACACCCTCGATTACATGTTAAAACTATACACACTCAAAAATTAACCTTCCAGATTTTCACTGAAGCTCCGGCTATCCATTCTTGGCTAGGCAAACTGTCCAAGACTATCACACACAAAACCATTAGTTTTGTGTAAACCAGGTCAACCATTGACTTTATCCAAGTAAACCTCTGAATCAATTTGAATACATCATCTATGCCAAAAATGTAAGAACATATTAAGAAATGTTTATTAACAGTGCAAGACTAGCTGCTTTGAGTGTGCAAGAACAATATGTACAGAACGTATCGAGCAAAGAAATAATATATCTGTGGAGTGATCATATATAATGTATACGTTTGTGACAGGTCAAAACTTGAACAATACAAATCTGTAAACCATGCATACAGCAACAAAGGCTGTTCACATACAAATACTCCTTAGTGATGTTTCCCCCCTTTCTAGTATGAAATGCAAAAATAATCTTTCCCTAATTATTATAACAAATGCAGTCAAGTGCTCATGTAATTAGTTAATAATGGATTACTATCCCCTGTGATTGTTTTCATTTCCATGAAGAAAAAGTAACTCATTTCCAAAAATAAAATTATTTCAATGTCATTTACTATATAAGAGCATTATCAAATTAATAATGTAGGGAAATTTTTTTTTTTTCCCAAAAGTTTTTTGTTCAATTCAATTTTAAAGCACACTGAAAATTAAGATGATCAAGCTTGTTTGATATATGCTTGTGCGCCTGTTGTGTTTTCTAAAATAATGGGGGACAAGTTCATTTTTTTTTTATTTTCCAAAAAAAATTTAAAAACAAAGGAAAGGTACAAAACAAATGCTGAGTTGGGTCACCTGAAGCACTGAACTGCAAAATAAATTGGGTCAATGTTATTTACCAAATGTTTATTATTCCTAAATCTCCACCGATCCAAACCAACAGACGTGATTCCAATATACTGTAACTGGGAATATGATAAACATCCTCAGGAAAAAAATATATGTATGAAACCCCAACCATGAATAGAAAGGCCAAATGACAATTTTTTTTATATTAAATTTCACAAATTTTTAATCAGATAATTTATTTACTTTCATATCCTTGAAATTTTTGCAAACTTTTGACCCACTGTTTTGAATCTACATTTTTTTAAATAACATGGTATTTTTAAAATTTTACACAGATGTGATGATACTTCATGACGTCATTATCAAATTTTGTTCTCCAAGAATGAAACAATTAGTCATTAGTACCGGATTTTAAAATTATTTTCAATGATAGTTTTTTTTCAAATTTTACAGTATGTTAAACTTCAATGGTAAAAGAGTTACATATTTTCTGGTTGTCAAACTGATGTCCAATACATCAACAAGCAAGTGGTCAGTTGTATAAAAATAAAAAATAATCCAACAGACTTTAAACAAAAGTAAAATGAATTAATAATTTATTTAACCCTTTCCCTCATATAGACTCATATTGACGCACTCAGTAGGTACCACATAAGCCGAAACTGCCGAAAACCACAGTTAAACCTTTCCAAATTTAATTAAAACAAAATCCTTTCATTTTCAAAGAGTATTTGGGAATTGAAAAGACAAGATGATCATTTGCAATGGGCGAAGTACCTACCTTTTTATTATATATAACATCAATTTTTTTATTTTTTTTTTTTTTTTTT
>CM037777.1:46831981-46881981 GCA_021229015.1 Solen grandis
AGACCGTTTTCCTTATATGTATATAGTAAACATTTTCAAAAATCTTCTCCTTCTAAACTAATGGCTGGATTTCAAAGTTACTTGGCACAGATGTTCCTTGGTCACTCTCTACCAAGATTGTTCAAATTATTATACCCCCACAAATGAAATTTGGGGGGGTATATAGGAGTCACCCTGTCGGTCGGTCGGTCGGTCGGTCGGTCGGTCGGTCGGTCGGTCCGGCGGTTGGTCTACAAATATTTGTCCGGAGCATTTCTCCAAAACTACTGTACCTATGTTGATGAAACTTCATAGGTAGATAGACCTTGATGAGAGGAAGTGCAGTGCATAAGAACCATAACTCTGCATGTTTGAAGGAGTTATTGCCTTTGTCATTTTTAATTTTGATTTTGTCGACCATAACTCATACTAAAGTAGCTAGGTTGATGAAACTCATATGTAGATTGTCTTGATGAGAGGAAGTACAGTGCACAAGATCATATTGCATATTAAAGGATATTGCCTTTGTCATTTTTAATCTTTTGATTTTGTCCGGACCATAACTCCAATACTAAAGAAGCTAGGTTGATGAAACTTCATATGTAGATTGATCTTGATGAGAGGAAGTGCAGTGCACAAGAACCATAACTCTGCATGTTTTTGAAAGGAGTTATTGCCCTTTGTCATTTTTAATCTTTTGATTTTGTCCGGAGCATAACTCCAATACTAAAGTAGCTAGGTTGATGAAACTTCATATGTAGATTGATCTTGATGAGAGGAAGTGCAGTGCATAAGAAAACCACAATGTAAATTCTTAAAGACAGGTTTTTGCAAACAATAAATATGGATGTGAACCATAATTAGACTGCATTTTTATTCTCCTCAGCTACAGATCTTGGGGGCAAATTGTTTTCTTCTGTGTGTCTGTATGTGTGTCTCTCTGTCTATCTGTCTGTCTGTCTCAAAACTTTTTAGCATTGTCCAAAACTTTTGAACCATTGCTCACACTAACTTTAAACCTTACATACATGTAGTCTTTCACTCATGCAAACTTTTGAAACTGTATTCCTACACATGACAGACTTCCGGTGTGGGTATTGATCACCTTTAGTGATAATATTTTTTTTTGGTATGCTTATAAGCCCAAATCCTATGTGTGAACATTCGTTTTATGTGTCATGTGAATACATCCTGTGTCAAAGATGGGGGTGGGGGTATGAATCACCTTCAGTGATAGTTCTAGTTTTGATTGGTTGAAAGACATGGCCGCCACGGGGCAGAGCCTGTTTTTCTTATATGAATACATGTATAGTACAAATTTGAAAATTCTTCTTGGCCAAAAGTACTGGCTAGATTTCAAAGTTATTGACACAGATGTTCCTAAGGTCACTCTCTACCAAGATTATTCAAATTATTTTGATAGCTAAAAAAACATGGCCGCCATGGGGCGGAGCCCGTTTTTCTTATTAGCTCACCTGAGCCCAACGTGCTCAAGGTGAGCTTTTCTGATCGCCTTTTGTCCGTCGTCCGTCGTCCGTGCGTGCGTGCGTGCGTCCGGCGTCAACAATTGCTTCAAACAACATCTCCTCCTAAACAGCTTGGCCAATTTGAAAAATATTTTACAGGAATGTTCCTTGGATGAAGCTCTACTAAAGTTGTATAAATGGTTCTGGTCCATCGCATAATTAGGTCACAGGAGCTAAAAATAGATTTTAAAAATGAAAATTTAAAAAATCTTCTTCTCTGAAACCACAAGGCCTAGCCTTTTGATTTTTGGTATGTAGCATGATCTTATGACTCTCTACCAGGATTGTACAAATTATGACCCTGGGGTCAAAATTGGCCCCGTCCCAGGGGTCACTTGATTTCACATAGGCTAATATAGGAAAAACTTGAAAAAATCTTCTTCTCCGAAACCACAAGGCCTAGCCTTTTGATTTTTGGTATGTAGCATCATCTTATGGGCCACTACCAAGATTGTACAAATCATAGCCCTATGGTGATAAATGACCCCGCACCAGGGGTCACTTGTTTTACATAGAGTTTAAAGGAAAATCTTAAAAAATCTTCTTCTATGAATCCATAAGGCCTAGAGCTTAGATATTTGGTATGTAGCATCATCTTGGGCCACTACCAAGATTGTACAAATCATAGCTCTATGGTGATAAATGACCCCGCACCAGGGGTCACTTGTTTTACATAGAGTTTATAGGAAAATCTTAAAAAATCTTCTTCTATGAATCCATAAGGCCTAGAGCTTAGATATTTGGTATGTAGCATCATCTTATGGGCCACTACCAAGATTGTACAAATCATAGCCCAATGGTGATAAATGACCCCACACCAGGGGTCACTTGTTTTACATAGAGTTAAATAGGTAAATCTTAAAAAATCTTCTTCTATGAATCAATAAGGCCTAGAGCTAAGATTTTTGGTATGTAGTAGCATCTAATGGTTCATTACAAAGATTTTCAAAGTCTTGGCCCTACGGTGATAAATGACCCTGCGCCCAAGTCTTCTCTGAAACCATATGGCCCATTGCTTAGATATTTGGTGTGTAGTATTGTCAGGGGTAAAATGTTTTAGATTAAGTTATATCAGAATCCTTGTCTGTTTAAAAACCTTGACATCAGTTGAAGCAATGGTACTCAGGTGAGCGATTCAGGGCCATCATGGCCCTCTTGTTAGCTCACCTGAGCACAACGTGCTCAAGGTGAGCTTTTGTGATAACCCTTTGTCCAGCGTCCGTCGTGCCACGTGCGTTGTGCGTCATCAACAATTTGGCTTGTTAACACTCTAAAGGCCATATTTTTAGGCCAATCTTCATGAAACTTGGTCAGAATGTTTCTCTCCATAAAATCTTGGACAAGTTCGAAATTGGGTCATGTGGGGTCAAAAAGTAGGTCACAAGGTCAAATCTTAATAAAACCTTGTTAACACTCTAGAGGCCACATTTTGGGCCCAATCTTCATGAAACTTGGTCAGAATGTTTGTTTCTATAAAGTCTTGGACAAGATAGAATTTGGGTCATGTGGGGTCAAAAAGTAGGTCACCAGGTCAAATCTTAGAAAAACCTTGTTAACACTCTAGATGCCACATTTTTGGCCCAATCTTCATGAAACTTGGTCAGAATGTTTGTTTCCATAAAATCTTGGACAGGTTCGAAATTGGGTCATGTGGGGTCAAAAAGTAGGTCATGAGGTCAAATCTTAGAAAAACCTTGTTAACACTCTAGAGGTCACATTTTGGGCCCAAACTTAATGAAACTTGGTCAAAATGTATGTTTCCATAAAATATTGGACAATTTCGAATCTGGGTCATGTGGGGTCAAAAAGTAGGTCATGAGGTCAATTCTTAGAAAAACATTGTTAACACTGTAGAGGCCACATTTTGGGCCCAATCTTTATGAAACTTGGTCAGAATGTCAGAATGTTTGTTTCCATAAAATCTTGGGACAAGCTCGAAAGTTGGTCATGTGGGGTCAAAAAGTAGGTCAATATAAAAAATCCAACATATGTTGCTCATTTTTAATCAGGTGAGCGATTCAGGGCCATCATGGCCCCTGGTATGAATATAGTACAAATTTGAAAAATCTTCTTGGCCAATATAAGTACTGGCTGGATTTCAAAGTTATATGGCACAGATGTTCCTTTGGTCACTCTCTTCTAAGATTGTTCAAATTATTGGTTGAAAAACATGGCCACCATGGGGCGGAGCCCGTTTTCCTTATATGAATATGTACAAATTTGAAAAATGCTCTTGTCCAAAAGTACTCACTCGATTTATGGCTGGCAGAGGGCAGAGCCCATTTTCCAATATCATAAGATATTTGCTGTTTGATACCTGGTCTCAGTTGAGTGACCCAGGGCCATCATAGCCCTCTTGTTTCTGATTCTTTTCTAGATGGACAGCTTCATACCTATTTTCATACTTTTCCCCTATTTACCTTTATTTTTAATGAGATAGATGGATACTGGTGATTCATTGATTTTATCAACAACGACAAATATTTCATCTCCTCCATTATTTAGATGACAAACTAGCCAAAATCTACGATCAATTCCACATAATAGTTTTCTCTCAACTGCCCCAGAACAAGCATAAAATTGAGAAAGTGGGCATAAAACAGTGTGTGATTGCAAGAAATTCCTTATGTAAACATGTTTTATTTCTGTAAATAAGTGTGTGTGTTTTTAGCTCACCTGAGCACGTGTGCTCAGGATGAGCTTTTAGGATCGATGAATGTCCATCGTCCGTCCGTCCGTCGTCCACAATTTGTTCCTTTGCACTCTAGCATCTTCATTTTATGAGCAATTATCTTCAAACTTTAAAACAATGTTTATGAAAAATTCGATAAACCTTTTTTTTGCACTCTGCATCTTCATTTATGAGCAATTATCTTCAAACTTTAACAATGTTTATGACCATAAAATCTCGGCCAAGTTCGATTATGGCTGATATCGGAACATTAGGTCAGGAGTTATGCCCCTTTTAAAATTAAAAAAGCCAGATTTCACATTGTTTGCACTCTAGCATCTTCATTTCATGAGCAATCATCTTCAAACTTTATGGCAATGCTTATGACCATAAGGTCTCGATTGAGTTTGATTATGACTGAATCATTATAGGTCAGAGTTAAGCCCCTTTTAATATAAAAAAATGCCAGATTACACGTTGTTTACACTCTAGCATCTTCATCTTTTGAGCAATCATCTTTAAACTTTATTACAATGTTTATGACCATAAGGTCTTGATTGAGTTCAATTAATGCTGAGATCCGTCAATTAGTTCAGAAGTTATGCCCCTTTTAATATTAAAAAAATGCCAGAAATCACTTTGTTTACACTCTAGCATCTTCATCTTTTGAGCAATCATCTTCAAACTTTATGACAATGCTTATGACCATAAGGTCTCGATTGAGTTTGATTATGGCTGAGATCCGTCAATTAGGTCAGGAGTTATGCCCCTTTTAATATAAAAAAAAGCCATATTTCACGTTGTTTACACTCTAGCATCTTCCTTTTTTTAGCAATCATCTTCAAACTTTATGACATTGTTAATGACCATAATGTCTCGATTGAGTTCAATTGTGGCTGAGATGGGTCATTTAGGTCAGGAGTTATGCCCCTTTTAATACAAAAAATGCAAGATTTCACTTTGTTTATTCTCTACCAACTTCATTTTTTTAACAATCATTTTTAAACTTTAAGACAATGTTTATGCCCATAATCTCACAATCGGGTTCAATTATAACTGATATTGACTTGTAAATTTAGGAGTTATGCCCATTTCACCATAAAAAAAGCCAGATTTCACTTTTACACTCAAGCATCTTTATTTTTTAAGCAATCATCTTTCTCAGGTGAGCGACCATGGCCATCTTGGCCCTCTTGTTTTCAGTGATTAATGCACACAATAAAAGGAAAGAAAATAGACATATTAAGCAATAATGTTCTAACTTGCAGTAAATGTGTGTGAAAAAATTATCCTGACAGTACCTCAGTGACAAATATACAACTTTATTGGAGGGTTTTCAATGAAAAATACAGTCTGTGAAATTGATGATGGTTGGATGGACGTCAGGGTCGGCGAGCATCATAGAATGGTGTGCATAAGGTGCTCAGGTTGACTTTTTTTTTAATCTGCTAAAACCTCTATGTTTTCTCTTTGGATTGCTTTAATATTTGGACAATTGCTTAAGTGGATGGACCTTTATTATGTCGTTGACCTTGTGACCTTAACCTTTGACCTACATTTATTGAAAAAAGCAGCATCTGGACATGTTTAATCCCCCGCCACGAAGCGGGAGGGGGGTTATAGGAATGCCCTTCGTCCGTCAGTCCGTCCGTCAGTGTGTCCGAAACATTTTCGTGTTCGCTCCATATCTCATGAACACTTGGACACATTTTCTTCAAACTCGGTTAAAGTGTTAACCTTATTGAGCTGATGTGCAGAAGGCATGTGGCGGTCATGCTGGCTCAAGGTCAAGGTCATACTTGAAGGTCAAATGTTATTTTCGTGTCCGCTCCATATCTCATGAACGCTTGGACACATTTTCTTAAAACTCGGCTAAAATGTTAACCTCATTGAGCTGATGTGCAGAAGGTATGAGGCGGTCACGCTGGCTCAGGGTCAAGGTCATACTTGAAGGTCAAATGTTATTTTCGTGTCCGCTCCATATCTCATGAACGCTTGGACACATTTTCTTAAAACTCGGCTAAAATGTTAACCTCATTGAGCTGATGTGCAGAAGGCATGAGGCTGTCACGCTGGCTCAAGGTCAAGGTCTTACTTGCAGGTCAAATGTTATTTTCATGTCCGCGCCTTACACAGACCACTTCTTGACCTGGATTGCACTTCCACAGTGATTTATTGTACTCGGTAAATAATAGTATGTCATGTTCACAATCATACAAATTATGTCATGATATATAAAGTTTTTAATTGAGTTACACATGTATTTTGTGGTTACCTAACACATCCTATACTTCATTGATGTTCACTTTTTGTACTGTTTCCCATGTAAAACTTGTCAGTAAACTTTTAATATATGTGCCTCCGAATTCTGAGATTCATACATAACTCCGGAAAGTTAAATTGTCTTAAACTGATCTTCTATGTCTGCTACAACCATGCCAGGTTAAGGTGAACATAATCCTATGACCAAACAAATTCTAATATTTGGCCAGCGGCGGGGGATATAGCTGTCCTTTGGACTGCCTTGTTACCTTTTGGTTAAACCGCTCCAACTTCTGTGTGCTTCATTAGATTGCTGCAATATTTTGACAGTTGCTTCAGTGGATAGACCTCTTCCTTATGCATTTGACCTTGACCTTTGACCTACTTTTGATAAAGCATGAAAAAAAAAACGTTCATAATACCATCAGGTCTTGTTTTAAAATTTACACTTACATATCATGGAAAGCAAAATTATGTGGTGAGCATAGAACACAGAAGGGCACTGTGGCTTTGAAGGTTGTTGGTTTGAACCCAGTTGGGGCAAAGATTTTTCATGACCTTCCAAGGCACAAAGTATTGGTCCAACCAAGGAACCATCAAGAGGAATTAGTATAAGTTGTAAGAACTTTTTTCCTGATTGACATAAAATAAATACATTTAAATTAAGCCATTTCATACCTAGCATTGTGTTCAGCGCTATTTTTTAAAACATTTTCATGATTATCAAGTTTGTGCATTCTGATGAAGTTTTTTTGTTTTGTTTTTTGTTGTTTTTTTTTATCATCAAATGTGTGCATTATGATTAAGCAGAAACTTAATTAAAATTTAAAGATTTAAAGAGTCAAGCTAATATTTAACCCTTTGCTGATAATTTATATCATGTTATGCCATAGAGAGTCCAGTCATAATTCTGGGTCTATATAGGATTACTTGATAGTAATCAAGTCAATGATCTATACTTACATATAAATATTGTATGTCATTAAATATGATAGGGACTTAAAGTATGATAGTTTAATTTCGAGATGATTGTACTTAAGTATTTTTGAAGAACTTAGAGCCTTATTGTATAATGGTCAGAAGTCATTTCCTTAACTCTCATGTAATGAAGGATTGCTTAAAGCTCAGAATAGTGATGTCTTTCTGTTGTTGTTAATCATAAAATCAGGTCCACACCTGCGTCAAATAGTTGTTTTTTTTGTATCGCAAAAATATTTATTTCTTCATCATTTTTGATAACTCAAGAAGTACGGAAGATATTTCTATGAAACTTAAAATATGGATAGATGGCTGTATGGAGAGTATGCATGTCTTTTTTTTTCTTCCTAGGTTGAAAAATCTGGTTGCTATGGCAACAAATAGACTTAAAATATGACAAATAAAGCAATATATTGTGATAACTCAAAAAGTACTGAACATATTTTTATGAAACTTGAAATAAGGATTAATGGCTGTATGGAGATTATGCACGTTTTTTTTCATTTCTTCCTAGGTTGAAAAATCTGGTTGCTATGACAACAAATAGACTTAAAATATGACAAATAAAGCAATATAATGTGTAACTCAAAAAGTACTGAACATATTTTTATGAAACTTAAAATATGGATAGATGGCTGTATGGAGATTATGCACGTCTTTTTTTTTTCTTCCTAGGTTGAAAAATTTGGTTGCTATGACAATAAATAGACTTAAAATATGGCAAATAAACAATATATGGTGATAACTCAAAATGTACTGAAAATATTTCTATGAAACTTGAAATATGAATAAATGGCAGATTATGCACATCATTTTTAGCTGCTTTTTTTTGCTTTTTCTTCTGACCAAAATTCTGGTTGCTTTGGTAATGGGAAAATTATGTACCTCACCGGTAGGGGACTCATGTGTTACTTGTTCCCCTCAGTATTTTAGTAATTAACAGAACTAGCCTGGATTCTTGAAATGATTAAAAAGATCTTAAGCTCAAAATCAGAAGTCCTATTCAACAGCAAATCTAAAAGTAATAAAAGAAATTCAGCTTGTGATCACGCCTCAATCTTGGGAAAGATTTGTTCCATAAATGTGTTTATTTGAACAACAGTGATATTGCTGCTGTGTAAACCAACAGATAATGTCACTGGTAGTTTTAGGTTACTGAAAAAAGTAGGATAAGTTGAGAGCTTGCGAGTGTTGGTTTCCACATTGCTATGGATATGTAGGGCAATAGGTTGGAACTCTTGACTGATAACCCACTAATGGAATAAAAATATCAAGAGGTTTCGAGAAACTATGGAGACAGACACTGGGGGGATCAGATCTGGTTTGATTTGAAATTTCAGCTATTTTAGTTGTCGGAGAATCACCAGATTGCAGCGTCCATGGAGCATTGCTAGAATGAATGATAACATAATCATAACAACAGTTTGCAGAAGCTGATCATTTGATTTGATTTTAAATTGGTCTTCCAGAAAATGGCGACAACATTCCTGTGAATTATGATCATGGCTTCAGCTTCCTGATAGCTCATCTATCAGAAAGAAACACTAGAACTGTGGCTGGATAGGAGATGGTTTTTGTTCATTTGAAGGATTCTTGTTTTCAGACTGTAACAGCAATTTTCCTAAACTGCTTCACAACTTCTGCATATAAAAAAAATATGTAATTTTCAATGGTTATCAACTTTAAAGTGAGGACATTTTTGCCAGTTTTCCCAAAGGCTTGTTGCAAGACTAAAGTTACGGAAGATTAATAAAAAAAAATACAGTTACAATTCTTCTGCACAGAGTCCTTGAAATGATCCCTCCACAAAATGTAAACAGAATCGGTATCTTTTTAGGAACATATTTGGTTTTATTCAAGAACAACTAGAACAATAAACTGGTAGATTTATTATATATATGTATAATGCTATATTTAGGGTTGCCATGATACATGTCATGTGACATGACAACACTTAACAAATCTTGAATATTCCATGGAGGAATTAAAACAAATTATCTAAAAAATTACAACTTTTTTTAAGAGGAAAAAGGGAAAGTCAGCTAAAATATTTGTTTATATTAAATATCAAATAAATAGGGGTGTCAAAATTGGTTTGAACCATGAAACACTGCCATTTGTGTTATAAGTGTTACAGATTACTGTTGTTGAAAGAAAGCCTAAGATCTATAACACAAAATACGACATACTCAAACAACACGTTTATATGATGTCTACAAGGATTGAAGTCTCCAGGGTAATGTAAGGAAAATTCATGAAGACTGATATATAGTCATAAATAGAGATTAAAACTAGCCTATCTGACTTAAAACTTTTGTTATTTTGTGTTTATAGATAAATAAGCTTGTTATTGTTTTTGTTCGCAAATAGATGGGATTTTAACAAATAATAAAACCAGTCTGCTTATACTTGTCAATGTATTTATATTTTGTAGTACAATGTATTCATAGTAAATATCTTTTTAGTTACAATTGGTGGTGGAATACATATGGTATATAACATACATCATATGTTAAACACAAAAAAAACTCCATGTTTTATAGCTTAATTTCTGTGTTAAAAGTATTGGATTTGTTTCCTGGTTCTGGCATAAACTTCCTGCCATCACTTTGTCTCTCTAAAGGCAGGCTATGCAGACAATTCGCCCTGTGTTTGAAATACAAGGCCTTTTTGTCAGACAGCAAAGATATAAATGAAAGCAATTGTTTTTCTACATTTCTAAAATCTATTAACACAAAATACGAGATGTTCAAACAACATGGCCTTCTGGGATTTAAGTTTCCAGTGAGACTTAAAGCCCACATTATGTCTCTAAAGGCAGGCTATGCATTGTTGTTTCCAAGACAATGGCCCTGTGTTTGAAATGTAAGGCCTTTTTGTCGGTCAGCAAAGATATAAATGAAAGCAATTGTTTTTCTGAAATAAATTATTAAAGGCACTCTAGGATTCTGGTAGTGTAGATAGGTTACCACCCTAAAGGTTTTGAATCTGATCCCTGCTGGGGTGAAAAAATTTAATGACCTTTCCTGTTACAAAACAATGATGCATCCCTGTGGAACAGAAAGGGTGATTAATCAATGTAAGTCAGTTAAAAATTATTTCCTGATCAATGCACTAGTAATTAATTCAAATGTCTACTTCTAATCTGCAACATTGTAAAATACTTAAGTGATATATTCAGTGTCAATTGTTGCAGTCTACAAGTCAGGAAAATACCAGACAAATAAAATAATGCTTTCTAGGCATTACATTGCATGGTTTCATGAAGTCTTGGTAAAATATCCAACTATTAATACTCTATGTTAAATTTTTATTGTGTTTGTCACACTGGAAGTGTATTTTTGTAAAATGTTTGATAAAGAGATTAACTTGTGAAGTTAAATACAATTTATTTGGAATATATCTGTTTTTACATAAACTACAATAAAGATGAATAAAAAAAAGAAAAAAAAAAGCGCTTTAATTTAGGGAAAACAAACCAAAATTTTGGATATAGTATGTGCCTGGAATATTGGACACCAGTGCACAGCAAACTATGGCATGTTAATTGTTCTGCTGGAAAGTTTGTTGATAATGAAAACCTTTGAAACTGTATTTCACAGGCTATTATCATCTAAATTTATTGCTCTCAGTCACTCACTGACATGGTACCTGATGCAAAATGATATTAAAATTGTTAATAGAACACTTGTGCTGCTTGCATGGTATTTACACATTCTGGATGTTTTTGGGTACTGTGTTGCAAATATTGCTTGCTGTCTGCGTGCAGATGTAAACATTATTGTGTTTACTGTATATGTAGCTCATTGTGCAGATGTAGCCATTTTAGTAAAGAACTCATTTGCATAACCGTTTGGTCTGTATACCATACATATATTGAATTTCCCAATATATGATTTTGTTAATTTTTCAAATATAAGCTATCATAGTAAGGGAAAATAAAGGGTTTAATTAAGGTTATAATTAAAATTAATTAAGGTAGGCATGAAATTACGACTGTAACCAATATTTCAAATGATTAAATCGCAATTGTATTGAATCAAGACAGTTTTTGCATGTTGATGTAACCTTTTACCTCATAAAAACTCATTTTTATATGCCCATCTTAAGATGGGGCGTATTATGTGAACACTCACGGCGGGCGGGCGGGTGGGTGGGCATGGAACATTTGTTGTCCGGGCTCTAACTTCAATACCGTTTGCCCAATCCTTTTCAAATTTCCACACATGTGCATGGCCATAATATCTTGGATGAGTTCAATATCCAGCATTATCGCGTGAATGACTTAGAAGTTATGGCCCTTGACGTACACAAAATACTTGAAATTGTGATTGTCCAGGCTCTAACTTCAATACCTTTAGCCCAATCCTTTTCAAACTTTTCACACATGTGCATGGCCATAATATCACGGATGAGTTCGATATCCAGCATTATCGCGTGAATGACTTAGAAGTTATGGCCCTTGATGTACACAAAATACTTGATATTGTGATTGTCCGGGCTCTAACTTCAATACCTTTAGCCCAATCCTTTTCAAACTTTCCACACATGTGCATTGCCATAATATCTTGGCTGAGTTCGATATCCAGCATTATCATGTGAACGACTTTGAAGTTATGGCCCTTGATGTACACAACATACTTGAAAATTTGCTTGTCCCTAGTCCTTAGACCCTATGAGGTGTTGTCAGATCTTGCAGTTAATTAATGGAAATGTACGTATCAACAGTTTTTTTTTATGATTAACATTCATTAACTAATGGGATTTTGGAATTATTTTGCTTATTTATGGACAGTAGCTTGTTTCTCTGAGCTATTTCTGAGAGTCCCCATACTATGATGGGCGTATTTTGTGGCAGTCCTGACCCTTGTTAGGCCTTTGCAAACACTGTGCAGACCCAGATCAGTCTGTCCTTTTCAGGAGCTGTCTGATCTGGGTCTGCTCTGTTTGCTCATACAATATTGTAGCTCAGATTCTACACAGGCTACATGGCAGTTTTAGGTATCTTGTAAAAGCTAAAAAATTTAATGTCATAAATCAAGTCATAAGTTTAATTGCACATGAATATTCATTAGGTAAAGGGTTAAAGAAATAGTCCTTATTACTTCTACTTTTGTTATGGACCCTGTTGCTGGTTTGGTACAGCATCTGTCCTGTAACTGGAAGATGCTGGGTTTGATATCCTACAGTGACATAACAAAGTCATTAAAAATGGTACTGATGTAGTTCTCTTGTCTTTGCTCTTTGCACATAAAGGTAGTTCAAGGACTGGTTTACAGAATGTTAAAATAATGTGACGGGGGTGGTATCATGCCTCTTGTTTACATTGTGATAATTACAGTCAGACAGCACTCTCAAGTTCCATCAATACCAAGTCTCAGTTTTCTATCTACACAACTGCTCTGTCTGGGTTCTTCTTCTTCTATTGTAATGGATAGCAATCATTTTCTTTTTGCTATGGCCATATTTTTAGACCTTGCGGTCTAGGATAACCCATGTGAGGGTCCTCTTTTTTTAGCTGAAGAGACAGCATCAGAAGAGACAGTGGTTGGATACAAGGGAGTCTGGGTTCGGTACCCTGGCTCATTTTGTGAATAGACCCTTGGTTTTTTTACATGCCTAGTGTATAGTACAAATATACGGGAAATAAACACAGGTTTTGTATGCCCATGCAGCCACTTGTCCATCCTTACAAATTCAGTTTCCTCTTTTTAAAAGTAATGTTGGCCATCAGGCAATGATATTAAAGGACATCAAATTGAACATTGTTAAAAACAATGTCACATTGCATGATTAGTTCTCCCCATAGAGAATTTCAGTTGAGAAGGAAAGAAATATATGATTATTATAAAGCATTTAAATAGCATGAAATTAATAGAATATTTGTTTAGCTATTGAAAGTAGTAGTGGTTATTTCAGTAGACCTTTCAGTCTGGTTAAAGTAGACCTAACCCACAAATATTGCCATGTGAAATAGACCTATCCCACAAATATTGCCATGTGAATAGACCTAACCCACAAATATTGCCATGTGAAATAGACCTAACCCACAAATATTGCCATGTGACATAGTCCTAACCCACAAATATTGCCATGTAAATAGACCTAACCCACAAATATTGCCATGTGAAATAGACCTATTCAGTAGACCTTTTACCCTGTGAAATAGACCTAACCCACAAATATTGCCATGTGAAATAGACCTAACCCACAAATATTGCCATGTGAAATAGACCTAACCCACAAATATTGCCATGTGAAATAGACCTAACCCACAAATATTGCCATGTGAAATAGACCTAACCCACAAATATTGCCATGTGAAATAGACCTAACCCACAAATAATATTGCCATGTGAAATAGACCTAACCCACAAATATTGCCATGTGAAATAGACCTAACCCACAAATATTGCCATGTGAAATAGACCTAACCCACAAATATTGCCATGTGAAATAGACCTATCCCACAAATATTGCCATGTGAAATAGACATAACCAGCAAATATTGCCATGTGAAATAGACCTATCCCACAAATATTGCCATGTGAAATAGACCTAACCCACAAATATTGCCATGTGAAATAGACCTATCCCACAAATATTGCCATGTGAAATAGACCTAACCCACAAATATTGCCATGTGAAATAGACCTAACCCACAAATATTGCCATGTGAAATAGACCTAACCCACAAATATTGCCATGTGAAATAGACCTAACCCACAAATATTGCCATGTGAAATAGACCTAACCCACAAATATTGCCATGTAAATAGACCTATCCCACAAATATTGCCATGTGAAATAGACCTAACCACAAATATTGCCATGTGAAATAGACCTAACCCACAAATATTGCCATGTGAAATAGACCTAACCCACAAATATTGCCATGTGAAATAGACCTAACCCACAAATATTGCCATGTGAAATAGACCTACCCACAAATATTGCCATGTGAAATAGACCTTATCCCACAAATATTGCCATGTGAAATAGACCTAACCCACAAATATTGCCATGTGAAATAGACCTAACCCACAAATATTGCCATGTGAAATAGACCTAACCCACAAATATTGCCATGTGAAATAGACCTAACCCACAAATATTGCCATGTGAAATAGACCTAACCCACAAATATTGCCATGTGAAATAGACCTAACCCACAAATATTACCATGTGAAATAGACCTATCCCACAAATATTGCCATGTGAAATAGACCTAACCCACAAATATTGCCATGTGAAATATTAACTCTTCTGCTAATGATGCCGACAACATTTTTCAAAATGTCCAGCCTAATTCATTGCTTAATCTTCTCAGCTAGTTGGCAAGATTAAATTGTCCAATTAGTAATGTGAATAAATCACATTGGAAATAATTCATATCGTGTTGTCCCAGTAGAGGTCGGCTGGTTAAAATGTCACAGAGTGATGGGAACGGATGTGGTTCCCACTAACTGTTACACTGGGATGAGAGACAGTGGAGGTTACAATATTGGATCAGTACAATAAAATGCTCTTCAAATCAGATATTTTTTCAGCCATTTCAGTAATTGAAAATCACAAATGGAAAAAAATGAATAAATGATTGAGGCACTAGGGAGATGGAGGTAAAAAGTTAAAAAGTATCTTAGTTCAAGGATGCATTCCATCTCTTGTTTGGAGGGTTTCATTTATCACCCTTGTGGAAAAGGGTTTCATCTATTATTATAATTCTGTGGAAAGGATTTTGTTAATAAATCTTGTTGGAAAAGGTTTCATTTATTTCTCTTTTAGGACAGGGTTTCCAAAGTGTTTTTTTCAGCCAAATCCTTAACTTTTTTAGCTCACCTGAGCACATGTGCTCAGGTTGACCTATTAGGATCAATGTATGTTAGGCATCTGTGCATTGTCCACAATTAGTTAATTTACACTCCAGCATCTTCATTTCTTCAGCAATCATCTTCAAACTTCATGAAATGTTTATAGCCATGATCTCCAGGCCTAGTTTGATTAAGGCTGATATCAGCTTATAACGAGGGCAGGAGTTATGCCCCATTTTGATATTAAAATTTTCCAGATTTCAATTTGTTTACACTCCAGCATCTTTATTTCTGAAGCAATCATCTTCAGACTGCAAGACAATATAAATAGCCAAAATCTCTCTGTCAGTTTCAGTTATGACTGATAGTGACCAATAAGGTTAGATGTTATGCTACTTTTAATATTACATTGCCATATTTCACTTTGTTTACACTCTAGCATCTTCATTCTTAAGCAATCATCTTCAAACTTCATGACAATGTTTTTATCCATAAAGTCTCTGCAAGCTTTATTTTAGGCCTGGAGTTTTTGTCCTTTTAATAAAAAAAAAATGCCAGATTTCACTTAGTTTACTCTCTCTAGTATCTTCATTTCTTAACAATTATGGCTATAATTGGGCAATCAGGTTGTACTATAAAAAATGTCAGATTTCACTTGTTGTCACTCTAGCATCTTCATTCTGAAGCAATCATCTTCAAACTTCATGACAATGTTTATAGTCATAATCTCTCAGCCATGCTTGATTATGACTGTTATAGACCAATTTGGTCAGGAGTTATGGCCCTTGAATTATATGAAACTGCCATATTTATACTTTGTTTACCCCAAAGAATCTTTTGCAATTACTAAGCAATCATCATTTAACTTATTATACACACAATGAAATATCAGAACATTTTTACCATTTTAACACTCCTACATCTTCATTTCTTAAGCAGTGCAGGCAATTAAGGTATTGTTTCTCAGGTGAGTGACTTCAGTGTCATTTTGGTCCTCTTGTTTATTGTATATCATATGAATGATTATGCTTAAACTATATTTAAACACAAGTTATTCACAAAATAAGTCTTAGTCTGTGTTAAGGTCTTTTGTACAAGCTCTGTGTCATAGGCAATTGATTTGTCCAATATCTTTGTAATGTCTGAGACATTCATGTTTTACACAATGGTTGTTTATGGCCAGATCTTGACCTAAGGTCAGTTACACAGGGTCAAAGTCACAGACATTGCGATATATCAAAAGATTGTCTAGCCTATAGCTTTGTTATCTTTAACAGTAAGCAACTCATACTTGTCTTAAAGGTTTCTTATTCAAGGTAACAAACATAATTTGTTAAGTTTCCTAACTTAAGATCTCAAACTTGCCTATGGCAAAAGGGTTTTTAAATTCAGAAATTAAATTACCTGATTCGTTTTCTGTAGCTGATTGTAGAATAAAATCATGTGAAATTTCTTTCTGCAAAGCTTGCACTTTTAAAAGAGTAATTCTGTTTAAACTTACTGAATTTATTTCAAAGTTTGACAAATAAGCATTTATTTATTTTTGATTTGATGTGATTTTAATGTTTATTTCCAATTAGCATTTCATCTGACAAATGTCACAGTCCACCTGTAGCAAGCTTTGATTACAACAACTGTGAATAAATGTCACAGTGCAGCTGCACAATGCTTTGATATCTACAATATCTTGTGCAACTGTACCAGACGTCTAGCACAACTGCACCAGACTTTGGTAACAACAAACACTGGATAAAATGTTATAGTGCAGCTGCACCATGTTTGATCACAACAAACACTGGATAAAATGAAATGTACCTGTGCAGCTGTGATAGCAGAAATGGTGGTTAATTTGCAGCTGTTTTTGTTACGGTAGAATTGCAGCACATATTGATTACACTATGATGGTGTTTGTATTTCATTTCCTGCAATAATTTATGTATCCTACCATTTAATACGCTACACAGCACATTTCCTCAGAGTAAATTATCAGGTGATCCCAGACGGAGTTTTAAAGTTTCACAATAACTCACAGATTTCACACTCTGACAGTTTTCTGGGTAGCTTTGATTTGGTATTGATGTTTTATTAAAAATAAATGCAGAATCGCTTTTTATCATTAATTTACATTCTCTTTTTGTTGTTTATGTTTAGATAGTGGTAAGGCAAATTTTTTTGTATGCCTTTTTTCATATTGTTTTAACATATCTGCTGAAATATGTCATTTAAACTAGAGTATCTGGTGAGCAAACAGAACATGATCAATTCAGTATGCTTTAACAGACTCATAACTGACCTATCAGGATGTTCTTATATGCTCATCAAAAGATAAGATTTGTCAAAAGGCAGGGCATGAATCCCATTAATGCCAGCTCTCAACTCTGGCAAAACAATTTAACCAGTATTTACCTAAATTGGTCACTGTTTTAATTGGCACAATATTTTGTCATTGTTTGATAATCGGCCAGAAATATCACAACATCTTGATGAAAATAATCAGATCTGGTCACAATGCTTATTTTATCCTCTTCACAAGGTGGGCACACTATAAGATGCCCACTTGTCTTGATCTGTCATACTCACACTACATGGAAACAAAATGGATTACCATTAGTTGGCATAATTTTGATCAAGTTTCATAGCATTGTTATCTTCAAAGTTGTAGTAAATGAAAAGGCCCTTCATTTGATGATAATGAAAAAAAAATGCTTTTTAAATACTTCTTTTATGTTATACATTTGTATTTTGCTTTCTTGTTTTCTTCTATTTAACTCTTGAGCTACTGAAATTTCTTGGTGTTTTGCATACGATATACACAGTTTCTGTTCTATTCTTAACAGATAATGTATTTGGCCATAAACGTTTAGCCAACTTTGATTCTTTTAAATGATATCAGACCAGTGTGTCAGATAGCAGATTATTGAAGTTCGATGTTTAACCCTTTCCCTCATAGAGGACACCATGAAAAGACCTATGCGAACAGCATAAAACCAGATCAGCCTGCGAGTTACTCGCAGGCTGATCAGGTTTTATGCTGTTCGCTGCTCCTCACTGGTCTGGAAATGAGGATTTTGTAATTAAATTTGGTAAGGTTTAACTGTGGTTTTCTGCAGATCAGGCTTTATGTGATACCTATTGAGTGCGTCAAAATGAGTCTATATGAGGGAAAGGTTTAAAGCAGATATGAAAAAGCAGACTGTATAAACTGGCTTTAATGTGTTTCATATAGTATTGTTTTGCTGTTGTGTAATTTTTCCATCCATATTTTAAAGGCCTAGATGTAAAATGTTGATATACTATCCCTGGTGGCCTTGTGGTTAGAGCCTCTGGAGAAGGAGGTTGTGGGTTCAATCCCTGATTGGGACATACCAATGCGGTAAAAATAGTACTGATATAGCTCCTTGACACCCAGTATATAGTTCCAGGACTGGTTGTCCCAGTGTCAGGATAATGTCACTGGGTGTGGTATCATGCCTGACCTAGGGGAATTTGACATATTCCATTATTTGGAGTCTAAATCCCTACCCAAGGGCATTGGCAAATTGTCAAAATCCCCACAATATATGCCTGCCAAAGTCTATTTTCAGGGACCCAGTATCATTTTGTCTGTCAAATTCCTGCCTTTAGGGAACATTCTTTTGTCAAAAGCCCTATGTATGTCTGCTGCCTCCACCCTGGTGCAAAACATTGATAGATGCATTACATGCCACTCCACTAAAATAGTGTACAAAACACATGAAATCCACATATATTCATTAAACACACTGTTTTATCTATCTCATATGTTGTGGCTTTTCAACCTTTTAAGGCTTGATGCCATAGTGGCCCTTCAGGCATTGAATATTCAACAAAGTTGACATATTTGTATTAGTCTGTTAATTGTTAATAAGTAGATTTCCCTTGGGTAACTGTAGCAACAAAATGACAAGTAAATTGTGCAAAGAAACTGAGATGACTGTTTATTCCATTCTAATGAGCAATTTAGAGTTGAAAACAATTCTGGGATGGTTAACATTTATGTAAATTGATTAACAATATAGACAGGGGCAGGGTTTGGTAAATGCAAGTGAATGAAGGCGGATTTATGCCGGTCAATTTGACAGGTTTATAAAAAATATACTGAAACTATTGTCACATCCAACATAACAACTGGAGAACAGGAAAGAAATGCAAACCTCTGCAGGAAATGATATTGACAGAAGTATGACAATATTATCAGTAAATGTAAATATTGCAACATTCAATTACACCTCAGTTTTGTTACATGCAGTAAATTTAGTATTCAGTTGTGATAAGCTAGAATCACACTGACCTAAATGGATTTGCAGTGGAATGGATGTTGAGAGAAAAAAATAGGTTTTGCGAATTTGTAAATCACTAATACAATTGTAACAGAATCTTAATGAACATTAATTATAAGAACCAGAATAAAACCCTTAAAGCTCATATATTTAACATAGTGATTGTCTTCAAGACTTTTACAATCTTTACAGAACTCTTACGGATCTGTTATCTGTGGCAAAATTTCAAGACATGATACTTTCTAGGATGATTTGACAGTCAACTTGGTGTCAGGATAATTTGACAGTCAACTTGGTGTCAGGATATTTGACAGTCAACTTGGTGTCAGGATAATTTGACAGTCAACTTGGTGTCAGGATAATTTTACAGTCAACTTGGTGTCAGGATAATTTGACAGTCAACTTGGTGTCAGGATAATGTGACAGGTCATCCTTGTGTTGGGATAATGTGACAGCCAGTTTGGTGTCAGGATAATTTGACTGTCAACTTGGTGTCAGGATAATTTGACAGTCAACTTGGTGTCAGGATAATTTGACAGTCAGCTGGATGTCAGGATAATGTGACAGGTCATCCTTGTGTTGGAATAATGTGACAGCCAGTTTGGTGTCAGGATAACTTGACAGGTCATCTTTATTGCAAAATAAAATGACAGGTCAGCCATGAGTCTGGATAATGTATTAGAATATTATGTGGCAAAATAAAGTCACAGGTCGGCCATGAGTCTGGATAATGTTTTAGAATATTATGTGGCAAAATAAAGTCACAGGTCGGCCTGAGTCTGGATAATGTATTAGAATATTATGTGGCAAAATAAAGTCACAGGTCGGCCATGAGTCTGGATAATGTATTAGGATATTATGTGTCAAAATAAAGTCACAGGTCGGCCATGAGTCTGGATAATGTATTAGGATATTATGTGTCAAAATAAAGTCACAGGTCGGCCATGAGTCTGGATAATGTATTAGAATATTATGTGGCAAAATAAAGTCACAGGTCGGCCATGAGTCTGGATAATGTATTAGAATATTATGTGTCAAAATAAAGTCACAGGTCGGCCATGAGTCTGGATAATGTATTAAGATATTATGTGTCAAAATAATGTGACAGGTCAGCCATGAGTCTGGATAATGTATTAGGATATTATGTGTCAAAATGATTTAACAGGTCAGCTTAATTGTGTCAAAATAATATGAATTATGTACATGATATTGTTAACCTGGTGCAAAATAAAACAACATGTCAGCTTTGTGTTAGGATAATGTGATAGGCCAAATGTGTGTCAGGATAATGTAACGGACCAATCTAGTGTCAGGATAATGTAAAAGGTCTGACTGTGAGGCACTGAATTCTAGATGCACTCATAATCTAAATCAGCACTAAAATATAATGTCTTTGATAAGTTCCAGTCCAATCTGATTTACATACAAGTTTGGAAGCCAGAGTTTCAAGAAAGTTTTTGTTCCAAAGAATGTTATTTATAAAGCTGCCTCTTAGTGTAATTATTTAATTTTCTGTTCAAAACTTTATTTATTTTCTTGTTTTATAGAGGTACTTCTGGATAAACAATATTATTTTCTATGTCTCTCATATCTGTTTATTCACATAAAATGACGCTTAAAATGGGGCATGTATGTCTAAATGTGGAAACAATGTAAATTTTAGGACGCCGTGGGACCAGATCAAAACAGTGATGATCAACAACAAACATTCTATAAGGTATTGTTCTTTTTAACATTCTCAGACTGTTTCAATTGCTGTGATCTATAGCATGGTGTTTTGTTTGTCAATAATGTAATCCATATTCTCTACTTTGTAATTGTAATTGGTAAACACAGTTCCTTGAAGAGGGGAACTTACAGTACCAATATGTAAACTCTTTCTTTTGCAAAGGTTTGAGTTCTAAACTGGTTTTAATTTTCAGTGTGTAGGTGTTTATGCCATGACAGTTTGTCCAATATAGAATTTAGAGATTGATTTTTTAGAGATTTGCTCTTTCTTTGTTGAAATCTCAATAAAATCTGCTAAATGCAAGAAAAATCACATAGAAAATGTAACCCCGTCATATATAGATATTAAATATTTCATAGGACATGAACAAGTTCTTACTTACTTTGATAAAATGAGTTAAAGTTTTGATTTTTAGCTGTTATTTCTGTCGTCAGTCATCCATCTTGTGTCGTCAACAATTTGCTTTAAACAACATCTCCTCTGAAACCGCTGGACAGAATTGATTAAACTTGGCAGCGATAATCCTTAAATGAACCTTCACAAAAGTTGCTAAAATATACTTGATCCATGCAGAACTCTGGTTGCCATGGCATTGGAAAGAAAAAAATAGGAAAAGTTTAGAAATCATCTCCTTCAAAACTACTGGTCAAAATACTTTAGTACAGATGTTCCTAGGGTAACCTTCTACAAATATTGCTAAAATTATTCTGATCCGTAAAAAAACATGGCTGCCGGGGGCGAGGCTAATTTGCCTTAAAGTATACAGTTAAAACTTTAAATGACATCTCCTGAAACCACTGGACAGAATTTGATTAAATTTGGCAGGGATGATCCTGGGTTGAACCTTCACAAAAGTTACTACTAAACAAACTTGATCCATGCAGAACTTTTGTTGCCATGGCAACAGAAAAAAAATGAAAACTGTAAAAATCATCTTCTTCAAAACTACTGGTCAAATTTCAAAATGTTTTAGTACAGATGTTTCTTGGGTAACCCTTTACCAATATTGCCAAAATTATTCCGATCCATAAAAACATAGCTGCAAGAGGTGGGGCTACTTTGCCTTAAAAGTATATAGAGAAAACTTTAAATGACATCTCCTGAAACCACTTGACAGAATTTGATTAAACATGGCAGGGATGATCCTTGGTTGAACCTTCACAAAAGTTACTAAACAAACTTGATCCATGCAGAACTCTGGTTGCCATGGCAATGGAAAGAAAAAAAATGAAAACTTTAAAAATCATTTCCTTCAAAACTACTGGCCAGATTTCAAATTGTTTTAGTATAGATGTTCTTTGGGTAACCCTATACTCAGGTGAGTAATCCAGAGCCTCTATGGCCCTCTTGTTTCAGTCAGAATTATTCCTGTCTGAATAATTTTCTGCATGCTTTGAGATACCTGGTTTTAAGCTCAGCTGTTTTTTGAAGAAGAAAGGTTGAGGTATTCACAGTCATTTCTCTCAGGTGTTGTCACCATTGGTAAAGTGGTTGTGAAAACTTTACTTGGCCATAACTTTTAAACTATTAAACAGTCTATCATGAAACTTCATATTATTTATCTCATCAAAACAGTACAGGAAAATTTTAACCTGGTCATAAATTATTTGAATTTTTTAAAACTACTGTCATCAAACTTCATCTACTTGCTCACTACCACAATTTAAGGGCTACATTCTCATCAAGGACTCTGACCAAATCTGTCTTCCTTATTTTTAGAAAAAATCAAAGTGCTGAAGACACTGATGTTGTATGTGTCTCAGATAAAAGAGTATTTAAAGAGCTGCAAGTCGATCACCGTTACTTAAATTTACTTTGATAAACAAATGAAATGCGGAATTCCTGTTCTCTCAGCACTATCAGAGCTTTGATTTGTATTCATGCAGTACCTTATCTACAACGGTATCTATTTATAGATTGAAGTAATTATGCAAATTTTCTGCACAGGTCAGAGGCTCCAAATTCATTTTGGATTATTTCAGTCACTTTTTAGTGTAAGAAATAACCCTGGAGATATCTGATTTTGACGCTTGATGTGATTATAAGTATGTTACAATAATGTGTTTTGGGCTTCACATAGGTTATTGTAACAGCCTAAAATGACCAAACGCTGCATATTTACTATCAAATTTATTTGTGAGCCACCTTTGCATCAAAACAAACTATTTTTGTGTGCATGGTAAAGTGATCACATGATTAAAAACAGTTACATCATTCGATTGCAGTTACATCAGCATAGAAAAATAAGTCCTATAATGTTTTCATGTCACAAGCGTTTTTTTTTTAGCCTTTAAGTAGTTATTTTTGACACAGCATTGATTTTCAGCATTTTTGCTTAATTCTAGTATACTTTTGTTGTTTAAATATATACGATCATATTTACACTATTGAGAGGTTATTCGGTTTTAAATCTAGAACCTGGTTGAAAAAGTAGTACTTTAGTTGGTGTGACTGACGTCACACACAACTAATATAAAACAGACGAGCGATGGCATCTGCATGCGGTGCTCTTGTTGGTATATAGGACTGCTGTATTATGATTGTTACAGACAGGGGTTGTATCCTGTTTTCATGAGTGCATTTATGATGGAACTATTATATGGGCTTAGAACTAATTAAATTCGTACTACAAAATATATTGCAGGCAAGGGCAGTTGTGTGGTATCAAAACATCTAGTTTTAGATTAAATTAAACTTGCATTAATAACTTAAAACAAAACAGGTTTAAACTTTATTATTTTCCTGATTGACAGATCAGAGAATTGATTGGTGTTTAAGCATATGCATAGCTGCTAAAGCAATTAAAATTCTAAATTATGTCCCATAACATATTCACAGGAACTTTCAGTAGATTCCTTTATTAAAGTATTTCTGACTGGTTTTTGTAACTGTGGGGGTATTGATTTATTGATTAATATATACTGAACCAAAAAAGAAACTTTCCTTTCCGTTTTTCAATTGAAATGGCCATAACTTCTGTAATACTTGTCCATACAACTTGAAATTTCAAAAGATTCCTCAACGTAGCTAAACCTTTGATAGAATGAAAAAATCTCAAAAATTAGTTATTATCTAATAAAAAGTTTAATTTTGAGATTGGGGGGGGGGGGGGAATTCTGAAAAACCAATAACAAATAACTTTTTTTCCCCAAAAACATTTACATTCACTGAAAGAAGTTTCTAGATTGTCATGAAAAATGTAGAATTTCATTAGGAGTTTAAAATGTTAGTTTGAAATTGTGACTTTTCATTTTTGAACTTTGATTTTGACCTACATAGGTAGTAACTTGCAGGCTGATCTGGTTTTATGTTGTTCGCATAGGTCTTATCATGGTGTCCTCTATGAGGGAAAGGGTTAAATGTCTTTATTATCAAAAACCTGATATTTACCTGGAATATAAGTTGTTGTTTTTTTACAGATTCATTAGTATCATTAGATGCATTATATGATGAAATTTTAACAGTATGTAAGCTGATCTCTAATTCAACTGCCATGCTTGATTATATGGTTGTCTACAACACTAAATATTTCTAATTTTAGGAGGGTTTTTATTGCATCTTTTATTATTAAATTATTGGAATTAAAACAAAATTGCCCTTCAGAAAAGGTAATCCCTGGTTCTTAATTTGATCTGCTGACAATGAGAAAGTCAAAATTGATTTATAGTTTTTGATTATAACTCTGCTTTTCAAAGAGAAGAGAGGGTGGGGCTAATATAGGAATCAAGCTGCATAATGTCCCATCCTGCCCTGTCCTATCTAGCCTTGTTAAACTAAAAGTTGTGCGTTGTTTTATCTAGGAAATAGAGCTTTGTTTGGAGTGATATATCGCAGAATAATGCACAGTGTTACATTCAGATACAGGGAAAAAAAAAAAAAAAATAAATAATTTACATTTAATAGTTAGGTGTCAATTTATTTAATTACTCATTTACTTTAGGAGTTATGTGATATTATTTAAATTACATCATCTTAGAAGCATGCAGATATTGGATAATGATATACACCACACTATTTACACAGCATATTTTGTTGATTGTGTTAGAATGTTGAGATAAGTCATTAAAACAGGGGTATTCATCATCCTCAGTGATAGCTATTATCGGAATTCAGTTTTGAAATGTCTTCAGAATTAGATTCATCAGCATTTATGTTATAAATATATTTTTTTAGTATTTAGACACGAAAAATGTTTAGAAGATTAATTTGATTAACCCTTTCCCTCATAGAGGACACCATGAAAAGACCTATGCGAACAGCATAAATCCAGATCAGCCTCGCAGGCTGATCAGGTTTTATGCTGTTTGCTGCTCCTCTGTGGTCTGGAAATGAGGATTTTGTAATTAAATTTGGTAAGGTTTAACTGTGGTTTTCTGCAATCAGCTTTATGTGATACCTATTGAGGGCGTCAAAATGAGTCTATATGAGGGAAAGGAAGTACCAGTATGGTTTATTGTAAAGATCATTGGTTTATTCTGAATGGTGCTGTGATCCAATCTTAGCATAGGTGATTGCACCTGGCGTGTGTTCAGTATGCCAGACCGTATGCAACCGTATTCTCACATACAGCTATGAAACCACAAAATTCACTTATACCTATGTGCAGCATAAGGTGCATGTGAACTGCATGGTATATGGTCCTAAGAAAACTCCATAGCTGACTGTAAGCAGTGTCTTGCATTTGGTTTGGCATACTAAATGCATGCCTTTTGTAATGTTGCAAGCTGAACCTGGCAGGGGCTGTGATACAATTAGAGCATATGTGATTGCAGGTTGTAAATTTGAACCTTGCAAGAGGAATGATATTTTATTACTTTCCCAGGTTCAAAGTACTGGTCCAACATTCAGTAGGATTCTAAGGTTGTATTTTGAAAGAATTTTACTCAGTTGACAAATTAACAAAAGTTAACAAATTTACACCTGGTCTGTAAAAAAATAAATTACAATGTGCATGACTTGTATATAGTTGCTATCTGTTTTGGAAAGATAATGCTTCCTCATTTCAGATACTGAATACGCAAGTTATAATTTTGTTGCTGACTATAGTTTTTTCATTATTATGTTGCTGACTAATATTAAAATATCTGAATGAACAATATTGGTTAAATTTAAAGAATTATCTATGCATAGTTATTTGATTTTATAATAGCTGAAATATTTTCATCCCATATATTTTTGTTTATTCTGAAATATTTCCTGGATCATTTTTTTCTAATATTTTGTTTTACAGACTCAAAAACTCTCATATTCAGGAAAAAAAACTTACATTTTTTTCCTCTGCACCCAACTGTCATTCAAATTTGAGGCTTCCATACAAAAAATCTTATTTCCATGAGGAAAAGTCATATAACATTGGAAAGGAAGATGCCACTGTTCCACAGGTTGACGAGGGCAGTTGGAAGACTGCATATGATACGAAACAGTTTTTAGTTGTGAGTGAAACTATAATACCCACTTTTCAAACATCAGCTTCTCTAGTATCTCACTATGATGTAAAAATATTGAATGATTTAACATAACTCTACTACACAAATATACTAAAATTAAAGCAAAAGTATTGAAAAATCAATCTAATGTCAAAAATAAATAATATCAGATACAACAAATGTCTCTTACATGAAAGCACGTTAGAACTATATTTCCTATTTTAATGCATAACTGTTAAATGTTATCTCCCAAGTGGAAGTAGTTTGTGTTTTGATTACCTGATTTGTGCAAAGGACCTACAGTTTTGGATAGTGCATTACATGTTTCCATCATTGTATGGTGTTACAATAACCCATAAAGCTATCTGAGGTAGAAAGTTTGAAGTCCGATACAGATGCGTTTAACATAATAATAATTATATCAAGCAATCAACCTCAGATATCTCCATGTGTTACTGTAATGTAACACCTTAAAGTACTTTAAGTTACGAGCCCTGTTACCTGTAACACTGACCTTTGCAGCAGATTTGTACTTTTTGCAGCAGTGCACGGTCAAGCTGTGGATGGTTGATATAAGGACTGATTAACCCTTTCCCTCATAGAGGACACCATGAAAAGACCTATGCGAACAACATAAAACCAGATCAGCCTGCGAGTAACTCGCAGGCTGATCAGGTTTTATGCTGTTCGCTGCTCCTCAGTGGTCTGGAAATGAGGACTTTGTAATTTTTTTTTGGTTTGGTACCTATTGAGTGCGTCAAAATTTATTAAACTGCAGCCTTCAAATCCTCTGTCACTTAAGACACATGACGGGTTAGATAAGACTTTATCCATAAATTTAAGTTACGCAGAAGGTTATAATTAAGTCTCAGAATGGTTTTATTAAACTGCAGTCAGTCAAACCCTTTATCACTTGAGACATGCACAAATCCAGTACCTTCAGCACTTGATTTTATCCTGTAGTTGATTAAATACTGAATAAAGCAACATATCCTCAGCTCTTTTAAGATTTTTTCAGCTGTTTTTATAGCAATTTAATCATATTTCGCTATATTCAATAAAATGGTTCAATTCTGTCAAAACTTAATAAAGGTAGAGACTTTTCCATATACACAATTTATAAATAGATCTTGCAATTGTTGATAGATTAGCTTATCCTTAGAAAATTTGGTTAAAGTTTTGCATGCAGGCTTATACTATCCATCTCCTATCCCAATAATTATTCAGGGTATTAAAAGTTAAGGAATATGTTCAGGTCACCAGACAAACAAAGGAAATAACTCTTGACTTAATTTGGTACAAATTATGGCTCTTCTAACTTTGATTTTTAAGTTTTGCATGCATAGTGCTATAATGCTTTTATCTCAGTAACTAGGCATGGGATTGATTTTAAACTTTATTAACATATTCAGGGGTATCATACTACCAAGGTAGATAAATATTGTTGGAATTTAATGCAAATTATGGCCACTTTTTGAGCTAAGAATTATTTGTTTAAGTCTTTCATGCAAAAGAAATTAATGTGTTGCATGAAAAAGAAAATTTAAAGTCTTGCATGCAAAAGAAAATTTAGTTTTAAGTTTTGCATGCAGGCTACTATCCAGATCATATCAGTAACTATTCATGGTATTGACTTGAAAGTTTGTTAGTGTGCTCAGGGGCCTAAAAATCAAGGTAGATAACTAGTGACTAAATTTAATACAAATTAAGGCCCTTTTCTTAGATATTTTGGTAAAGTTTTGCATGCACAGTGTTATGATGCTTATATCTCAGTAACTAGGCATGGGATTGATATAAGTTCAGGAGTATCAGACTATCAAGGTAGATCATTTTTAGTCCCCTACCAGTGTTTACACCGGAGGGGACTAAAGGTTTGCCCTCCGTTTGTCTGTCTGTCCAGAAATCTGGATCCCATGATGACTTAAAAACTGTTTAAGATAATGTTATGAAACTTTGTATATGAATAGATGGCAGCATTGAGATTCTGCACATCACTTTGTATTTTTTTCTCTGACCTAAATTCTGATTGCTATGGTAACAGAAAAAGTATGCACTTCTGGCTGCTAGGGGACTCATGTGATGGGTGCAATACCAGTTTCTTGTTTATTATGGGTATGATAAGGACAAGAATTTAAAGAGTCTTTTTGATTTTACCAAAAAGCATTTTGAAATTTTGATGAGCATGCTGTCTTACAGCTTTTTTTTTTTTATCTCCACTCATGCTGAGTTGATTCTGGTTGGTTTATGAATGGCCTTAGTATTGCTTCTGTCTTCTCTCTCCTTCTCATGTTCTTCTATAGGCCTCTTGCTGAGTTTATCATTGTTTCCATCTCGGGTTTCAAGTGATTTAATAGCAGTTTAGTTGAAATATTTGTCGCCCCAGTTTTACAAATAACTCAAGATAATGATTTTCTTGCAGTGAAAATAGCATGCCAATTATTTGTTTAATTTCAGTGAAGATAGTAAAGATGACAAAGAATCAGAATGAACTCCACAATAAATGTTACCTTTAACTGTAAGCTAAATGAAACAAGAAATATCTTTTGAAAAAGATATATAATGGCGTTGATGGGATTAAAGTAATGTAAAATGTAGAATGGGTCTAAACATGATGTATGAATTATAATCTGCGAAGCACTGTGTTATGAGGAGTCAAGATAAACAATGATAAGATCTCAGTTGGTTAAGCGTCCCTTTTGTTGTAAGGAAGCGGACTTAAGCCACCTTTCAATCATAGGGAGACGGTAAAACTTATGACTATAATATACTACAGTGTGGATATTTATGATGTTCGGTCCAGAACCGGTCTCGATTGATGTGCAATTAATTGACGTGTTTTTATATACAACTATATATTTATCAAAGGGACTGTAAATCAGTCAGGATATTCATGGATGTCATCTCAACAAACAATGGTGGGTAACTTTTTTTCCTTAAATATAGGAATATTGTCACCATCCTAAGGAAAGTCTTACAGACATCTCTTGTTATATCCCTGTTTCACAAATGTGGGGGTTATATAGGAATCATGGTTGTCAGTCCTGTCCTGTCCATCACATCTCGTCCTACACTCACATTACATGGAGACAGGGTTGGATGTGGGTATAGATCACCTTTAGAAATAGTTCTAGTTAGATATTGAAACATGATGGGGATAAGAAATAAATCATGTGTGAGAGACAATTCCTTGTATAGCTTAAGCAGTTTCGGTGCTGAAACACTTTCATTTGAATATTTATTTTCCAGCATTAGTTTCATATTCAGGGAAGAAGTTGCTCATTGAGTTGAGAGCTTACCTAGACTATTGACTGAATGCTTTATACCATTTTGCTCTCCTTTCACTATAGGAATCCTGCTTCTCATGTCTGATCATGTCCTACATTCACATTACTTGAAGATAAGGCAGGATGTAAGGGTATTTTATCACCTCCAGTAATAGCTCTTATTTTCATGGTAATAATCTGAGCCAGCTAAAAGTTAATTGGGTTATCCATCAGTTATTGACATAAAATAACATTGCTATATAAACTTGATCAAGTTTTAGTTTCGGACAAGAAATGTTAAGGATTTGTTTTTACATTGCTATTACCTCTACTATAACTCAGTGGATGTCCCTCAAACTTCACACGTGTATATCAGACCAACTAGTAGAAACAGGGACAGTAACTCTTCCAAATTTTCACTTAACCCTTTGAGGTATTGCTTTGAAATTTTGAATACCTGTTTTTTAACCATCACTTGTACTTATACTGGGCAAGAGTACATAATTCTATTTTGGATTTTGCCATAATTATGCCTCTTTCCGGACTTAATTAATCTTGTTTTACTAACTCACTTTTTCACAGAACTTTAAAACATTGGAAACATGTTTATTGCTCTTGGGTGCATTTTGATAATACAGAGATTCTTATTTTGCCTTTAATTGCCATATTTATTTTTATTGACAAGCACTTGAATAGTCGAGTGTGCTGTCTTACGGACAGCTCTTGTTTTTAATTATGCCCCCCTTTGAAGAAGAGGGGGCATATTGTTTTGCAAATGTCGGTCAGTCTGTTGGTAGACCACATTGTTTCCAATCAATAACTGGAGAACACTTGGGCCCACATTCCTCAAACTTCATAAGGTGATTGGTCATGTCTAGTAGATGACCTCTATTGATTTTGTGGTCACTTGGTCAAAGGTCAAGGTCACAGTGACCTTGAATGTGAAAATCATGCCTAGGGGGCATATGTGTTGTTCTGACAACTCTTGTTTGTTGTGTAATCTCTCTGTGGAAATGTGTTTCAAAGAAAAATCAATATTATTTACAATATTTATTTAAATTTAACTGCCATTAATGAAAACACATCATCATCAGTACGCATATTGACAAAGTTTGTACTCTGTCTACAGCTGTGGTCGTGGAATCCCTTGGCTCTTCAATAAAAGAGGCAGGAATGGTTTCACGGTGACCCACAGATGTAAATGTCAGATCATATTTTGTTGGTTTTCTCTGAAGCACCACAATGTGCAACTTGTTTTGTCTTCATTTAATACGTTAAGTTTCCCAGAGTTCTCTCTGCAGGAATTTTTAGTGTCTTTCACAGGTTGTTAACTCACGCAAGGCTGGAAACCATGGCATCATTTAAGCTACAATGCAAATTGAAGCCAACTTAAGTATCTACAATGGCTGATGTGAGGAAGTCGCATCATTTGAGGGTATGATTCCAAACATTCAAAAGTAATTAACCTCTGCCATACTCTGATTTTAGAACATCCAGACTTCGGTAATGTACTCAGAAAGTATAAACAATAATTTGGCAAGTCTTAATTTATTACACAATTAAATGATGCAGGAAGGTACATTTTATACGAGGAATGATCCAGAATTACCCGGAATTACGCCATAGTTTGAACATTATTTATTTCACATAGATAAATCTATATCATCATCAATTTTAATTGAATCAATTTGTACATGATTCAACATAAATATAACATCATATAACCAGAATGTAAGAAATAACAAACACACATCACCATGTGTTATATATTTCGCATCAAAGGATGTTGACGAAACAAAGTCACAACTCACAGTTTTTCACAATTTTTTGAAGTGGTGATCAACACACTGTACTGACTATTCTTTCATCTATGGGTTGTATAAACACAGACATTAATTTCATCTGTTGCTATGATATGCTCAGGAAATAAATCACTCTCACACTCAGCACTTGTTAAATAAAGACCCTTGAATCATGCAATATCTCCTCATCTCCCTTTCTTTTCGAAGATGAGGTACCCTGTGAGCATTCACCTTTTTTTTTAAATAATGTTCTTATCTCCAGATGTAAAACATAAAATTTACATATTCAGGCATTTTAGAGTACTTATTGTTTTCACATTAGGATAATTAAGACTAAACAAATGAGATGGCTTAATTGAGGAAATTGTCCTATACCAGTGTGCATTATTTTCTGCTAATGCGCATATGCCACAGGTAACTAAAATCATAAGCCTTAGAATCACTTTTGACATTTGCAGCTCTTAACTCAGGATCCTATGAACAGTTCCATAGCCGGCATTAAACATTTCTGATAGGCCCTGACTGGTCATACTTCCTGTCCTTAAAACGTCAGCGATTTATGACGTTAACATCGATCGAATATCTCTCTTCCAGCCTTGTCCTTCATCATATGCAAGTCCTTCTCTAAATCTCATATGTCAGTCAAATACTGAGGTGATTATTTTATGGTTTCTTGATCATTTGAAATATTTCCATCAGTATTCCACGCGAGTTTTACAAGCATTCTCCTGAAGTCATTATTGGTTGATATCAACAATTGTAAAAACTTATTTCTTGTTTTTTACCTAAATGATTAATTTATGACATATTTTTACATAATGTCATTAACACCACTATTACATTCTGGCCAAATATAATATCAATCAATGCATTACTTAATGTTAAAAATCTCCTTTTTGATTCCGATGTTCATCTCTTTTTTGTGACTTGATGTTTAAAAAATATCATGATATTTTCCATTAGACGTGCTTCGCAAAGGTTAAATTAATACCATTTACCTGATATGAATAAAGTTCAGTCACACTATAGTTCATATTGATTTAAGTATCTAAAAGATAGGATAGAAAATTTTGAGAACTATTAACAAATTCTGTGTATTTCTGGATCATCCCTCGTACATATGGGAAATTCAATTTTCCTTCCAACAGAAACTTTTCTGCTGTAAGGCATAAGGTTTGGATGACAGACTACTTTCTCCTATAGTATTTCTACCCTGGTAATTTACTAAATAAGGAGACAAGTCTGTTATTGTTTTACTATCGTATCATCTGGGAATGTAACAATGCTGGTGATAATTATCAGATAAAAGATATCCTACAGTTCCTACTTGTGCAGTCAAAATTGCACTTATACTACTGGTTGCAGTAATATCAGGACTGTTGGCCTTTAAATTACTTTACAGTTAGCAAATTACTTTTTTTTTTTAATTGGATGTAAGTAATTATCAACTCAGATATTCACAAGTTTATTTCTTTTACAATAATTGGGAAGCAAGATGTTTCGACATACATGTATAGTCTATCCCATAGTTGGACCAGTATTTAAAAATTGATTCAGAGGGCCGATTTCAGAATAGACTGTGACTGGATGTGATAATTTACAGCATGATATTGCAACAATGCAGCTGCGCTATATATCTCTCTCCCCAAATGATTAAAATACTATTGGGTTGGATTTTACATAAAAAAAATTGAACAAATAAGCAATCAATGAAAGCTCAAAAATAAATGATAAATATACATATTTGTAAGGCATGAAAGACAGTTTTCATGTATAAAAGTCAGCTTTCTCCAGTGGAGGTATATGAGGCATCAGGAAAATGCAGCCTTATTTTTCAGATAACACCTCTGATGGAGTTTCCCTGACAGTTCATACCTCAGTGGACTACAGGTTCTCACATTTACATTTATATTTATGTATTTCTGTAAGTTGCCATGGAAACCATATTTTCCACAAAACTCATTAACTTTTTAAAGAATATCTAGCTATTTTCTGATTATAAACAGTGTATATAATCATAGCAGATCCATTTTAATGCTGTCAGTATTTTTTCCCTATACTCCAAACCAGGTTATATTTGAACTAAGCTACATAAATGAAAGTTAACCATTAGCCCAGCAGTACTGACTGAATGGATCCCACTGGTTACAGGTGGAATAAGAAAGAATTGAACCATGGTGAAAACAATTTCATGACGTTATCCTTCCTTATTTCACACATTACATGAAATATCGTAAAGTATAAATCAAATCTGTTAAATGAAGTCTGAAGTAGTTGGCCCCTCATGTTTACATAACACAACCATATTGAGTTTCAGTTTTTCATATTTCTGGACTTCCATAAATGCATGCATATTTTATTATGCCTTGTATCTTAATATTAGAGAAATTAATATTTCAAGTGTGAAAAATGTCTCAAACGATCCAGCATTTCATAGAAAACAATTTTTAGGCCTTACAAATGAACTACCACAAGCCAGCTGGTTGAAAAGTCCAAGTAACCTGACTGGGATTATATCCCAAAACTGTGAGGATTACTTCAGAGTAATAGCCCGTGAATTATCAAAATTGGACATATGTTTAGTCTGTGCTCTCTAACTCACATAGTTTTAATTGGACCTTCACCAGACTGGCTTAGAATGTTTGTAGGTATAAAATTTTGGCAAATTTTAATAACCAGCCAAATTACTTAAGGCACTTCAGAGTTATGGCCCTTGATTTAGTTAAAATTTGACATTTAAGCTTTGTCCGCTCTCTAACACAAATAGTTTTCATCAGACCTTCACCAAACATACTGAGAATGTAGATATAAAATGTGGGCAAATTTCGATAACCAGCCAAATTGCTTAAAGCACTTCAGAGTTATGGCCCTTGAATTAGTCAGAATTGGACAAGATTTGACTTTGTTCTGGCATGCCTCAGTAGTAGTCATGTGATGATGGCTTTGTTCAGCGTATGATTCAGCAGGATTTGCAGACAGGTCTATTTAGTCATTATGTGCAGGAGGGGTGACTTTATGGATTCGACTGGTTTGTGAACTGTCGTGAAATGTGCAGGATTTAGATTGGATACCAGTCTGCAAATGCCCCTTTATTGCATATTTAATGTCAATCCTGAGACAGCTGTCTTTAATTTCAGCACATGTCTTTCCATAACTGCAGCTGATGCCAGTCTGCTGCTGAAAGAGATGAAAATAATGATTCAGTTTGACCATTTACTTCATGATAACTATCTGATAAAAGCAAAATACTGACTGGCTGATCAGGTTTTTTATTGTCTGCAAATTATCTGTAAGTTTGACATGAAATAGATCCAATCTCCTATATAGTATTGCTGCATAGCATCTGTTCACAAATTTGCCATCACTTGACTGTTATGCACATTCCTATTGTGAGTTAAAAGTTAAAAACCTCGGAAACGTTTTATATCCTTCAGTAAGTATATCTTGTGGTGGCAACCTATTGGTTTGTATGTTTGCAATTTATACAAGGTGGTAAAGGACTTCCACAAGTCAGATGATGTGTGACGTTCATTATTCACACCTCTATTCTACTGTCTACAGGCTTTTTTAACATTAACTTGATATAATTACTAAACCTATTAGTTTGAGTACTCTTTTTAAATGCCGACAAAATAATTAAGTTTATCATGTCAATTTTTAGCGGGTATCTAAAGAACACATTTATTGTTTTTCACACAGAACTAACTGATCTAATAATTGTAATTAGCTACTATTGCATAAATTGAAGGAATTCATGAACAGCAGTGATTAGATCTGTTTGATTGATGACATAGATGATTAACACTGTATTAGACAGTATATCACTGCATTACACTGCATATCACTGCATTAGACTGTATATCACTGCACTAGACTGAATATCACTGCATTAGACTGTATATCACTGCATTAGACTGCATATCACTGCATTAGACTGTATATCACTGCATTAGACTGTATATCACTGCACTTTGACTGATATTGCTGACATTAGACTGATGATTGATGACATAGATGATTATCACTGCATTAGACTGTATATCACTGCATTAGACTGCATATCACTGCACTAGACTGAATATCACTGCATTAGACTGTATATCACTGCATTAGACTGCATATCACTGCATTAGACTGTATATCACTGCACTAGACTGAATATCACTGCATTAGACTGTATATCACTGCATTAGACTGCATATCACTGCATTAGACTGATATCACTGCATTAGACTGCATATCACTGCATTAGACTGTATATCACTGCACTAGACTGAATATCACTGCATTAGACTGTATATCACTGCATTAGACTGCATATCACTGCATTAGACTGTATATCACTGCACTAGACTGAATATCACTGCATTAGACTGTATATCACTGCATTAGACTGCATATCACTGCATTAGACTGTATATCACTGCATTAGACTGCATATCACTGCATTAGACTGCATATCACTGCATTAGACTGTATATCACTGCATTAGACTGCATATCACTGCATTAGACTGTATATCACTGCATTAGACTGTATATCACTGCATTAGACTGCATATCACTGCATTAGACTGTATATCACTGCATTAGACTGCATATCACTACATTAGACTGCATATCACTGCATATCACTGCATTAGACTGTATATCACTGCATATCACTGCATTAGACTGTATATCACTGCATTAGACTGCATATCACTGCATTAGACTGTATATCACTGCATTAGACTGCATATCACTGCATTAGACTGCATATCACTGCATTAGACTGTATATCACTGCATTAGACTGCATATCACTGCATTAGACTGCATATCACTGCATTAGACTATATATCACTGCATTAGACTGTATATCACTGCATTAGACTGTATATCACTGCATTAGACTGCATATCACTGCATTAGACTGCATATCACTGCATTAGACTGTATATCACTGCATTAGACTGCATATCACTGCATTAGACTGTATATCACTGCATTAGACTGCATATCACTGCATTAGACTGCATATCACTGCATTAGACTGTATATCATGAATTTGTTAGCATTACAGTATATTGTATCTTACTTATTTTACTTCTTGCTCAATTCTTACATTATAAATTAACCTTACAGACATGAACACAATAATTTCATAATGAGTTTTCTTCACAACGATACATGTATGATCAAATTTCATGGACAAGAATTAAATAGCATATTCAACAACAAAAAGGCTGTTACATAGAAATATAAAGCTTAAAAAATGCTGGACCAAATTGGCGATGTGGCTTTGTTTGTATAACTGGTCGGATAAACACTGGATAATAGAAAAAAAAAAGGGTATCTTCCTCTCCACATTGTAATGAAAATATGTACACAACATAATAATCTAATGATGATGGGGAATGATTTACATCAGCGGGTCCATTGCTTGAACCATGCAGTATTTGCCTTTCGCTTTATATTGGAGCATATATTGTCATATGAAACTATCTTTCCAGACTGGCTATGTAAATGGCATTTCTGATAGAAATAAATGTCTGCTATTTGTGGATTTTTAAGCTAGTGTCTCTAAGCTGTATGTTAAATGTCCGACACATCTCTGTAGTCTGAGAGACATTGGTAGAGGATTACATTTAGATCCATATGTTGTTTTAAGAGGATGGCAGTAAATTTTCAGAATCCATTTCTGAAAGCCTGGCTAGTGGCTATTTGAACTATCTCCATCTATTTCACATTTACAGTTTATTTGTTGTCAGTTGTCTGCCATATCTTCCATCTGTTTGCTATTAACATATTGATCTTCCTCTGGTGATATACTAAATCAAGTTAGATAACACTTGACATGAATGAGCAATGCAAGGCCCCCAACAAAGTTTATTACTTTGATGCTGATATCTCGTCAAACATGATCGTTTAATTCTGATTGGCAGAAACGTGATTAATCTTCAGGATTTTTTTCTCAACAAATCCTGAACCTAATGAAAACAGGCAGGAACAGCTAAGTATCATGTTACCCATGAAACACGTACAGTTTAAGCACAAAGATATCCAGCGGGTAGGGATTAGTTATATGCATGCATGTCCGATGATAGAAAAAATATAACCCTAATTAATTCAAGACTATAAAAACATATTATACATAAATATTTAACTTATGATCAACTACTAATGGTTCATTAATGAATTTAGGCTTATCTATTACCCAATGGGAAAAACCCAATAACAGCTTGTTTTTTATCCATTACTGACAAAGTGCTTTTTTGTTCCTCTCGATATTGCTACCAGTTGAAGATAAAGGTTCTATGGTGCTCTTTTTTAGTGGTAATGTATAAGATTTTATTGGCATATATTTATCTTAAGTAAAAAAAATTGCAATATGCCTTTTTTTCCTTTGATTGGCTGACATTTTCATCAAAGGCCTGCTTCATAGATGCAGGGTTTATGTGGAAATCATTGGGAGCAGCTGGCTGACCTAGAGGAATTTGACATTTTTCAATTAAAATCACTCTTATTCAATATTTCGGCAAAAGTTTGCCTTTCTCAAGAAAAAAAATGAATTTTTTGCAAGATCTACATTATAGACGTTTGAATAGTCGCCATATTGTTATAGCTATGAACGACGTCAACGTCATACAAAACAACGTTAAAAGATGACGTTACATTGGGCGCCTTTTCTCTAGGACGTCAATTGACGTTAAATGGCAAAGAAGGCAATTCTTGTGTGTTGCAGCCAAGCGGCTTGATAGTATGCAGTCTCTTTTAATCAGTGTCCAACAAATTTTAAAAAATTCAGATTTGGAAGCTGGTAGCCAAGAATTTTATTGACAAATTCTAATGTACAGCAGTGCTTAGACTCAGTCGGTCTTTAAACAATTTATTTTATCAATATGTAGTTTACAGTAACTGTTACAAAAAAGCAGAGAGAACGATTAAAATGTTAGAATCAGTCAAAGACATCAGTAGCAGAGATCAGCAACTTGAGTTTAACCAGAAATGCATCCGTGTACCTATATGTTAACCCTTTCCCTCATAGAGGAAACCATGAAAAGACCTATGCGAACAGCATAAAACCAGATCAGCCTGCGAGTAACTTGCAGGCTGATCAGGTTTTATGCTGTTCGCTGCTCCTCAGTGGTCTGGAAATGAGGACTTTGTAATTAAATTTGGTAAGGTTTAACTGTGGTTTTCTGCTGATCAGGCTTTATGCAGTAACTATTGAGTGTGTCAAGATGAGTCTATATGAGGGAAAGGGTTAATCATCAAGTAGAATGTAAAACTTTCAAGCCATTGATCCTACATGCATAAATATTACATTTTCCAGAAGCTCAGCCTTATGACATAAAACTACATCAGCAGAGTAAATGTATGTTTTGCATAACATATTCACATTATACTACCTCATTGAAATGAGAAACAATCTTTTCATGGTGAGAAGTTCAAAGAAATGAACATAAGAAATATATCTAAAATACACATATATATTTATTTTATTCAGAAATTTACAGTGCATACATGTTCTTGATATTAATATAAATACATGTACACTTAAAAATCTACAAAATTGTAGATATCAGTTCTGTGGAAATAAGATGTACATTAGAATTATTATTTATCTCAAAAAAAAAAATGTTATAATACATACAAATGCAAAAAATATTAAATAAATGAAATACTGTTTACTTTTATTTTTCTCAGCCCCCCCCCTTTTTTTTTAATACATGTATTTCACTTATTTGTAGTTACCTCCCTCAAGCAATTTAACTAGAACAACACTAGACTTCAGTTTCTATTTGTCAATTTCAGGTTTGATACAGTTAAACAGTTGTTTTTTCCCCAAAGATTTTAATTAAACAAGTGTATTTTGATGCTCAATCATTTGTCCTATGTTTTTGCTCATCTACAAAACTGGAAAATGAAACCGCGAAAATCCTTGACATTATCGGCAACAATGATCAAAGAATTATAATTACCAAAGTAAAATTTGTTATTGAAAACATATGTATGATTATATTGCTGAGAAATTCTTAGAATAGTTATCTCTTACTTTGCATACAAGAAAAATTCATTCAAAATCGATTAAAAAATGTGTTTATTGTAGTGCAGTTGAAGCCGAGATATGGTGTCTGTTTAAGACGGAAAATATAGGAACTTAAAATTTACTTTTGGGGGATATTCATAGTTTTCTTTTTACTTTTCCTACATCAAGTTGGGATAGTGATGGCATTCAGGATGTTGCCGAATATTGGTCTCAGTTTTAAATGCAGAAAAACAATTATCTGCAAACGTCTACGAAAATCAAAGATACGAAACTACCTGAGTAATCCACAAGCATCAATGTCATCCATTGATTGGATCAATTGATACGCCTAATCGGCAACTGACTCCACCTTTTTATTGATACCTTATCAGTGATCACAGGTAGTATTTTCATTACATAATATACTGTGTAGTATAGTAGAGAGTGTACATGGTTTGTTGACACCGGGCAACCAGACACAGAAAATGGCAGTGGGCTACTAACGTAGAAAAGTTGGTAGCCTGGCCAACAAATTTGGTAGCCCATGGGCTCCGGGCAAAGGATTGTCGGACACTGCTCTTTATCTAAATTGTCTCATGTAATCATCGTCTTTCAGTTCTGCCAGCTGTATATACTCCACGCAAGATGGAAAATCGCATGTCTTCATAATTAATGTGGTTTCCTAGTGCAAAATGTGCGTTTATTGGTTGATCCCTTGTCAGCCTAACATCCCTTAGGTGCTCCTGCATTCTCTCCTTTAACTTGCGCTCTGTCCCCCCCCTCATAGACTGTAATATCACATCATGCACAACTTCTTTCACCTGACAACATATATCAGTCTGCATACTATAGAAATTTCGGCCTGCTGTGTCTGAAATAGGCATGTCTGTAATAATATTGCAAAGTGCACATTCCATATTGCATGCAGATATCTTCTTACCCACAGATCTTTGAGTCTTTGAATGGACCAAGATATCAGCTATGTTTCTGTCTCTCCTGAAGGCCACCATAGGTGGCTGTGTGAAGACTGTGCATAGCAATAACAATTTAGCGACTATTCAAATGTCTGTAATGAAGATCTTGCAAAACATTCATGTTTTTTTTTTCTTGAGAAAGTCAAACTTTTGCCAAAATATTGAATAAGAGTGAATTTAATTGTTTATTGTATTACTTTCCTCTGGAAAATCAACATATTTATTGACATTTTTTTTTTTTTTTTGAGTCTAAATCTTCACCCTTGGGCATTGGCAACTTGTCAGAATCCCCACATTTTATGCTTGCTAAAGTCTATTTTCCTAGACTTCATACAATTTGACTGTAAAATTCCCTCCTGTCAGAAATGGTCATCCGTTGAAAGCCATGTGTATGCCTGCCACCCCCACCCTTGGGCAAAATATTGATTCATTATTGGTACAATATGACAATATTGAACATAATTATATAAGCTTGAATGCCTTTCATTATACATACCCTGCTAAACAAAGTAAAATTATAGGAAATGTTTACAGCATCCCATTTCATCCCATTTCATTAACTTTTTATGTTGCCTAGTGGAGGAGTATCCGGTTCTTTCATTGAAAGCATATATATGCTTAGTGTGCTAATGTCAAGAAAAATGGGGCTATGAATATAAATTTTGCTATTTTTGAAAATATGTAATGTAGTTTACAAAAGACATCATCACAGTGGAGTTCTGCACAGTATAACACTTTCCATTACAGTACAAATCCATTATAAAACATTCCATAACAGCGTGAATGCCAGTACAATGGTGTCAGACATTGGACACCATATCTTCTTGATGTGGTTTGTTTATTGGACTCAAGTTGCATATTGTGATCTAGTATAGCATGGCATTTAGACTTGGACTATAAGTATAGCGTTATAATGGAGCTACAATATATTATGCAAATGCCAATACAAAATTATTAAAACCAAGTGTCTCAACTACTGTTTGATTTGCTCATTGTTACATAAAGGTCATTATACTTTTAGTATCTAGGTTCTCTGGCCCCAAATATCATAAGTGTTTTGATCTGTCTGCACTGTATTTACTATGCCAACGCTATTAAGAATATTGTTATGTTTCTGTAACTATGGTAACATTAACTGTAGAATCTCCTCCCATATCCTGACCCTTGATCACATTCAGAGGACTGTTTGAATAGCATTAGTTAGAACCTTGTCTGGAACTCTGTGCCAGTTCTGTCTATCCAATTTCAAGAGATAATAGTTTTGGAAGAATGTTCCAATACTTTATAAAGAGCTCAGACATAATGATGGTAAATGTAGGACCTACTATTTGGTATGACTTTTACAGTCATTAATTTAGACTTGTCTTGAAACTCCACTAGCAGTTTTGGCTGATTTGAATTCTTTTGAAGATTCATTAACCCTTTCCCTCATATAGACTCATTTTGACGCACTCAATAGGTACCACATAAAGCCTGATCTGCAGAAAACCACAGACCTTACCAAATTTAATTACAAAATCCTCATTTCAAGACCACTGAAGAGCAGCGAACAGCATAAAAACCTGATCAGCCTGCGAGTTACTCGCAGGCTGATCTGGTTTTATGCTGTTCGCATAGGTCTTTTCATGGTTTCCTCTATGAGGGAAAGGGTTAAAGAGGCATGTGTATACCATTAAAATTTAGTACATTATAAAGTATGTTTATTTCACAAAATGATCAATGCCATCTTTGGAAATTGCAATGAAAATTAACTTGGGGTTTAAATTTTTTTTAAGTATTTTGAGGTTTTAGCTGCAAGGCTTGTTTGGAAAATATTTAGATAACATAAGTATTTAAGGAACTGAAAGAATTACACATCTAATTATTACACCACAAAAAACAGCCCATCGTAATTGTTATCTGTATACAAAATATAGATTCCTTAATGACGCTCATAAAGTTCCGGGACCTGTTTGAATTACATGATCTGGCTTTATCCGGAGCACTGTGACCATGGACATGAAGTTACATTGATTTAAGTGCGCTTCAAGTTTGGTTGGAGGTCATACATTTATCAAAGTAACATCATATTTGCTACTGCACCTAGCAACTATACATTAATATACACATTTCATTGCAATTAAGGTTTCACATAAGATTGCTAAATATGTTAAATCTCTAAAATTGAAGAAGATATGAGGAAAACAGCATTGCACATTAGAATTTATATGTTATATTTATTCATTTTCCATCTCCTGTAAACTTTATGGAAGAGCGGTCTTCGAAAATCACTTATAATTATATAATTCAAGAAATATGGTTGAGTTTGAGAATAACCACTTCCACTCTGTGCCTTTTCCATCTGTGTTCAAATGGTGGCTTTCTTTCAATTTATGGCTTTTCCCATTCAACATGCTCCCATGCTCTACTTTGACATCAAAATCCAAATTGACGCTGCGATTTCGTTAACACTTTTAAATTCCTTATTTGAAACTTCACCACGGTGATGTCACATTGTATCGTTAACATAACATCAGTTACATCAACATCTTTCTGCTCTTTCTACAGTATTAAAACACATATGCACCAAAGTTATTTCTGTACTTTCAAATTTTTTTAAAGGTGTGCTCGAGGTAACCCAACCTGATAGTATCAGAAAGTTAATTTTACTTTTGCTGTCTGTATTTTGTTATATTTGTTCTATTCGATTGATCTGTCAGAGATTAATAATATTTATTGATAGTTTGAGTTAGTTGATTTTTCAAAAAATAATTATCACTGACTATGTCCAAACATGGTTGCAGTGCTAACAAGAGCTTTCCACATTGTTGTGTGTGGCATTATGTCAGTTGCCGAAGGCGCGATAATACAATGAAGCAGTACCATATTCTTTTGTCGCATGCTAAAGAATTAGTCCCCCAACTGAAGGACTTAAATATTGTTGGTGAGATGTTAAAGCCAGGTAACAATACAGTTGTAAAATAGACATTGGCTTTGGCAGAGAAGTAACATGGCCAGGGATGTTAAGCCCTCCTGGCTGTGTTGTAATTAGAGTTTCATAAAAACTTGTGGAATGTAACAGATATTGATTTATATAGAACAATATAGCCCAGACATGACATTGGTAATGATTGGAATACGAGATGTATGGTAAGATTCTCAACAGACCATTAAACAGTAAATAATTGACTCCAATTTATAGACATTAGAGCACATAGAGGCAGAATCTCCAGATCAGATGTTTATTGGAACTTATTGATTGGCCTGTTTTATATGGATTGTAAAAGAAAATTTTGGGCTTTTGTATAACTGGTAATGTTCATAAATTAGTTACAGTGTTTGATGATACTCATAGGGTTTGATTGTGTTGCTCATTTATTAGGAATATTGGTAGATCGAATATCAAGGTTCAAGAGTGGAGTGGGAGTAGTAATACAAAGTGAGTTTTATGTTACATTAGTAAAGTACGGCTGCTGCTGGTGTTAATGAGACTTGGGAAGTTATGCAACTCTTCAGGGTATTCTGTCGTTAATAATGACATTACATAAATTCTAATCAAACAGAAATTTGTTGCATTTATGGATGACACTTGTGTTGCTTTCTTCAGTGTAGTAACAGATGCAAGGTTTATGAAACAACTATAAATACAACTTAATTATTTTTTTGTTATATGAGACATTAAATTCACTGTATTTGAGAAGTAAAAGAAAAACCCATCCCTCAAACTGGCATGTAAGGAAACTGATGCTGTGGCCCAGTGGTACTATATAAGGTGGCGGATCTGAGGGTTTTAGGTTTGAACCTTTGCAAGGGAAAGATTCTTTCATGAACTCTCCTGTTGCAAAGTACTGGTCCAATCAAGCTTGGAACCATGATCAAGAAGAATTTGGATATGTTATGCAGTCTTATTTCATTAATTATATGAAGAAAATATTGTTATTTTATGACTCATCTTCAGTGAGCTCCTTCCAGGAGTTGTCTGATCTGGGTCTGTTCTGTTTGCCAATGTCTCAAAGTTAGTCTATATTAAGTAAAGGGTTCAATACTGTGAAATAAATCAAGGTTTTTACCTGTTACTTTATACAGAGAGTGCTCTGTTTGCTCATACAATTGTAGATTCTGCAATCTGCAAAAAGTCTGTTGTTTCATATACCATTTTGAATTCAGAAAATTGAAGTAATCATCATAGTCATGAATTTGTACATGAATATTCATAATGCAAATATCTTAAGTAAAACACAAAACCTAAAAATTATTGGAAAAAAAGTAAACATCTAAAAAATCACAACTAATGCAAAGCAAAGCTTAAATATTGAGTCATTAATCATATGACCAGGCCTCTCCGTTGTATTTTCAACCTTAGCACCTTCTGAAACCATGACAACGTCCTCAGTCTGCAACAGCCTTGCAGCTAACTAGTGCATCAGGCATTGATTTTTCACTTCCTATTAAATTTACACACCAAACAAAAACACAGAAAATTAATCTTTTTTTTTTTTAATCTTCTTTTCCATGAATCAACACAGCCTTTTCACTTCACATTCTGTCTTTGATAAAAGAAAAATGATAAATTCCATGGAGAAATTTTTACCTGTTTAAAATTTCATGAGGCTGTTTTCAACTGAATAATTCTTGGAGTGATTAAAAGTTAAAATAAATGTTTTGTAAGGAGTACAAACTGAAATAAATGGTCCGATAAAACAGCTGCTTTCATGGCTACTTTCACAGGTCATTCAATGTTAATAAACTCAAATGTTTCAATTTATTTCTTTTGAAGTGTCTTTCTTTTTTTTTATCTAATTCAAGATAATTGTTTTCTCTTCAACTGTTTTTGATCAAATTCAACATGTTCATTATTTGTTCACCTTTTTGTACTTCCCCAATTCCAAATTTTAATTAAAAATTAAGGCAAATTTTTTTTTAGAATAAATTTATTTTGAAAGTTATAATTTATGTCAACTTAGTTATGAACTGGGAACATATTGTAAAACTGAAATAGTGGAAAATTAAGGTTTTTTTAATTTAATTAATGGGATTCTTTGAGACCATAAAGTGCTCAGTATAATCAATAAAGAATTTTAATTTTTCCCCTTTTTTTTTAAGCATTTTTAATATTAATCTTACTTACTTAGCAGCAATGTTTATAGCCATAATCTCTCAGTCAAGTTTGATTATGGCTGATATTGGACAAGTAAGTTGGTAGAACCTTGGAAAATTTCTGGGACACTTTTAGTGTTCCCTGCCTAACTAGAAGCCAAGCGCTGGTTCATCCAGACAGTGGTTAAGGGGCTTCATGTGTAACTGTGCTATACACCATGCATGTAAATAACCAGGGGATCTACTCAAAATGAGCTATTAAGGTAGCATACCCGTATCCCTTGTATCTGCATCTCTCTCTCTCTGTGTAGTTGCACTGGTCTAGAGATGCTAAGGGAGGTAAACCGTGACAAAAAAAGTCCAAGAGAACTGAAGTCAGAGGTGCTGGGCCTAAAAAGCATTCCCTGTCAAGAAACATGGCACCATGCACAATATAATATGCCTAAGGGCGAAAACAAAAAAAAAACATAAACAAGAAATACAAATAATTGTTAACAGCCTGAGATGAATTCAAGCATTTGTATTTTACACAGTTATATAAATCTATTGATGATCTATTTATGAGTGTTGTAAGGACAAGAAAAAAGTGAATATAAAATAAAAATAATTCAAGTAGTCACAGTTTTACTTCTCTCAATTAAAATCATTTTTCTAGATTGGCACATTTCATAACTGCAAATAAGCATCATACATTACAACAGTTACATGAATTTTCATGGTTATTTTTATGCTCACCGAAGGTGACGTTAGTCCGTCACACTTTCCTTGTCCGGACTATTTCTCAGGAACTAACGGCTTGAATTCAACAACTTTATGGGAAGCTTTATTACCAAGAGGAGATGCGCATAGTACATATTGCATGAATCTTGTCCGGGCTATTTCTCAGGAACTAATGGCTTGAATTCAACGAAACTTTATGGGAAGCTTTATTACCAAGAGGAGATGCGCATATCCTCAGCATGACCCGATTCCTAAATTTTTCAAAGAGTTATGGCCCCTTGACTTTTCGGCCTATAGTACATATTGCATGATTCTGTCCGGGCTATTTCTCAGGAACTAATGGCTTGAATTCAACGAACCTTTATGTGAAGCTTTATTACCAAGAGTAGATATGCATATTGTCAGCGTGACCTGGTTCCTCAATTTTTCGCAGAGTTATGGCCCCTTGATTTTTCGGCCTATAGTACATATTGCATGAATCTTGTCTGGGCTATTTCTCAGAAAATAATGGCTTGAATTCAACGAAACTTTATGGAAAGCTTTATTACCAAGAGAAGATTTGCATATCATGGGGGTAACTTTGTCCCTCAATTTTTCCCTTTGACTTTTAAAAAAATTTATGTGAAGCTTTATTACAAAGAGGAGATGCGCATATCTTCGGCTTGACCCAATTCCTACATACTCCCACTCATTGACCAAGGTCTTATTTGTAACAATGACGTTCTTCGGGGAGCATCTGTCAGTTCTACTGACTTTCTTGTTTAGACAAATTAACAGGATCCTGGCAGTAAGAGACCAGAAAATAATATAAAAAATAGGTATTATATTCTTTTATTCTCATTGTATATCTGAGTTCACAATTATTCTTATTTTACTTCATAGAAAAATTTGGCTTTTTTGAAATTGCCACATTTTATAATAATAATTTCTCTTTAAGTTATAATATTGTTTAAATTTATTATCAAATAATTAAGAAAAACATTTAAATGCATAAACCATGTTATAAAAATATCATTCACCTCTCAACATCTTAAAAATGACAATTGCTTACTTAGATTTTCTATTAGTGAAAAGTACAAAGATCTTTTTAATGCTGCAGGTGAGCATAAAAAGATTTTATGTTTCACATGGAAATGGCTCGGTACTCCTGAATACACACTGTTAAGACATTGTAAAAGTGCGTGATTCCGTGATTCAAATTATTGAAATTTGCTGTGTCGCTTGCTTGTTTATACCAATATTGTCTTGATAATGTAATTGTGATGCTTTCTTGGAATGGTTAGCACAAATTATGGGTACCTAACATTTGATCACTACCATACAGAACTGAAATCTTCCCAGTAATTGGATTGTTTCATGTGTATTAGCTTAAGAAAAATAATTCAGGAAAATTATCATTGCACTTTTTGCAATTTTGTCAATCACAGAAATTAAATTCGCAAATATTTTCAATAGAGATCTCAAAATAATGTGTCCTTATAGAATTAAACTGTACAATTCTATTTTTAGCTCACCTAAGCACATGTGCTCAGGATAAGCTGTTAGGATCGTCCTGAATGGATGGTTCCTAGACTGTCAATAAAGTATGTTTATCCAACCAGTGTAGATGTGAAGAATATGGTGAATGGTTGACCTGTTTTACACAAAGGAACATGCGATTTTTGTTTGTGATACTGTGAGCACTTGACCTAGATATGAATACGTCAGGAGTTCAAGTCCTTTCTAAGTTAAAATTACCAGATTTAACTTTTTTGGCACTCTAGCTATATAGGATCTTCATTTCTTGAGCAATCATTTTCAAAATTTCTGATAATGTAAATAGCCATAGTCTTTTGGCCAAGTTCGACTATGGCTGATATCAGATTATAAGTCAAGAGTTATTGCCCTTTTATTAATAAAAATGCCAGATTTCTTTGTTTACACTCTAGCATCTTCATTTCTTAAGCAATCGTTTTGAAGTTTCACTGACAATGTTTAAAGCCATAATCTCTCAATAAGTTTGACTTCAAATTTTGACCACAGGCACTGTTTTGTTCGTGGAATTGAAATGATCTCATGGATTATGTATTCAGTACAACATGCTATAATTTAGTAACTTGTACAGGTAATGAAGGTAGTTTTTCTCAGGTGAGCATCTTTAAGGCCATCTTGGCCCTCTTGTTCAAACTTACTTTAGGTTTTCTTGCTTGTTAGTGCTACATGTAATTTGTTATAAGTTGTGACATGATTTTTGCCAAACTTTTTAAAAAAATGGGTGACAAACACTGGGGGTTACAACTGGTTATACTCAAAATATTTTATGCAGATGTAGCCAGCTGGCACTTAACCCTTTCCCTCATAAAGGACACTATGAAAAGACCTATGCGAACAGCATAAAACCATTTCAGCCTGCGAGTAACTTGCAGGCTGATCAGGTTTTATGCTGTTCACTGCACCTCAGTGGTCTGGAAATGAGGACTTTGTAATTAAATTTGGTACGGTTTAACTGTGGTTTTCTGCAGGTCAGGTTTTATGTGGTACCTATTTGAGTCTATAATTATGAGGGAAAGGGTTAAACTAGATAGGTTGTGTGTTTCCAATTTCATCAGAATTTTGTTTATCAAAGATAAGTATGATTTTTCTTTTTGGCTCATCTGCACTAAATATTAAAATATACAGTACAGATCTAAAGGAACCTAAAAATAGGTCACATACACACACACAAGTTTAAAATCAAGATTCAAACACACAAGCGAATTATATACAGGTCAATGTGCCAATGATGTAGCCATAAAGAAAAACCTGCATTGTCTTGAAGTTAAAAAGTTTAAACGTTATTTATTTTGACAGAAATAGTTCAACATAATATTATGAAAATTTTCGTGTCAGTGATGTTGGGAGAAAGTATTCAGGAAAAAAAACAACATATTTCTGAACAGGTGACCAAATATTTAGTACACCTAGGTTTTAACCCAAGATACCTTGGTTTTCATATTTTATTTGAAAGGACAGTGTCATTATATAACCAAATATTTGAGAGGGAAGTATATTAGGAGCGAGCTAGTTGGTCAGATGGTTGCTCTGTTGGCTTTCTCTGATCATTAACTTGTGAACAGATAATTTTTGGTACACTTATTTATCTTGGTAAAACAAAAGCCAAGTTAGGCAAAAATTAATTTTTTTAATCAGTTATGGCCCCTTTTGGACTTGGAATTTGCCAGAGATGCCCTGTCTTATAGATAACTTATCTGGATAGCTTAGTCAAATGCACCTCACTTCTCACCATTGTGTCCATGGTTTGATTCCTGGTCACGTACGTGAGAGGGCACAGTGGTTACCCATCCAGACACATAGGTTTTCTAAGAGCTGTCCAATTTTCTCCCATAGTATTGACCACATACACTGCCATCAGAGCCATAGAGAGTGAGTAATATAAATTTGTTTTGTAATTGATGTAAATCAAATAAAATTTAAACTTTTCAAATCATGATTGG
>CM037777.1:46882081-46932081 GCA_021229015.1 Solen grandis
CCTGAATGCACTGAGGCATCAGGGTAGAACCACCGACCTGCCGCAAGCCAGCTGGAAAGCTTCCTCACATGAAAATCCGAATGACCCAGCCGGGACATGATACGCCTAAACGAAGAGAAAATGAGATGAGACGATGCAAAAAGCAACATCAGTAGCATTACTTAGAATTAACCATCGTATCACCGTTATTTTGACCCATCTATAGCAAACTTCGAAGATAGAACGATGTCACGATTTGGAACATTTACAAAAAGTTCAAATATAAACCATTGTGGCGTTATTTTGAAGATGTTTTCATAATTCCTTACTTTTGTTTACTTGAATCATTTTGAGCTCAACAGAGATCAATGTGCTCAAAGTGAGATATTAGGACCCCCGCTGCCCTGCGTCTGTCGTTAACAATTTGATTGAAATGGCATCTTCTCCGAAAAAAAAAATAGGTAGATATTGATATAAATTGCTATAATTTAGAACTATTGTAGCCATGGCAACCGACAGAATATTTTATTCAATGAAAACAACAACAACAACAACAAAAAAAAAACAAAAAAACACACACACAAACTTGACATTCAATGGTCAGAATTTAATTTTATTTGACACAAACTGTCAAATTTCTCTACCATAACTGCAAAAATAAAGTTGATCCTTTGAGAAATGAGGTCCCTTGTGGGTCAACTAATATACTCATTTCCTCTTCATAGAATATTGCAATGATTTTCTTTTTTAAAGCCAACGATCAGACTTAATTTCATTGGTCACAAATGGTCATCTCATAGTTCTCGGCTCGAATGAGGTCTCCATTGGGTCGGCTAAATACATTATATAACCTATATAAAACCGAATGATTGGAACGTCCGCCCCGGAATCGGGAGGTCGTGGGTTCGATCCCCGGCTGCGGCATACCAAAGTCGTAAATAATGGTACTGGTATAGCTCCCTTGTTTAGCGCTGAGCATATAACGGTAGTTCCAGGACTGGTTGGGCCGGTGTCAGGATGTGACTGGGTGTGGAATCATGCCACAAATCTACGGCGTGATACTGTAGTGTTGCAGCATTATATCTGTCTCTCCAAATGACTGAAATACTGTCGGTGGGACTATAAAACCAATAAACAAACATATATACTCAATAAAGAAAAATAAAGACATCTTCTTCTATGAAAGCAATGATCAGAATTCACTTTCAATTGGCACAAACGGTAACTTTATCGCTCTTTTCTATATTTTGCTTTAAATATAGATGATCTCTTGAATGAGGACCCAACAGAATTAGCTAGTTTTCGTATATTCTTTATATAGATAATTTCAAAATTATTATCCTCTAAATCCAATGGTCTCCTCTAATGGTCTCCTCTAAATCCAGTGGTCAGATTTAAATAATAATAACCACTTGGTTCGTCTCTATAATTGCGCCCTTAAAAAAATGAGGCCTCCAGCAAGTTAACTAGTTTTCATTTTATCTGATTGCTGCTGAAGGTAATAAGGTATAATCAAGTGATCTGAAATATTTAAAGTTGCAATACTACCCAAAATAAATGCATTAAATACAGAAAATAAGGTGAAAATATGAAAATTCAATCTTTCTTTGTGACAGTATGCAAACTATTACATTTGGGTGATAAACGATTAGCCAGATTGATATCGATAGAATCACCAAATTATTAAATGACTGTTGGAAATAAATTCCTCTACACCTTCACGAAGTTTTCCCGGATATTTAGACGAGGACTTCTGGATTGACCTCTGTCACGTAGTCAGATTGTCTCTCGTTGGTCATGCATAATCATAAACGATTGTTACCAAACAGGTGTCCGGCGAGTTTCCCCATGTCTTACCCATGAACTAACACGATTCATTCGGGAAAGTTAAGGTGTGTGTTTATACTTTACGTGTCAGGCACATGTTTGTTAAACAATCCCACCACCAAGCCACAAACGTTTTTATAGAAAAATTAATTGTTGCATTACATTTGTTTTTCATCACAGAAATATTTCGACTCTCAGTTGAAACGGTGCATGCATGCATTATTTTTTGCTTGTATTTATATTTATGTAAATTATCCATACTGGAACTGGTGAGAAACAGCCGAATCGATGGCCGTGAAATTCCGTACCTGTTGATACGATTATGGCATTGAAGGTAATATAAGGGATCAGGCGAGTTTTATGAACTTTTTTTATTACCAAATGTGATTATAAATGATAAATGTCAATGATTTGTTGCAAAGTTTCAAACAATTCGAACTAAACTGATGTATCAGAAATATTGCATCTTTAAGTTAGGCTTTAGGTATTCTGGTGGGCATTCTAGGACGATCGTTACCCTCTTGTCTTATGTATTTGCATAGTTGATGTCGACAGCAAAAATAGTCTACGTTGAGAAATTACAATTTCAGTGTGCGCCTGTTATAACACACCCTAGTGTCTTTATAATTCTATCGACGACAATAACGACAATTGGTTAGCAAAGTAATGAAATTAAGGATTAACTTAGAAGTGTATGTTGATAAAATATAAAAATCGAAACAATAATCAACCTTTATTCTGGACTTTAAATTTCAATTTAAATGGAATTATACAAACTTCCTTTATTTCTGAGGTCCATTTACCACCAAGCCAAACTATATCTATTTCCTTTACATGTTATATTTAATGTGTCAATTGTATAATGGAATTTTAACATTGTGTAATATAATAGTTAAAATACAAAACGTAGATATTGTCATCATGAAACGAAATTAGAAGCTAGTTTCATTGAAATATAGACAATTAAATGTTGGTGTTTCATAATACATGTGTAGCCATTTTATGGTTGTATTTCTTTAAAATCATGCAATCAAATACCTCTAAAGAGTTAAGTTTAATAGATGTCATGCAGGAAAAGCATCAATGCCTTGAACTATTAGACTCATTATCAACAACTTTACAACAGCCTTCCAGCTGGCTTGCGGTAGGTCGGTGGTTCTACCCGGGTACCTCTGTGTACTCGGGGTCTTCCTCCACCTGTAATTAGCTGGACGTCGCTATATGATTGAAATACTATCGCAGCGACGGTAAACCCCATTGCAACAACAACAAGCAACAACTTTACAACAATTGTTAAATGCCTTCGTTTTTGTGTATAACGATGTCATTACGTCTCTTAAAATATTCCCACTATTGCCTTGCTATCCACCAACAACTGATATAGGATGTTTAAGCTGCTTAACCATTCCATAAACCTTTACTTCTGATAGCTTTACCTGTCAAAAAATCGTTTAAGTTTATTTTATGACGAATTATGATGATTCACATTCAACGTATAATACTCCCCCGTCTTGAACCCACGTTGGGCCTACAACTCAGCTACGCTCCTGCTTGCAAAAAGTGTATCATCAGTATAATGTTAAGACCTTAAACATAATATACATGAAACCAACTACACTATAACAATACGTTTCTAATAAATGTATTATTTAAATTTTAAAAAATGGAGCAATAAAAAAATAAAATCTTGCCTCAACACGATCTGTATGCAATCATTAATTATAAACCTCACTATGGTTTGGAAAATCCTTTTGATTTTCCCCACCCTAATAAGTGGTATCCAAAGAAAAAACTGAAACGGCTGAGAATTTGAATATTGAAAGATCCTTCTAGAAGGACGATGAGGTTTAAAACAATCATATGAAATTCATGAACAATACTATTTTACAAAATTTGCTGTATTCTATTTCATGGCAGACTGGCATTGCTTTCTACTTCAATCACGTGTACTCATGTGTTTATCATGTTATATAACATGAACATTCTTGAAAGTTTCTGTCCATTTAAATTATATCCAACTGGTATATATAAAATGGAGTAAAATATCAATACATCCTCAAAACATTTATATTTGTACATGTCTATGCAATAACACTAAAAATAGATATAATATACATTATAACACTTAAGGCTGAACAACTATAATACCGATCACATACAAATCGTCCGATGTCGGTGTTTTCCGTACAATGGTCTGTAGTACGGAAAATACCGATATTGCAGATATCCGAAGCGTTCGGTTCAAATCGTAGTGCATTTTTCATGTTTAATTTTTTATTCAATTTCGCACAAGGAATAAACAGTGTATACAATATCTCTTTATTTTCTGGGGTAAACGATCATGGCTGCAAGTTACTGGGAAATATCTCAAAAACCTTAACCTAGAAAATCTACAGATCCAGTTGTTACTTTACCAGTCTTAGTGTCTGTAACTTCAACGACAAGTTCCGTTCCACCAAACACTAACTTAACAAGAATTTTGGAATATATATCTTCCTGTGGGTCTATGTCAACCTTGATCAATCCAACTAGCACACAGTCATTTTCGTCAATATACATGGGATTTCGTCTTGTTGAAGCATACACTTCTACCACGGCTTGCCTCATGTAACACGTTGATGGAAAATACTCAATCGCTTTGGTATTTTCGGAGGAATCAAGACTCACTTCCTGTCCTATCTCAATGTGTTTGTTAAACAGATCATCACAGTAGTTCCACACCATCTATTACTACTTTCTTGTTTGATTGATGATAAGGCTTAAATCGCATCAGTCTTGGTATCCCGTATGTGTATTTGCATTTTCTTGATGAAATACCTTTTGGATTGTGTCCAAAGAGAACAGCCCCAATAACGACTGCTCCAGAAGGCTCCCTTGGAATTCGAGACTCTTTATATCTAGTTGAAATGGCATTCTGAACAAATGGTGACTCCGAAAGACCACCCGCAAGTATGATGTAGTCTATCCTATGACTTTGCATTAACCTTTCAACCATAGCTTGGATTTTATCAACAACTGAATCAAACAATTCGTGCATAATATTTTTTGAAAGCAACAGCTTGCCGTTTCGAAACTGAACGTCATGGAATAAAGGTGACTGTTTTAAGGAAATCTGAATTGTTTCACCGACATAGTTCTCGTACATATCTAAAAGTGTCTGTGGAAACTGAAGATTCGAGCCAGATGAACCATTGAAGTGACTTTTCTTGACTTCAAAATCTGTTATTAGCTGCCAGTATTCTGCGGTGTTGTATTTCTTGAACACACTAATGACATCAGAGCCAAAAAGACGGGTCAAGATGCTGATAAATTTGTTATCAATCATGCTGCCCCCAAAGTCGCCTCCAGTTGGTATTGTAACTTCTTTCAGACCTTTATTTGTCTTTTCGTGAAATGCAATATCGGCAGTTCCTCCTGAAGATAAAAACCACGAGAAACGGTTAACAATATAAATATTGATTATTACAGATTAAACAATGTAATTTTCTATTACTTAAATTCATTATTAGTAATGGTAATTCTGCAAGATACATATATAACGAACAGATGGAAAGTATATTATTCAACTCATGATATATAATTATATATATATATATAGTGTGTGTGTGTGTGTAACTAAAAAGTTATACCCCCAAGGTCAAGAATGAGGTATCGACAGCCAACAGGAATCACTGATGATCCGAATTGGTCCTCACAGTACAAAGAAGCGGCCTCTGGTTCAAGTGCTAATGTCAACATCTCACCAGGTATGCCGGCCTATGGATATATACATAACAATCTATGTATAGTTTCTTTATAGAGAATAAATCGTGATTACGCAGTGACCGTCAACCGTCGTTGCAGCTCGCTCGCCATTGATATTATATATACCAAACATTTGTATGAATTTAAGAATCAAAGGAAATATTTTATGATAACAAACCTCATTTCTTTCCTGCTGATGCTTTATTTTGTAAAGCAAACCAAACCAATATTACATAATTAAAGGAAAACGTGATGATAATAAGTTATTGTCTGTATATAGTTATTCATACTTATTGTTTTCTCTGTTGTAAAATATTTCTCCGATAATAAATTAAATTTAAACTTAAACTTAGCTCTGGTGTTTACTTACTTGCTCTGCAGCCTGGCGCATGAAGAGTTTCGATAAATCATTCCAGATGGCCGGTACAGTCAATACCCAGTGTATATCTTTTGGGGAATTCATCTCTACATTTTGTTTCCGTTCATTCAAAACACGTATTAAATCGTCTTTTAAATATTTGATAGCAGCCGTGAAAACATCAATGGCAGGTAGCCTCTTTCCGGTAAAATCTTCCAGTTCAATATTTCTGTTTAAAGGCTGAAAATGATTTCCTTTTTATAATATATATATATATATATATATATATATATATATATATATTGTCATAAAATATCATTCATCTATAACCTATTGTATAAAATCTACACTTGGATTCATAAGCAGACAGAAACATATTTTAGATATTTAACAAACAAACATGTATAAACACTTTTAAATAGCTGAACAAAGCTATAGTGGTATCACTAATATCTAATAATTCATACCGAGTCTTTTGCGAAAAGTTTCATCTTAAACTTGTCAAAGAAGTACCATTGACTGTGATCATTGGCTTCCATCAACTGTTCATACTGTTTACGTGCAGCTTCACCAAAGTTTTCCAACTGTTTCCTCGGGTTCAACAAAACAACTGTTGGTGTCTTAAGGCAATAAAAGAAATTATTTTATATTCAGAAATCATGTTTCCAGGAAAAACTATCAAGGATTACAAGTAAATTAAAGCTTAATTAATTTCAAAGTTGATTTAAGGTATATTTATAGAAATTGATAAACCAAGTCGCAAAAGGAATAATACATAACCTTTAAATATTTGTTGATATATAATTTAACGTACATAAATCTAATGAGATGTTTATATGTTGACAAATTTACCTTTATTTTTCCATTCCAATAATGAGTTAGAAAATTGTGCGGATTGTCATGAAAGGAGTATGCATATCCGCTATTGCTAGTTCCAAAATCTATGGCAGCTACAATCAGTGCTAACTTCTTTGGATTTGCAAGTACCTGAGTAAAAGTTACACCCGGCAGTGTTAATTTACATTAACATACGAAAAGTATTTTCTTAATATAGTACCTCTTAAAGGCTTGAATAAATAATCATGACAAATAATTGTACAATGAGTGATTGATAACCTTGATGCTGACATTCAACGTCACAACACATGACAACAGTGACTAGATGCATGCGATGATCATGCAAGATCACAGAATAACACACAGATTCATCGCCAATTTGCCACATAGCTTTCAATATCACAAGAATTTGCCATGTAGTTATTCATTAAAAGCTGAAAATTATCAGATAAGTCGAAAAATCTTTTGCACGTGATCAGAAAAGAGCTCGATACGACATGCACGCAGTCCTCTTAGTCAATGTATATGGGATAAAAACAGTGGAAACGCCCATGAATGTCAAACTCTGAAATTGTTAAGTCTGTAACGTCTCGTGAAGATGTTTGCCTCTGGAAAGGGTTCATACTATTTTAACGTGTACTATGAAATATGTAAAAGCGATATCAATGTTTCGTATAAGACAGAAGTTTACCTTTTGGCTATCCAGCCTGCTGATTTTGACCAAATTTCGACAATAATATATTAAAATCAAAATCAATAATGTATCTAGTATTCCCTCAAATATCAAAAGGAAAACAATACCACTTTCCTGAAGAAAAATATGGATGAAAGTAAGTGTTCAAATATGACCAAAACAAAACACGATAAAAATAATTATATAAAATTTTAAGTACGAACTATTAATATATGTGGTGCCTCAAATAGCTACTACAGTAGTTAGTATCAAAGCTATCCATGTCTGCTAAGCACAAAGGCTTAATTGAAACCTGTATGTTCAACATCAACCTTGTTCATAAAAAATACGATAGGTTCAAACTTAACACTGATCAACAATAAACATACGTACATACGTTTGAACACCTACTTATGAAAATAGATGCTTCTAATACTAGAAAAGGTTTCAAACAGTATACATTAATCCTACTGACCTATGATGATCGCATGATTATACAAGTATAGACATCTTTCAGATATTCAGATATCTACATGTATATAAAACCCTGCCGTCCGCTGTATCTTCAAATTTCCGTCCGAAATTTGTGCAGATATTTATTTACTGGAACTTATTGACAATGTTTATAGCCATAATATCTCGGCCAAATTAGAATATTGGCTGATATAGATCAATTAGGGCAGGAGTTATGGCTCTTTTAATATACAGAAATGCCAGACTTCACTTTGTTTGCACTCTAGCTTCACAATTATAGGATCTCAAATTGATACTTTTTAGAGCAATAATATTCAAACTTAATTACAAGGTTGATTCCCTTAACCTCTCAGCACAGTTAAATGATGGCTGATATTGCCACATTAGGTGAGGAGATATGGCCCTTTTTTAAAAGAAAATGCCAGATTTCACTTTGTTTTCATTCTAACATCTTTATTTCTTAAGCGCAATTATCTTCAAACTTAATGACAATGTTTATTGCCATAATCTCTCGGTCAAGTTGTTTATGGCTGATATCAATCAATCAGGTCAGGAGTAATGGACCTTTTAATATTAAAAAAAAGACAGATTTCACTCTAGCATCATAAATTCTTCAGGTATCATCTTCAAACATTATGACAATGTGTGTTTATAGCCAATACCGCTCAGCCAAATTCGAATATTGGCCAACTTGTCGGGAGTGACCCTTTTCATATTACTTAGGATATTTATGCTTCAACCTTCAAATTTTGACCACATGTACTGTTTGGTTTGTGGAATTAAAATGATCTTGCGGTATTTATGTATGGGTTATGTATTCGCTGCAACTGTGCTATACTTAGTACCTTATACATGCAATGAAAGGCGAGAGTCTTCATGGCGACCTTGATCCTCTTATTAAATTATTTATTAAAATACTTCAAGGCAGTATGTGTAATTTTGAAAAGTAACTTTATCGAAAAAAATATCAACTAAAATTGAGACACTGCAGTGGGACAAGAACCTATCAATTAGCTCTCGTATGACTGTATATTAAATTACATGTTTAAAAGTTAATGAAATATAGAAGTAGAAAATATTGCTAAAATAAACTTACAGTAGATTGACCTCTTCTGGTTGCCTCTGCAATAAAATCATTATTTCATATATGTCTGTCACTTACTTTTTCTATTTATTTTTGTTTCTGAGACTGTTGTTGTTTTAGCTTACTTTGTTTTATTTTGGTAACCTAGCTAGTGATAATTATGATAACAATATGCTAACGTATGAAATTTCACCCCTGAAGAACACCTTGGGGACGGTGTCAAGAAGTTCTTCGGATGTTCTATACATACGTTCAGGCCATGGGATATTCAGCTTGGAATATAAAAAATTAAGTTCCTACTTTTAATCTTTACAGTGATGATTGCACACATACAAATACATTGTCCTGGAAGTCCTCTAAGTTCTATTTATAATACAATGTAATATAATTTGTTTAACGTAAACCATAAAATAATGAAGATCAAGAAAATATGATATTCTAACCCGTATCTTGCATTTCAGTTCTAAAATTTTCAATTTTCAATGTCATACATGTAATAAGAATTCTAGCTTGCTTTTGTTTCGTGCCTCTCTTCCATATACAACATCTGGGATAAAAAAAAGAACAACAAAAAAAAATATGAGTGTTAATTTCAGAAGGATTTATCAGGTATAAAGCAAATATAACCTCGTATATTTTAAAAACACAATCAATTAGAAAAGTAATAATATTAATGCTGTATCCTTTGATTATGTTTATTCACTAACTGCAGTCTTACTAGATGACAATGGTATTAAGTCGAAATCAGTTATTTAACAAAAAAAGCTTCGTAAATTTCTTAAAAATAGCGATGAAAAATATCCAAATTTCGTCCAATTATTTTTATTTTATTACAGAGTTAACAATTCTATTGTGAAAACTTAAGCTTACTTCATTTAAACGTGCATTTTACTGCAATCTGTATTCTGAGTATAGATAACTTCTAATGGTAATAAACAAAACAACAAATACTGCCTATGATAACAAATAATAATATTTATAGAAAAAATATTTGGCAGTATTTGTTAAAATAATGCAATCCTAATGATGTTACTGATTTTACTTATTATCCCTCTTAAAGTCAAAAATTGAGTCAAAGTTTTTATTATGATAAGACCATACACAAAATATTTAAAAAATCATTTTGAACATGCCAACATATTGTGTCACGACAGAATGTAAATACAGGCACACATGTATTGATTAAACACAATATATGTTAAAATATATCTATACGCACACGTATACCTCTACCACAAGTACTTCTGCTACTGTGTTGAAAAATTCCAGTACTTCTGCTACTTTGTTGGAAAAAAAAAGTTTATTACTTTCAACAAAATATAACTTTTGATCTGTGGATCGTGATCGGCGGTCGATGTCCGCTCGGTCCGGTGATAGCCGAGGTACAGGATGTGCAGTGCCTGGTATGATAAACTTAATTATCTGTTTTGAAATCTTGTCTTTCAATACAGGAATAATTATAACAGGCTGCACAAATAAGAGAAACAATATTTTTCTTGTCCGCTGTTGAAGCGATAAATCACTGAAAATGGCATAAACTGGAATGATCATTTTATAATTTGACTTTTTTTTTTTTACAGCAATTAGTAAAAGATGGCATTGTTTATCTTACATGACCTGTAATCCTGCGTACATACTACGACACACTTTTGTTACTTAATTATTGCAACCTTAAACTTATTTACCTATAAAGAGAAATGCGAAATCTTAGTTACGCACGGTATGATATAAAAAGGAGATAAAGTGTGATATCTCACCCCTGAATTGTTCCTCGGGGACGTTGAAATTTCCTTGTACTTCAGTTGGTCTAAAGACACTTCTAGACTCTGCTATAATGAAATTGCAATGTAAAATATGGAATATTCCATTTCCAATACATTTCTTTAAAACATATAAATACTCTTAAATGCTATATGTGACCATTATGATTTTACACGACTTTTAAACTTCCTATTCAGTGTGCTTGAAATCTATTGGAAAAGTAATTCTAACTTACAAAAGTATCAATTTGACATCCTATAATTGTGTAAAATGATTAATTACAGTCTTACCTGAGGAAAGTGGTACTTCTTCTCTTCTATATACAACATCTGGAATAAAACAAATATGAGTGTTAAGTTTAGGATTTATCATTATCAAGCAAAAATAGCTTCGTATATTTTCCTATTCATTCATTTTTTATATCAATAAACTGAACAACTTCATTGTGTAAAACTGAAGTTTTAAGGTAGCAAAGGAACACCTGCATTTTAAATTCAATAGAACCTTGCCAAACCGAACATCAATAAACCGAATTCCTTACCATTTCGAAGTTTATTTTCGGTCCCGATTTCTTCCCTTCTTATTTTACCTAACATATTTAATTTCGCTTTTTCGATTTTTCAGCTATTTTGAAATAAAAATCCCGGTCCCGAGGTCGCAATTCATGTACATTTTTCAAATTTTGTTTCGAAGTCAGTTTTCATCAATTTTCTTGAACTAGTTATCCTCCAAATTAATCGTACCGGGTCAGTAACCAAGTTTATTTTGCGGCGGCATCTGGAGTGATGGCTCAGGCAAGTTTTCACACCTCTTTTCGAGATTGGGTATCGCCAGTAGATAAACCCAGGTGTCAGATCTTGAGTACATTCCATATCATTGCGTTCGTCACCAGCATGCGACGCTACTTGAAGCAGCAGAACGACGGTAAAAATATGTTTCACTATATTAATTTCCACGATGTGTACCGGTAATGAAAACGCAGACATGCACGCACACAAACGGAAATTTTCATCGGATTTTTAATCCGAATAATCGATAGTACTAAGTTTTCAGCTTGGATCAGCTAGGACTTCGGTTAAACGAGGATCTACTGTATTTAAATATAGATTTTTACCCCCCCAAAAATAATAATAATGAAAGCAAAACTGATTACATGATTAAAATATCTGTGGTAGTATTAGTAAAAATAATCACCTCGACCACTAGTACTTCAGGTGATAACCGGGGTACAGGATGTGCAGTGCCTATAAGCTAAACGTTGGGTATCTGTTTTGAGATATTAATAGGTAATGCGGGAATAAATCTGACATGTTTAAAGGATCGCTGCACAAATACAAATGTGAAATGATATTTTTCTTGTTCGTTGTTGTCGAGATAAATAACTGAAATTGACATTACCTAACATAAACATTTCATAATTTTACTGTTGTTTTCTTTTCTACAGCAATTAGTAAACAATGACATTGTACATATTACAACACACTTTTGCAACTTAATTATTGCAACCGAAAACTTATTTACCTACATATAAAGAAAAATGCGAAATCTTAGTTATATTTGATATGTTGCACCATATACTGATCGCTTCGAATAGAGCTCTCCGTGGTAGCCCTATATGGTGAAAAGCATACAAGCTTTATTCGAAAAAAGCATATGCAACGTCGAGTACATCTCGCAAACTCTTTCATCAAACTGATGATATAACAGAAGTCATACGAAAACCAGGTACCCGGATGTGAGTCATTTGGACAAATGATTTCATGTCCACTTATGAGGAAAAGGCTTTTTTTGTTATGGTGCCGTTCATCCATCAGTACAGACGAGCAGGCCTATGAAGAACATTTTCAGCTAACGATTCAAGTCGAGAGCCTTGCTGAAAAGTAAGCCAGCCAGAAAATCAATTTTGAATGTTCAAGACGCAGTACTGATTCCACATTGGAAAAACATTTTTACCATATGAATAGTCCCCGTAACGTTCTTTCATAACTGATATACTGTTAGAAAGGGGAAATCCCAAAACAAACAATTCAACATCATCGTCATCACCATCATCGTTTCACTTAATTCGATGCTGATCGTCACCATCAGAAACCATTTTTGGTAGACTTCATTAAACGTCACCACAAAGTAATCGTCATTATCGATCATAAATAAGGAACTAATTGAACAACCGAGGATTATTTAAAAAAAAATACTATTAATTCAAAGCTTTGAAATAAGACAGAAAATTCAGAATGACCAAACAGAATTACATTTTCATCACGTAAAATTATTAACAAGTATCATTATCAGTGTTCTCATCATCAGTTTTAGGAATTTAAAATCTTTAATCATCATTAGCAACACCATGTAAATACAGATATCACCATGAGCAACGTCACATAGTGTCAGTAACCATCAAGAGTAACATACAGTCAGGATTCACCATGATTAATATCATATGTAGCCAGTAATAATCAAAGGAACATATAGTCAGTATTTATCAAGAGTAACATCAAATATATTCAGTATTTTTAATTATCATGAGTGGCGCCATATATAGTCAGTATAGTCAGTAACCATTAACATCAACATACACTCATCTCCAAAAGAAAGTGCACACTTAATAATCTAGATATTTCAATATCTAGCAAGCAAATCATCTTTGGTCTTTTCTTCTTTTTTTTTTCCAACCCTCGCCCTCTCCCTTTTATTAACCCTTGCAGGTAGACAGGCTACTGTATCCTGAATGCATTTCTCGTCGACGTGTGTTTGTATATACAATTTATTTATTTAAATGAATCTTATCTTGCACCAGATTACTGGGGAGGGCAAACCGACAAAAGCAACAAGAACCACGAATACAGATTCTCATTTAGTACGAGAGCTATATTCAGTGAATAGTGCTAACCGGGGAGCTGTATACGAAAACGTATACGAACATAGCTAGCCGGGGAACTATATTCGAAGCGAACTGTACACGGTGCGACAATTGTATGGTATAAAAAGGGGATAACATGCGATATCTCACCCGTGAATAGTTCCTTAGGGTGAATAATAGACGCCTATTGGCTCTGCTATATTGATATTGGTATTAAAATATGGAATGTTCCAGTTCCCATACATTTTTACAAATACAAGCACACTTTAATGTTATATGTAAGAATACGACTTTTTAACTTTTTTATTCAATGTGCCTGAAGTCGTCTCTTAATATGATATATAGTAATTCGTTTACATCGTGTGTCAAACACTGATATATGTACACTTACAAAACACTGATATATGTACACCTACAAAACACTGATATATGTACATCGTGTTACAAAACACTGATATATGTACACTTACAAAACACTGATATATGTACACTTACAAAACACTGATATATGTACACCTACAAAACACTGATATATGTACACTTACAATATAGAGTTATAGTTTGTTGGATTTTTTTTTAAGAATGCAAAATTATGAAAATTCGATAGATACAAATGCTACTATACATTGACAAATAACAGATTGCTCACAGTTTCCTCATCAAAATTACTTGTATGTAAATCAACGTCCGATTGTTTGCATTAATTTTCCTTACCTTTTCATAGATCAAGTAAAAAAGTACGCCTCTATAATATATTTTTGTCCGCAGTGTTACAATACATGATACCTGTAGTATATTAATGCACAACCAGCATTAAGCATTTGTAAAACACATACGAAATTTAAACTTAACCCCTGAATAATAAAATATTAGGATTGTTTATAATATACTTTCAAAGGATCAATCAAATCACCAAAGACTGTCGGCTTTTACATATTACATTAATTAAGTTTGTATTTTATTTGTTTTAGCTTCTTATACCTTTATAATGGAACTATTTTAATATCATTTAACAGGACTTAGCTGCTACTCAATTCAATTCAATTCAATTCAATTCAATATCTTTATTTCCACCATTGTATGATGATATGCATAAACATGTACAAAGAGAGAAGGAAAATAAAAAATCAGGCAAATAAATGCATAATGAGTAAAATCAAAAGAGAGGTAGAAAGAGAGAAAGATATGCATGTATATTCATACATTATATATTAATATATGCATATTTTATACATACATGTAAACAAAAAAATAAGTATATTACATATTTTACTATTTTCAGCAGATTAAGTAGTATTCAAGTACGTGCATAAAGTCAATAAATTTGACTATTCACGACAGACTAAATATATTACTTATTTTATATACCTATTTTCAGCATAGAATTCAACTCGTACAGTACATAAAGTCAATAAATTTGACCTTTCATAACAAACTTAATATTATATTGTCCGACTCAGACACTTGTATAAAAATAAATACGAGAGCCGCAGAAAGTTAGTACGCTTGTCATCAGCTAAAACAATGAAACTTCTGGCACCTAAAAGAGTATAAAAGAAATGATGTTTTTCCAGTGAACAAAGCATACATGCAAGCTCTGCATCAAGATTTACAATATTCAACATATAAACACATCGATCTTGACAAAAGGAAGAACATTCATATACTTGATGTAGAACCACATTGTCAGTATATTCACTGCATTCATTACATTGGCTTATACTATCGATAAGTACTTTGCACCAGAGTCTTGCAATGAAAAGCCGAACATATTTATACTGATTACAATCAAACACAAAGTATACACTTGCCCCTGTAATGGATTGATGCAACATATTAAACATTTTGAAGTCGTCATCTGATGATGTCCTTTCTTTCCACTGCCTTTCATCCATCGAGTATACTGAAGCTTTTATAAACCTTTTCCATTGAAGTTTCGGTGGAAGAGTATCAGGGCGTAATAATACTGAATTAATAAAGTTATGCAATCCAAGAGTACTCAGAATATGACAAATATCAGGGATAAAGCCAAGTTTAACATTTTTGTAGTTCACATATTGGAAATACCTGTGTAAGAAAATGTTTCTGCTAGTACAGTTGTTGTCTAAGCTTAAAATCAAATGCAAGAATAGAAGTTTTTTAATAATGACTGTAGTGTAAAGCTTATGAAGTCCAAGCATTGATTCGCACATATCTGAACGGGTGCGTACAGGAAAACATTGGATTTTCTTTACAATGAAATGCTGCACTTTATTGATAGTACAAATATCAACATTATTGATATTATTCCATAGCTCGCTGCCGTATAATATGATTGGCATGATAACCTTTACATAAAGATCACGAGATAAGAGAGGATTGAGCCCATAACCGTGAACACCTTGAGCAGCCAATGCGAAAAATGCATTTTTTCCTTTCTGACAGCGTTCTTGGATCCGTACACTACATTTAAGGTTGTAGTCCTGCCTAATTCCCAAGTGGTTAGCGTGATTTGTTTGACTTATTATTTTACTACCGAACATAATCGCAACCTTAGGTGGATCTCTCTGCTTACTAAAAACGATAATGTCTGATTTTTTAATGTTAATATCTATTCTCCATGATATACAATACGTGTAAACAATGTCCATCATCTTTTGTAGGTTAAGGGGGGAGATTGCAACCATTGCTATATCATCAGCATATGATGGGTTACCGGATTTTGTAGACAAAACCGTACAACCTAAATCACTATTTTCTAAGTCCTGTAAAAGCTGGTCAATATATAGGAGATAGAAAAAAGTGGACATAACCCCGCCTTGTCTAACTGATTTCATTACTTTAATTGGTTCTGATGTTTTCCCGTTAAATTTCACCAAACAGTTCAAGCCTTTATACGACGCCTTAATAATACGCAAAGCCTTCCCTACAATGCCAAATCGCCCTAGCTTCACAAACAGTCCCTCGTGCCACACCGAGTCGAACGCCCCCTTTTGGTCTATCATACTAACATAAACGTTACTGTGTGATTCGATTTGCTGATAAATTGTTTCCTGCAAATTAAATGCTGTAGTAATGCAACTCAAGTTCTGTCTGAAGCCTTGCTGTTGCTGACAAGGGAAATTAATTTGTCTCGTTTTAATAAGGTCTGAAATACGGTTTAAAAGCATCTTTTCAAATATCTTGCTTAAACATGGACTAAGCGACACTGGTCTGTAGCTGTTTGGATCTGTCTTATCCTTGCCCTTTCCTTTATAAATCGGTATAAGAATACTACGACTCCATTGTTCAGGTGTCTTTTCGAACGTAAATATTGAGTTGAAAAGTAAAACTAGAATATCAATCATTATCATACCACCGTTTTTTATATGTTCATTTAAGACATTATCGCACCCCGGACTTTTCCTATCTTTAAGATCCCTTACAATTTTTGTCACTTCGTCTTTTGTTACAGTCTTTGTTATTTCTGCACTCAACTCAGAATTATCTTTACACATATATTGATGAAGTTCGTTGCTGAATAACTTATCAGTCTGATTGTTTGATTCTTTAAATACTGTACCGTAGAAGGATTCAAATCCGTTTATAACATTATCATCTTCGTAACTAACGCTATCTACTTTGAGAAGATTGCATAAAACGGACGGCTTGTTGCTTTGTGTACGTAAAAGTCGCCAGAAGAGTTTATAGTCAATTTCAGCTGCATTCGCAAGATTATTCATTATCATATCATCGTGTTCTTGTCGTTTACGTCTCTGTATAGCTCGGAAAGTCCGTTTAGCATCTTTATATCTCTTGTATGAGACATACAATTGACCTCTTGGGCGACCTTCACCTATCCATAGTCGTCGATAATATCGCGCTATGCTGTGCGCGGTTTTAATTTCATCACACCAGTATGGTTTAGCTTTCTTGTTAAAGCGACTTATTGGTAATGCCTTGCTTGCCTTGCTTAAGCAATTCACTATCGTGTTATTGATAGAATCAGGGCGCATATCACTATTTTGTGAGAATAGAGGACTCAATTCATGGATTAACATCTGTTGATAACAATTGTAGTGCACCGGTGTGCATTTATTCCATGCAATACTAACACGGGGAGTTAAACTTGGCCGACTTAGGGCATCAGCTTCAAGTTTTATAACAAGTGGAAGGTGATCTGATGTTATGATTCTAGAGCTGTCAACAATGTCAAAGAAACGAATGTGTCGTAAAAACGATCGCTCAACAAGAACATGATCAATAATATTGTTCGCAGGAACATACGTGCATTTATATTCGCTACATAGTACATGCTGCACAGAGACTAAGCCGTTATTTACTATGAAGTTTGATAGCGATTTAGCCTTGGCATTACACGTGCTTTGTTCATAGTCATTGGCTTTAATAAAGACCCCATTAAAGTCCCCAGCTAACATCACATTTCCCAATTGAGAATAGTAGGCAGTGATAGCTTGTAGTTCACTTAAAACAGACCTGTAGTATTCTATATCATTATTGGCAGGCATGTATACACAAAAAATATATAGCGGTACTGAATCTTTACATCTCACTTCAATTCCCACATAGCGATGGTTTTCTAGATCAGAAATAACATTAACACAATGTGATAATGATTTTTTAAACATAATGGCAGTGCCCGCCTTACCACACTTGACTGGCCCGTAATCATCTACATTTCTATCAACTTGTACAACACTATCATAATCAGAATGCAAGCTGTTAAAGAACGGGCTAGATCTTGGTAGTAGTTTATGTTCGCTTATGAGTGCTATATCAGTTTGGAATTCATCTAATAGGTTAGATAGCGGATATGCAGAAGACATTATTCCTCTGCAGTTCCAGCGCAAAATATCAAATGAGAAGACATTATACAGGTAAAAAATAGAATAATGTATGTGTACATATATGCGAATAATAATTTAAGTAGATTTCTACGGCTAATCAATGAGATATTATACTCAATTGCACACATTTTAATCATCCCAAGTATCATAACCTGAAGCCCACACATTTACGCGCTCATTTTCGTCTTGTCCATCGTCGGACTCACATACTTCATATTCGTATTGCTGACGAATTGAGTCATTGTATTGCCTACACGTTTCACGGCCATAGTCGCGATGGCCGCCACCATAGGTATGTCCATTGCCATTTCGTCTATTATCGAAGTTGTGATTCATATTGTATCTTCTACGAGTAGAAATGTTGTACTTCCGGTGATTCTGAACTCGGTATTTACGGCCATCTTCACAATTATAGTCTCGTTGTCCCCCACGGTTGATAAAGTCATGACGCCCGTCGCGGTTTAACCAGTAATGTCTTTTATCGGTCTGCTTGTAGGTGCGATAATCAGCGGCCTGAAAACCCCCGCCTCTCAAATATCGATCGTTCTCGTACTCTTGTCGCATATTTCTGCGGTTCAGATCGCGTTCGCGATCGTGCTCTTGTTTGCTTTTCCATCTTCGGCACGTAATTCCTGCTGGCCAAAACTGATCATTGTTAATAATGTCTTCATGCCCTTCTGAGATGTTTACTTTTGCAGATGACCCATTGCGACCCTTGAAGAGCCGTATATGTGTTACATGTACGTCCCTGTCTTTCATATAGAAGTAAATATCGCCTTCAGTAGCACTAGGATTTATGTTTCCTATGTATAAAGATGTATTTCTAGTTTTTTTTGCAGATATGAACCCTGAATCTTCGGTAGCGATCACGTTTTCACAATCATCAGGCACTGACGCGTCGGATGTCTGCTTTACAGTTGCTTTAATAAGACTGGGTGCGGTATTAACTTCTTCTACATTTGGCTGTAAATTCAGTGAAGAGACATCAGTACTCTGGTCAGGTGTAGCACTATTTACTGTTTCTTCTACGGAGTCGACTGTCACATTTTCAACATGTATTATAGGAGAAGCGCCAGATGAGGACAATGGCGGCTCATCAGAATTCACAGTATTAACGTCATTCACCACTTCTGAATATGATCGGCGGCGGCTTTCCGAGTTAGTAGCCTGGTAGTCAACTAGTCGCCGATTTACTGTCGCTATAGCTGATCCAAGCCCTTCGACGTCTTTTTGCAGCTTAGCTACCCTGCCTTCGGCTGTCAATTCGGGAATTCTTGCAAGAACACTCTTGAGAGTCCCGCTTAAAACGCGATGGCTACTTAGCATATTTGAGATATCTGTTTGCATGCTTTTAAGAAGAGCAGAGTCACTAGCTTGTAGCTTAGATATTTTCAAGACTTCACTGTACAGATTTGATAACAGAGTTAACGCTTCCGGTTTAGATAACTCATCATGAACTTGGTCAATGTCATGTAAGTGTTCTTCTGAGTTTCCAAGCTGGGAGAAGAGTTCATTAAAATCTTTCGAGTTCTCACCATTAACGAATGCGTTTATCGTGTAACAATCAATGGCATATTTTCGCTCTTTAGAAGTGTTTGCCGAGTTTCTTCTATTCACAAGTCGAGTAAATGGACAACCTGGAAGACCACGCGCCCTCTCCGCCAGTCTATTGCGGTAGCTGATTATCTTCCTGCAGTCACCATCGCACGCGAATAAAAGCCCTTTGACATAATCATCTTTGGCAAGACCTGATAGCTTTTCATCTAATTCATGATAAAACCGTTGTGGGAAAAAAGGTTGAGAGAGATCTTCATCATCAACTATGCCAAAATCACTTCCACAGAAAGAATTGTTAGCTTCATCTACTATAGTCTTTTCCTCTTTTAATCGAAGCAATTTTGCGTTAATACTGGCTTTAGTAGGAAGCGTGACATTAGATTGTTGTGACATATTTTACATGCATACAAAAGTTGATGAACGTCAGGCTATTCTAGACACCGTTATATCTTATCGCCACTTCGCAGGTACAGTTCACAGGTACAGTTAATACCAGTTAATTCCACCTAGTCGTGATAGCGCGCTGGTCATGCGTGACGAATCGACGATCAATAGGTGATGAGCTTAGGTATAGATATTGACCGGGTGGGGTGTGTTCCCGCCGACCCCAGGAAACAAAGAAACAAAGAAAAAGGCTGAAAAAGTTTCTTATACGTTAAATGAACGAAAAAATACCAAAATCGTTAATTCATATGTAAGCGTATATAACTTATCTTCCAATCGTTCACAAATTTATCCAGTTACATCCATATTCAACATTATTCACACATAATTTTCCCCCCGATAAATAAACACAACTTGATTCCACCATGAACCGGAAGATGAGCTTATTTCTAGTTTACTGCGTTAGTTCCTTCGAATGTATGTGGTTTTGTTTTTTTCCATTGTTTTAAAATAGCTGTAAAACACTTTTGAACGTATATGTATGAAAATAGTACTATGTAAATATGGTGGAATAATAATAATATGCAAGTAGTATTAATACCGGCATTTTAAAACTTTCTTGCATTTCTAGTTGGTTATTTTGTATAATCAATGTGATAATAACAAATATTTTCAGAATACTTTTATTTCTGTTCTTTTAATAGAAGACACACTTAATTAGAAAAAGTAATAGTAATAATATGATATCATTTGATTATGTGATTAGCTAACTGCAGTCTTACCAGAGGGCAGTGTTATTACGTTGGAATCAGTTATCAAACAAAAATAATTAAGATAAGCGAGGAACAATGATATACAACAATTGTCCGATTATTTTCATGATATTTATAGATTTAACAATATTATGGTGTAAAACTTTAGATTACTTCATTTAACATACATTTATTGCCATCTTTATTCTATGTATAGACATATCCTAATGACAATAACCAAAACAACAAATTTTATTTATGATTACAAAATTGATAATATTTATAGGAAAAAATTATTTGGCAGAATTAGTTGTAATAGTGCAATCCTAATGATGCTACTGATTTAATACAAACTTCTACCTCGACCACTAGTATTTCTGCTTCTGTGTTGAAAAGTTCCGGTACTTCTGCTACTGTGTTGAAAAATTAGGTTATTGCCTTCAACTGTACAGAACTCTTGAGCGGTGGATTGTGATCGGCGGTCGATGTTCGCTCCGTCCAGTGAAGGCCGGCATTTAGGCTTTGCAGTCCCTGTTATAATAAGCTGAACGTTGGGTATCTGTTTTATAATCTTAATAGGTAATGTAGGAATAATTTTGACATGCTTTAGATAACTCGCTGCACACATATACGAAAATTGTTCAATAAAATTTACTTAAATTATCATTAAGTGTTTTATAATTTTACAGTTTATTTTACTGTTTTGTGATACAAGAATTAATAATAGCAAAAGTTAATTAGTAGTTAATAGTTAGTTAATTAGTAGTTAATGGTTAGTTAATTAGTTGTTAATAGTTAGTTAATTAGTAATAAAACACTTCTACGCTCTTAAACTCAAATGAATAAAAATTCAAATCGTCCCAAAATTAAGATCATTTTCCGTTTTGAAATGTTATGTTTCAAGTTGAATTCTTTTAACATGATCTAAAATTTATGACACCATACACATTTAGATATATTGCACATACATAATATTGATCGCTGGTATGCTATAATGACTGAGGTCTTTTCTTGAATTAATATACTAAATCTAAATTCACTGACGGTTATTCTTGCTAGTAAAACCACACTGCACAACATCTGGACGATCAGATACTTACGTTTCCTTCTGGAGAATAACCCGCCCATTTTCCATTTATATTTCTTTATCCTCGCCACAATCTATGGAAATACGATGTGAGTTATGTGTTTTTATATACATATGTATATTAGAATGGACATACATTTATTGAGTCATATTACGGTTAAGTCTTTAGCCCATAACAGTAGGAAAGAAGCCTAACACGGAACGTTCACTACGCAAATACTTCTTGAAAGATGTTAACCCTGTAAATCCACAAAAATTATCAATTAATTGCAAAACTTACTAAGATTGAAAATGATTCTTTTTTCAATAAGAACTTGCAAATTAGTAGGTATAAGGACAGAGAAGAACTAGCCAGGTTTTAATAGTATTTGATGTTGGAAAATGATACTCCTAAGTAAAAGGAAAGAAAGAACATAGACGATGAGGAAAGAAAACAAGACGTTCTCTTGAAACAAACGAAGAAAACATGTATCGAGATGAGTGAATAAGTCGATGTTAAATTAAAGAATAATTTATACCCTAGATTGGTAGAGAATTTTTAAGTATGATATGACCGAAACATAAGATTATACGAAGACATCAAACAAAGATAATACATACTTTTATCAGGATACTTTTAAGGATTAAACTTTAATCAATACTTGAAGTAGTATGATTTTACCTCAAATCGTTTCACACATTACCTATCGGATATGTTTCAATCAACAAATACACGCATTTCCAATCCCATGTAGCCTAATCAAGATATTTACACACTTGATGGGGTTTAAGTGATTGGGTTTCCATTTATTTAAATAGCCGCTTATAATTCAGAAATTCGCCTTGAACGTTTTCTCTTCAATGTCGGTTAATACTCTAAAGCTTACGACTGTATTCAGGTAAGACAGTGTATTAGGTGTGTATGAACTACGCAGTCCATGCATCTTATGAGTGTCACGACTGGACATCTAGGCCACATCTTATGTCTTATTTACGAGCAGCAAAACATTATATTTTATGAGCCTATATTTTATTGTGCCAGAAATGTAAGCTTTAAAAACACATTTTTTTTCCATTTCATTTGAAAATTTAACAAACTATTTTACATGCCACTATAAATATTTTCAAACAATTACGTATTAGCTTATTTAAAACCTAGGAATATGCACACGAAACGCATTCTTATTTATAGGTTAAACAAGCCTCTGAGAAAGATCGTAGAATGACTTTTCTTGAAGTAATCGCATATGTATTTGTGTGTAAAATTTGAATATTCATATGAAGTATGCAGGTGATGTACAATGTGCATGTATGTAAATCTATTATGTCTGTTGTATACAAGATCATATAAGCTTCTTTAATGACGAAAAGGAAGAAAGGGGGTGGGGGAGGCAAAATTATATAATTATTTGAATGGAAGACGGGTTATGCACTAGTATACTTCGTGTAGAAAAATGTAAAATGACATAACCTTCATTGTTGAGGAACAGCAATGATATGGACCTAAACATTTATGGTAAAGCGTTAGGAATGGGTTGTTCGCCAGCACTCTATATCCTAGCCAGCACTCTATATCCTAACTTTGTAATTAGTTAATTGAAATATTTACCGTCGATTGGAAAACAACTTTTTTTAACAACGTATAGTGTTCTCTTTCTACGGCTGCTGGTTTGCGCCTGGGAAGGCCATGAAAGATCCTTGCCCAAAGGCAAGTTCGAATCCGAAACTTAATATTATGTCCCTACTTCCTGTAAGTTCCAACATATCTCCATGTTACTAATAGATATGTGTTCTAATGTCTGAGACATATTTTCCAAATTTCAACACCTATCAATACTTTCTAAGATCTATTTCTCTATTCTATAACTCTATTTTTTAATTCTTATATGAATTTTACACAGGATCATATATATTAAGCCATGGGCACTGAAAATAGATGCGTAGAAACATTTTAATCTTATTTTCGCGAAATGGTTACCTCAACCAACTATCACCTCATAGTCAGTGCTAAGTAGGTTTCCAGGTGCCCGAATATTAATAGTGAAACACATCCTATGATCATATGCAAATTAAAAACATTTTTAATGAAATTAAAAATATAATGACACATAGATGATTCGTGTAGCCATATACCTTACATTAATCTTTCTTTATCCGATAAAGTCATGAGGTGATGACTGTTAATAAAACAACAACGACAACAACAACATTACGAAAATGTTATACTCCTGTTCATTTATCACGAACCGAAATGCAGATTCGTTATGGATGACTTATGATTATAGTTTATAAATCATATACAACCCACTTTTTCTTGATAATAAATTAAACTGAATGTTATATAAAAAAATCGAACTCACTTTAAAGAGACGGTAGTCCCTACCTTTACTCGTATATTGGGCTAATCTGACCGTCTAAACCTCTCCATTTTTGCCTTTTTGATTACTTCCTGATTAAAGCATAAAACTGCGCATGTGCATAAAAGAGACCAATCGAAGACACTAACAGTGTTTGATTACTGACTGGTTTGATTACGATACAGAGTAAAGTGGATAAAAGAATGTATACCAGACAGTATAATTTATTACTTTTTTGTCAGTATAAAGACTTTTACATGAGACAAATAAAGTGCTACTTAACGGTGACATCAAGCCGTATGCAATTGGTATGTTACCATCATACAACCATATTATTCTGACATCAGAATATTCAGCCGTTTAAAATAATTGTTCTTGTTGCAATAAGCATATACGACAGTACAATTTCTGACAAACTTTGTTTGTATCGGCCGGGATTGAACAACGTTCTAACCATTTAGCCACTAGCCTAACTCAAGTAGATCTATAATATACAACGACGTTCTATCTAAATCGTGTTTAATCTGTTTGTCTCTCTTTATGTACCGTCCCAGATGGCCGAGTGGTTAGAGCCTCGGGAGGTCGTGGATTCGATCCCCGACCGCGACATACCAAAGTTGTACAAAATGGTACTGTTATAACTTCCCTTGCGTAGCGCTCAGCATATAAGGGTAGTTGTTGCCTGGTTGGCCCGGTGTCAGGATAATTTGACTGGGTGTGGTATCATGCCAGATGTCTACGACGTGATACTGCAGTGTGGAAGCACTATATGTCTCAAGTAGACTTCGTCTCCAAATGACTGAAATACTGTCGGTGGACGTTAAACTCAACAAACGAACAAACTCTCTTTTTGTAGATAAACGATACCAAGACTGGTTAAACGTATCAGGATAATGTGATTAGGTGTTGGTCATACTACATGTCTACGGCGTGATATTTGTCTCCAAATAATAGAACTAGATTCGGTCGCGCGTTTAACTTAATCAACTAAACTAAATTTCCTTTCAGATGCCACAATCACGTTTATAACCCTTTCCCTCATATAGACTCATTTTGACGCACTCAATAGGTACCACATAAAGCCTGATCTGCAGAAAACCACAGTTAAACCTTACCAAATTTAATTATAAAATCCTCATTTCCAGACCACTGAGGAGCAGCGAACAACATAAAACCTGATCAGCCTGCGAGTTACTCGCGGGCTGATCTGGTTTTATGCTGTTCGCATAGGTCTTTTTATGGTGTCCTCTATGAGGGAAAGGGATAAACTATCGGCCTCACATTTAATTCACTGTCTTGTAGCACTGTCAACTGATCCTTACGTAATATGGCCGATGAATAAAGTTATATTTCAACACAAACAAGCTTGTTACAAGAGTCCATGTGACAAGAATGTAGTAAGGGCCATTTGTTATCAGATTAAAAGGCCACAAATCGGATCTACACGTTGGGAAATATTGACTTATATCAAATTTTAGAGCGAATTTTATTTTAACGTCAAGCTATGCTCAGACAAAAGATGTGTGTATAAGGTTTAGGCAGCGTTTTACGACTTGACTTGACTTGACTATTTGAGTTTACCGTCGCTTCGACAGTATTTCAGTCATATAGCGACGTCCAGCTAATTACAGGAGGAGGAAGACCCCGAATGCACGGAGGCATCCGGGTAAAACCACCGACCTACCGCAAGCCAGCTGGAAAGCTTCCTCACATGAAAATCCGAATGACCCTGCTGGGATTCGAACCCACGCGGTGAGGGGCTGAGTGAGTGTTAAAGTCAGCGACTTTCACTGGTTCTGTTAAAGCTCAGCATATAAGGGTAGTTACAGGACTGTTGGCCTGGTGTCAGAATAATGTGACTGGGTGTGGTATCATGCCACATGTATACGGCGTGATACTGCAGTGTGGCAGCACTATATCTGTCTCAAGTAGACATTGTCTCCAAATACGTGAAATACTGTCGATGAGGCGTTAAACACAACAAACAACCAAACAAACTTATTCTGAGATGAAAAAATGACAAATATTAATCGACTGGATACAAATTTACAAGAAGTCATGCATATTTCATTTCTGTTTAAAGATTATGGTATGTAATGGTCTAGGTAATTTTAGTATGTTACGTATATACAATATGTAACTCATTATTGTAATATGTCGAACCTTTGTGCGCACTACCTGTGCACAACATTTAATACAGCAATTCGTTCTGATTCAACATATAATCTTCGATCTTCAGTCTGATATACAACTATAAAGAAGTGATATAGACACAAAGGCCATACACATACAGATATCGGAGGCACGCTACCTGACAAAGGAGCTATTGATCGAAATATACATCTCCATTTACCTTACGCAGTAGTATGGCAGATGTGTTAAAGTATTTGAGGTGGTCCGTGTTGACAGCAGTTCATGACAATGTAAATCACATATTTTACAAAGATTTACCAAAGATTCTTATGTTGCTTTATATGTTCATTCACATTTACCTGGTATGAGCAGTGCAAAGGGAGGCAATCTAAATAATCAACTTCACCCTTATAATTATATACTCTTTATTTCCACTTTTCATTTATTAGATATCTATAGTACATATATAATATGCGACAAGACTTTGCATTTTTGAGAAGTATTAAGCAAACAAAGACGAAGCAATTATCTCAATCCTTCAAAATATTCACCACCAGGTAAATTACTGAGATTCAGTCTTTAAATTCAATTTTGAAAGGCAGATTCATAACCTTTTAGAGGTATACTGCTCAGACAGCAGAACCGAGATGTTTGCGCGTTTGATAATTTCTTCCGGCAAGGTGTTTTTTAGACTTAAAAAAGGGGGAAAGGCACACGGGAAAAACCCTGGCGAACAAGGAAGGTAAGGAAGCTCGACAATCTTTTCCTGTTTCAGAAAGTTGTATACAACGGCCGCATTGTATGAAACACTTTTGTCATGAAACAGCTTGACACCACGAAGACAAGTTGCTGGCCGACGTTTCTTGAAATATTTCTTCAACTTGTGAAGGGCATTATATTTATCAAATTGGCATTTACTAATCTTCCCTTAGGTACGGCAATTTTAATGGCAGGACCTTGATTTGAAAAGAAAATGACATAATAACCTTTTTGACACTCATTGTGCGTTTTGCTATGCAAAGACTTTGGCTCCATATTTTGTTTTGGGTCTGTCGCTCTGACTCATACGTAAAAGTGAACCTACGTTTATTTGCAGGTGGTGACATTTGCAAAAGATCGATTGTTGTGTCTGGGGAACAGTTTTAACATTTTTTACCATTTTTACACGGGAAAGTTTCTATTCTTCCGTAAGCAAATGGGTATCGATCTGGCACCTATCCCCTTCATTTTTATATTTCGCTTGACAATGAAGCTCAAACCGAGTTGTCAACACATCGAAATTTTTGCCTGGTTGTAAATCTATCATCGGTAGCAACTCATTCTTCTACCTTTTCAGCCATTTTGGGCAATGTTTCAATTTTTGGACGGCGCGATGGGGAGCATGAAACTACTCCACTTTCAAAGTTCTTACATCATCGAGTGACTGATGAATAAGATATGTGGTAACCTGTTTGGTATTAATTGAAAGTTAAGCCAAGCTTTATGCGATACATCTACCTATTTCGTGAAAATCGCGCATCAAAGCCAGATATTACCCCGCATGCATTCACATCTTGTACAAACTTCAAAGTATTTCGAATTGTCATTTAATAATAATAATTTAAAGCCAAATTTACCATTTGTTTTTCGTATAACTGCTCACAGATGATCACATTACACATCAATGTTTACAGGATATCTAAAACTTTCAAAATAAGATAATAATATGAAGATAATAGCCAAGTAAAACCGATGCTTGATTATCATTATTGCAATATTGTAATGTAATATTGTATACTTCATTCTTGTGAAAATGTTATTTATTAAAAATGTATTGCAAAATACAAATAAGAATGAACATAATAGGTATAGTTATTAAATCCCATTCAGCCATCATCTATCCCAGCCATCCATCCGTCTATCACATACTTTCGCAGGCACGTCCAAATTTTCCCGTCCACCGTACTTCTAGCCATCTCATTCCGCTATCTATCTATTCCATGCATTACCATCCATACATGTATGTTGCGAGGCACCCGTCCGTACATTTATTTCCAGCCATCCATCCGTCCATCTATTGCTAGGCACCCGTCCGTACATTTATTTCCAGCCATCCATCCGTCCATCTATTGCTAGGCACCCGTCCGTACATTTATTTCCAGCCATCCATCCGTCCATCTATTGCTAGGCACCCGTCCGTACATTTATTTCCAGCCATCCATCCGTCCGTCTATTCATTACTATAGAGAATACGGACAATGTGGATATCCAATGTGGATATTCACCAGATTTATGAATGTACATATTTTTTAAAAAGATCGATGGTCTTATATAATGGATGTTGTAAATCTTGATGCTGACTTTGCGAACGCTCTATGTGCAGTAGATAGACACCAGTTTTTCTATACTCTTCTAGGTTCAAAACTCTATCTTGTTCCCTCGGATGCCAAGCTCTTTTACTTCCTGAAGCTCTCGTATTTATATTTATATACGTACCTAAAGTCAATGTTTTGAACAGTGTTTGGCTCCATAGCTGAAATTATATGACTTAATATGGAATGTTTAGGATACGAATTTGACGCTGAAAAGGTTTATGTAATATAGCTTGTCTTCTTTTTTCCTCTTGTTTGTCTGTGTGTTTTTTCTTTTTGAATATATTTCTGCTTATCATCATATAATGATGGAAATAAAGATTTTGATTTTTTAGAATTTTGAACATCATATACACGTAGTAATAACATTTCCATATATTAATACTGAGATGTTTCATATATTTGATATTTCGGGATTACTTACAGATTTTTTTTATTTATTTATTTCATGTTCATATTCTTTAAAGAGATTGATTATTTCGATTACTCTTTTATATTTGGGATTTACGACTCTGACAGTATGTGAACTACAGTCCTACACTGGTGGTAAGTCTATTTCCAACTCCGTGTAAAAATGACAATGGTGATTCTACTAATAAGTTAGGAAGTACTTAATTGTTCTTTTAATGGTTTATTTTTATTGTCATCAGAATATCAGAGAGCAACATACGGGGTCATGTGTGACCACGACTGCCACAGTGCTGGCCAAACTTGTGACGCAGAGACCGGTCATTATCCCTCGCATGTACGTTAGTCCGGATACACTTGTCAAAGGTGTAACCAAGGTGGGTACTTCAGTTGAAAATAAATTATCAAATTGGAGATGTAACTCTAAAACAACCCGATTCATGTTATTGCTGTTATTGCAAAGCATTTTTCATTCATTACTATTTCGTTATAAAAACACATATGTATTCAACTCTAATGCCCTTTTATATGACTGAATGATTTAACCGGATGTTTGCTCTATTGCTCATAGAATATAGTTTCTACTTATATCAATTAACCCTTTGCTTCATATAGACTCATTGTTTTATCACCTTTTCGTCCTATTATTAAATTGCTAATACAAGTTTGACTGTAAGCAAGGAACTACAGGAGTGGTTTAGTTTCCTTATTAAATCTTGTTTAGAAACCTGTTCTCTTTTGGACTTACTGATTTATGTTAAATGAAGTTAGGCCAAAGTAATCACATCACAGCTCATTTTATAAGTGAAGTTATTAAGTGAAACATGAATTGTATTGAACAATTACCTGTCAGGTTGAGTAGGTTCTTTATTTGTGCCGTAGGGTCATTATCATAAATGGACTGGAGTGAAAAAGGTATAGTAGTATAAAACTATGAATAATGATTAATAAAGCTAGTTCATCAAACTTAAGTTAACTTTAGCTAGTTACCAGAATATACCTCAATTATAACAATGTAGACTCCACTTATTATTTCATTATATAATGAAATAATATATAGTGTATTATCTTAGTATACATTTATTAAGAGGCTTTACAACACTATGAAATATTTTTTATTTGCATGCACATTACATTAAACATGCACATGTCAGACTGTATATGTCTCGGGTCAGATTATCTCTATATATTAAAGGAATATGTTGTTAAGCAGAAGGTATCGGATGTGTGTAATACAGTCTGTATCAGTTCCTGCCGTTGTCTGTTGACTGCTTCTCTACCAACATCGTCAGCATGAAGCCCGCTGAGTGTTTCGGCCCATTAATTCATGAACACTCTATAATAGCGGGTGGGCCCACAGTGGTGATCAGTCACTGTGTGTTGGTTGATGGCTTCCAGCTCTTCTCCATCCTTCTAATCCACAACCAGCTGGACGCACGCTCCGCAGCTTGGCTCAGTTTTCCGATAGCCTTCCTTCTGTCCCTGCCAGTAGTTCCAACTGCTGTCATCAGTCTAAGCACAGACTGGGTGCAAAACCCCAAACGCCTACTTCCACGGGAAACAGCCAAATATGCCACCCCTGTTTTCTACAAAGTTCCATGAGCTCGGTATACTTTGCTCTCTTCCGCTCATAAGCCTCCTCACATCTTGTCTCCCATGGCACTGTCAGCTCAATGACAATGAGCTTCTTCCCAGTCCTTGACCAAAGTACAATATCTGGTCTCAGGGTAGTCTGGACGATGTCTGGGAAAACAAGTCTCTTCCCAAGGTCGACCTCCATATTCCACCCAGTTGTACCATCTAGGATCGATGCCTGCTGTTTTCCTCCGCTTGCATCAGTTTCTCCCGCTTTGATGAAGGACAATTGTCCATGTTGAGGGGTGCATCTCCGCTCCTTTTTTCTTTCTGTCTCAAGCCAGTCAGCCAACTCTCTAAGGACTATGTCATGTCTTCATCTATATCTTCCATCCGTAAGTGATGTAGAACATGAGGAGAGAACATGCTCTAGTGTGCCTGGTTTGTCACAAAGGCTACACTTGGGGTCATCAATAAGTCCCCACTGGGAGAGGTTAGTTGGAGATGGTAGAAGGTCATAGACAGACCTGAGTAGGAATGACAACCTTAGTGGTTCATACTTCCATATATCTCCCCAGGTCAACTTCCTGTCTGTGGTGTTCCATGTGGTCCATGCCCCCTGTGCTCCCATTTCCACTGCCTTCGCTTGTCTCGCATGTTCCTCTGTCCGCCTGACTTCTGACTGAATCATGGCACGTCTTTCCTTCTGGTCTGACCTACTCCAGAGGACAGTCTTCGTGGCACCAATGCCTTGGCGTCCGACCGCAGTTATCCCGACAATGTCTCTGTGCTTCAGTGTGCTCTCTGCCTGGCTAACTGATTCTGTTGCTGACCATTTTCTGCCGGTACGGGTTACAATCCCTGCCCCACTGATGAATTCGTCCGGAGAATCTCTAACAGTTAACACCAGTCTTGTCTTTGCTGTCTTGAATTCTTCTACCAGTGAAGATAGTGGGAGCTGTAGTTTGTTGCTCCTGCCATACAATCCAATACTGGTGAAGCTGGGTGGTATTCCTAACCATTTTCTGAGGTGTCGGCTGGTGAGTCTCTCCAGGGCTTCCACCGCTGTGCTGGGTATATCGTACAGCATCATTGGCCAAATCAACCTTGGCAACAGAGCATGCTGGTAAAGCCAGGCCTTGAACTTCCCAGGTAGTCCACATCGGTCTATCTTCTTCAAGCCGTCCTCCACCTGGTTCTTCAGCTTTCTGACGTTGTCCCTATCATTCAAACTTGCGTCAAACCACTTGCCCAAGCACTTTATTGGGTTCTCCAGTATAGAGGGTATCTCCTCGTTCTGTACCTGGAGTTTGAATCTCTCTGTCGTCTTGCCCTTCTTGATGATGAGCGACCTGGACTTGGCTGCTTTAAACCTCATTCTGGCCCATGAAGCGACATCTGTCAGGGCTGTCAGCATCCACCTAGCCTGGACGTGTGTTGCTGTTGTCAGCGTAAGGTCGTCCATGAAGCCACGACTAGATGGAAGGTGGATTCCTGATTCTGTCTTAGGTCCTCGGGTCTCTCTTTGGGCGGCGTTGATCAGTAGATTCATCCCCATAATGAAGAGCACCACAGAGACTGTGCATCCAGTAACAATGCCTTTTTCCAACTTCTGCCAGTTAGTCAGCTGGTCACCAACACTAAAGCGGAGTTTAATACCATCCATATAGCTGGTTATGATTTTCTGGACATGACTATCAACATGGTAGTGCTGGAGAGCTGTGTAGATAAGTTGGTGTGGTATGGAGCCATAGGCGTTGGCTAAATCGAGCCAGACTACCGTCAGGTCCTTCTTACCAGACTTCGCCTCTCGTATCAGCTGAGTGATGGCGCTTGTGTGTTCTACACAGCCGGAGAAACCAGGAACTCCTCCCTTTTGGACAGATGTGTTGATGTAGGCGTTGTCTGTTAGGAACGATGTCAGTCTCTTGGCAAGGACAGCGAAGAATACCTTCCCCTCAACGTTCAGCAACGATATGGTTCGAAACTGGTTGACTGTCTTGGAGTTTCTCTCCTTTGGTGTGAAGATTCCCTCTGCCTCTTTCCAAGCCCCTGGCACCTCCCCCTTTCTCCAGACTACCTTCAGGAGCCTCCATAACCGTTTGAGAAGACGTGGGCACATCTTGTACATTATGTACGGTATGGCATTGGGTCCAGGCGCTGAGCCAAATCTTGCCTTCTTGATGATGTCACTCACTTCCCCAAATGTTGGTTCTGTGATGATCATCTTCTTTTGTGGTGGCTCTGCAGGGTCAATTCTATCACAGTCGCCCAGTGGGTCCTCTCGATTGGGATCTGAGTGTGTTTCATGTAGGTATTCTTCAACCTCTTCGACAGGTGTCTCCATCACTCCAGATCGTTCCTTGTCAAGGAGGGATTTCCCAAACTTGTATGGGTTGGCTGTGAACTGTATCCTCTTTTTCGCCCTTTCCCTGGTCTTTCTTCTCGTGTTTTCAGCTTTCCGTAGAGAAGTCAGCTGTGAGCGCAGTGTGTCTCTCAACTCAGATAGGCCAAGTTGCTCAGATGGTGAGCTGTGTCGAAATCTTCGTCTTACCTGTTTGAGTTCTCGCCTCAGGTTCTCTATTCTGGTTTGCCTTCTGTTCGGTCTTGGTGGATCCCTTGGTACCCTTGTCTCTTCCAATCCAAACCTCTCCTTAGCCACTGAGTGGATAAGAGTGGTGAGGGTTTGAAGTTTCCGGTCCACTGGTCCTTGCATGGATGTTTCGAGGATACCGTCTAGGTCCTCATCTAGAAGTCTCCATGATGTCTTGTCTGATGCTTTGGGCCACTTGATTCTTGGTTTCTTGAGTCTAGTGGCTGGTTCTTGGTGGCTGCTTTCCTGGTCTGAATAGCTCAAGGAGGGGGTCATCATCCACCTCAGGATCCCGGACGACATGTGTTGTCTCTTGTACAGAGAGTTCATCAGTACTGTGGTTTGAGTCCAGACTAGAGTACTCCTGCGTCTCACTAGCCACACTGGCTAAGCGCTGTCCAAGTGACCTCACATGTTGGCAACCAGACTTCCCCTGGTGTATGCGTAGACCTCGTTGGTTCTTGCAGACCTTTCCGCAGTTACATTTGACAGTTCCCGGTGCTGCATTCGTAGTCGATTGGTTAGGCCGTGTCGTTTCCATAAAGTCCGTCCAAGTGAGTCTATCATCCTCCCCCCCCTCTCGGTAGACTCTGGGGGTATCTTTCGTTAGTGGAGTCTGTAGCGAATGTGGGTGTCTTCTCTCGGAAACTGCACTTCGGGATGCTGCCCCTTATGCCCCGGTTCCAGTCTGTTCCTGGTAGTCACATGTCTTTCCATTGTCACCAATCTGTTCTTGGTTGTCATCCAGTCTTTCCTAGAAGTCACTGGTTATCCAGTAGTCAGATGTGTGTAATACAGTCTGTATCAGTTCCTGCCATTGTCTGTTGACTGCTTCTCTACCAACATCGTCAGCATGAAGCCCGCTGAGTGTTTCGGCCCATTAATTCATGAACACTCTATAATAGCGGGTGGGCCCACAGTGGTGATCAGTCACTGTGTGTTGGTTGATGGCTTCCAGCTCTTCTCCATCCTTCTAATCCACAACCAGCTGGACGCACGCTCCGCAGCTTGGCTCAGTTTTCCGATAGCCTTCCTTCTGTCCCTGCCAGTAGTTCCAACTGCTGTCATCAGTCTAAGCACAGACTGGGTGCAAAACCCCAAACGCCTACTTCCACGGGAAACAGCCAAGTATGCCACCCCTGTTTTCTACAAAGTTCCATGAGCTCGGTATACTTTGCTCTCTTCCGCTCATAAGCCTCCTCACATCTTGTCTCCCATGGCACTGTCAGCTCAATGACAATGAGCTTCTTCCCAGTCCTTGACCAAAGTACAATATCTGGTCTCAGGGTAGTCTGGACGATGTCTGGGAAAACAAGTCTCTTCCCAAGGTCGACCTCCATATTCCACCCAGTTGTACCATCCAGGATCGATGCCTGCTGTTTTCCTCCGCTTGCTGCAGTTTCTCCCGCTTTGATGAAGGACAATTGTCCATGTTGAGGGGTGCTTCTCCGCTCCTTTTTTTCTTTCTGTCTCAAGCCAGTCAGCCAACTCTCTAAGGACTATGTCATGTCTCCATCTATATCTTCCATCCGTAAGTGATGTAGAACATGAGGAGAGAACATGCTCTAGTGTGCCTGGTTTGTCACAAAGGCTACACTTGGGGTCATCAATAAGTCCCCACTGGGAGAGGTTAGTTGGAGATGGTAGAAGGTCATAGACAGACCTGAGTAGGAATGACAACCTTAGTGGTTCATACTTCCATATATCTCCCCAGGTCAACTTCCTGTCTGTGGTGTTCCATGTGGTCCATGCCCCCTGTGCTCCCATTTCCACTGCCTTCGCTTGTCTCGCATGTTCCTCTGTCCGCCTGACTTCTGACTGGATCATGGCACGTCTTTCCTTCTGGTCTGACCTACTCCAGAGGACAGTCCCCGACAATGCTCTGTGCTTCAGTGTGCTCTCTGCCTGGCTAACTGACTCTGTTGCTGACCATTTTCTGCCGGTACGGGTTACAATCCCTGCCCCACTGATGAATTCGTCCGGAGAATCTCTAACAGTTAACACCAGTCTTGTCTTTGCTGTCTTGAATTCTTCTACCACTGAAGATAGTGGAAGCTGTAGTTTGTTGCTCTTGCCATACAATCCAATACTGGTGAAGCTGGGTGGTATTCCTAACCATTTTCTGAGGTGTCGGCTGGTGAGTCTCTCCAGGGCTTCCACCGCTGTGCTGGGTATATCGTACAGCATCATTGGCCAAATCAACCTTGGCAACAGAGCATGCTGGTAAAGCCAGGCCTTGAACTTCCCAGATAGTCCACATCGGTCTATCTTCTTCAAGCCGTCCTCCACCTGGTTCTTCATCTCTAGGTAGTAGATTTTGTTTATTTTAGTCATGATTTCATGTAAATTCCTTTTGCATGTGCACTTCACTACCTACGCTATAGATGGCAGAAACCACTATTTTGACACTCGTTATTATTCATCTACATAAGTCATTTTTGCGTCATTCATGCCTCACATTACTAGATGTGGACGAACCGGAAACAATATTATATACGGCCTGTGACACATATTTATGAACAAAACGATGCTTCAAAAATATAAGACCAAGTATTTCTGTCCAAAAAAAGTAATTGACTAATGGTTAAAGTTCAGTTCATCATTTTGTATGGCGATTCCAAGAATACATCGTCTTCTACCTTATCTAGCAGCCAAACTGATCAACTAATGCGCTCCACAGTAGTCTTTGATCGTTATCATTTCCACTACAGAAACACACATAAATTTAGCAATATTTGAAATAATGGCACGCCTGAAAGTATGCTTTTGACAGAAACATGCTTTTTATTTTCATTAAACCCAAACATAAAGCTCTTTGTCAAGATTAATTTCTTGTCAACCTCCACAGAGCTTAATCCGAACTCACCTACACTAAAATAGCCATCCTCGAACCGCGGCAAATACCGTTAAGGAAAAATACAAGTTGTAGCTTTCCCCTTTATAAATTGCTCACAACAACGTCAACAAAAAAATAAACATACATGGGGTATTTCAGAATGTCATGGATTTTCCACAAATTTCAGTATATTAAAATTTGTTCAAGTTATAACCAAAAATCCACGAACTTCTGAAACAACACTTGTAGACTTCGACATTTGTCATTAAACTGCACAGTTTAAAGTTTATGGACGGAAATTGTTTATTGGTGCAGAAAATATATGCTGGACGATCTTATTCCCTTTCTTTCCTGTTTGAATGTTTCTTAAAATCTGCTTACAACTAAATATAAATAAGATGCAATGATATATATTCCATCTCAGTTATTGACACTTAAATAAATTTATTATCATGTACAATTCGTATACTTATTTATTTAGTAATATTCAGTTATCCCGTTAACATTGTGAGGTCTGAACGAAATGATATATTTTATTATTTTTTTTTTTGAAATAGGATTCGCAAAGAATGAACACAAAAGCAAATATATAAATACTCTTTATCTATTTTATAAAATACAAATGATGTTTTCGCTGCATCGGCTTTGAAAAATGATGCAAGTATTTTATAAAAAAGATTAATAAAAATCATTTTTATTTATATATATTGGTGGAGCGTATCAAAATACCGTGAAAATAATACAACATATATATATAGTTATATTAGCGGTGTGAAAATTCTGATGTCAATAGATGTTATCCGGAACTCGGCAGATGTGGGGTTTTCCTATATAATCCGGGGGTAAAAACTTATACCGTTATAGCTTCACGAGTCACTATCGTTCACAATAGAATAAGTGCAACACCACGAAGTTGTAACTGTTAAAGTTTGTTTGTACCCCCGGATTAGCTGGGAAATTCCCAAATATTCTTAATTCCGGAGTAAGTCTATTGATCGCAGCAGGAAAACAAAACATATTTCATATTAATTTCGCTGTTACATCAGGTGGGGCCGAATGTTACAGGGACGTTATATATGGATATTTAAGAACATAGGGCACAGATAGCACAGGTATAATTATACAGTGCATTTAGGTCGATCTGAATAATGGTGTACAAACTATTCAAGGCAGATACATATTCAAAGTATTGAACCGTAAAAAAAAAAAAAAACAAAAAAAAAAAAACCAAGGAGATTGATAATTACGGTTGCGTTTAAATGCATCTGCTGGACTATTTGCAGACAATTAGACTTGATTGGTTTATGTTTTCTCTTCGCGACGACAATCAGTACCAAGTTTAAACCATGTTGTTTTTGGATTAGATCTGTTAACCTCGTGATGCTCGTAATTTCACGTATAATCAAATACAAATCTGTCATTTTATTGTTCAGTATTGCTGAACTTGTTTGATTGTTATCTCCATAGCGACGCTCAGCGTATTGCAGGTAGATGTAGACCCCTGGTGCACGAGAGAATATACCAGAACTATTCAAATAAGTTAACATTCTATAAATTTGATAAATAAAGTCAAACTGATTGGTTTTTGCATACTTTTTGCTTCTTTTTTCCCCGTTTAATTGTTTATTTTTTTCCAAAGATGTTACTCAAATGATCAATGGAAATGATCATGATTTAGCCTGCTTGTGACAGCAGGGATGCAAATATAATGTATAATTCACATAATCATATCTAGCCTTATTGACAAAATCATGTTTTACTGGTGAAACGGCAAGTGTGGCTTACTAAAGGGCCAGCTAATAATGTTAATCTTATGCATGAGTTTAACTAAAAATAGGATATACTTGACTTGACTATCTGAGTTTACCGTCGCTTCGATAGTATTTCAGTCATATAGCGACGTCCAACTAATTACAGGTGGAGGAAGATCCCGAATGCACGGAGGCATTCGGGTTGAACCACCGACCTACCGCAAGCCAGCTGGAGGCTTCCTCACATGAAAATCCGAAAGACCCTGACGGGATTCGAACCCACGCGGTGAGGGGCTGAGTGAGTGTTAATTTCAGCGACTTTACCCTCTTGGCCACGGAGGCCCCCATATATATATATATATATATATATATATATGATTCAGAATGGAAAACCTTAACTTAATAATTCATTCTATTTTACATAATTTAATATCCACAACTACCACAACTCAATACTGGAAAGCGCTGACGAGATTAAGAACATCATCACATCCAACAAAAATTAAAATAGGAAGTTGGCATGAAATTCAGTTATTGATGACATTGTACTCCTATTCCTTGGGAGTACAATCTCAAAATTCCAATAATTGTACTGTAATAAAAACTAGCTATTTTATCAAAATTATTTTCTTCTTACTGTTCCTTTTGGTAGGGGATATCCGCCAGTTCAGCTATAATGCTATTTATATGTTATCCTTTGTTTTAATTTTGCAACATTCGATTTCTTCTTACATTTTTATATCTTTTTACATTTTTGGTACATCTTTATCAGGAGACATAAAATGTAATGCTATTCGGCAATCATTCCGTTTGTTCTGCGTTTAGAAGTTTACCGTTTATTGAAAATGATTCTAATGGTAGGCTGTCATGTAAGCGGAGTGAATGACCCTCAAGGGAAATCGATAGATATATATATATACTATTAAGCAATAAATTTTTGATCAAACCCTGTCTTCGGTTATTTCTAATGTTGGTGGAACATTTACATAATTTAATTGTTTGTTCGGTTAAACGATGCCCCGACAGTATTTCAGTCATTTGGAGACTGTGTCTACTAAAGACAGAAATAATGCTGCTGCACTGAAGTATCATGCCGTTTACGTGTGGTTGTGATACCACACTCAGTCACCAGACCAATCAGTCCCGAAACTTCCCTTGTATGTTGGGTGACTAGCAATACCAGGGTTATTGTTGAACATGATATGTATCTATGTGGTAACTACGATACGCATACAAAATTGTGTACCTTAAGAGTAAGAGTGTTGTTGTTGTCGTCGTTCATGTCGAACACATCGTCACCGTACGTCAGTGGCAGACTTCAAACGTGAAAATAAGTGTTTCAACCAGACTACACGCCAAATGGATAATTTAGTAGAGGTGTACAGAGTATGTACACTTGTGCTGAAATGGTTCCCTAAAATTTATACTAGTTACCTTAAATTCATATTATGGTAACGTTAAACTTATGATGATGACGATATCATCATTTGATTGTCATTGACGCTGCGTGGAAACGCGGCGTCAGTATGGAAAGGGAGCAACCATTGTTACTAATATAAAATAAATCCATGTAATACGTTTGAAAAAAACCACAGGTATTTGACACTCACTAAAGTATTTGTTAGGCTATATATAATACAAGGTAAACAACGCAAACCCAACGATGATCCGAAAAAATGAAATTGAACGGTGTTAAGAAGTGTTCAATTCATTCACTAAGAATGTTGATTTCAACTTTCAAAGGTTTATTTGTCAATGTGTATCTTTTATTTTTCTGAAATACCGCGGATATTTTAATTAATGTACTAAGCTTCAATAATTCAACACGAAATTTGTACCTATGTCGTTTTCGACGTCCACTTGACAGGTAAATGTATAGACGGAATTCAGGTCATTTTTCATTCATTGAGTCAACACGTGGTTAAATATTATAAATAATCAATCAAAAATAATATAATACGTATATCTGTGAACCAAATTTATTCCATTTTGACCGTGCGTGTTTTTAAGTCGGCATTTAAATACGTACGATTCAGTTTTCGGTTGATGTCATCGCCATATTTCACTTTGAATGACGTGCGCGTATGCTGCCTTCTGATTGGTTAAAATTAAATAAGGGTTAGTTTTATTATATTTATTTTTCAAGCACAAACAATGACATATTTCTGCAATTCATTCATGTCTTTCATATCGCATTGTTGACGATGATGATGTTGATGAAAAATTCCCGCGATCGGTCAAATTCATTCAAAACAAACGCGGATGAACGCTATATGACGATGAAAACCAAGACCTCCGAATTGTTGATCCGGCCAATCAGAAAGCAATATTTAATTCAGTGCAGATTTGGTCGGTTAAGGTCGTCGCGTACTGAAATTTGCGAGTATCAATGACTGTTTTTCCAATTATTTAGGTCTGGCTGCATGCATTCATAATATTTTCACGGTCAGCCGTAAGAAAAACATTTTTTCCTATCGGTAACGACATTTTATATTTCTGTAATTAGCGTTTATTGTAATAAGCAACCTGATAACAACTTGTTGTTTACATGTACCGTGGATGTCGAAAACGACATCAATTATTTTTGGTGTCGATTTTGAGAAATTTGAACAATTTTTGGGGTTTCAAGATCGATGAAATTAAAATGAACACTATAAACCAAACGAAAAAAACTTAAAGTTGACAACCACAAGTTGGAATAAATCAAAAAATCAATTTTTGCTTTATTTTAAATTTTTTATTTAACAAGCCTGTTGAACCTACGTTACATACCTTGTCTTATTAATATATATAGAGTATAATCTGTGTCAAGTACCTGTGAAAAAAACAACAACAACAACAAAAAAAAAACATTATGAATCAGTTACTTGTATAAACTGATGAAAAATAAATAAATAAAAAAAAAGATTCAACATATGCAAGTCTTCTGTCGTTATTAAAAAGAAATTCGACACATTTAACTGAAATCTGATAACTTCTGCCTAAATTCGTAGCCACGGGTTTTAAATTTTGGTTAACGGACCTTGCAAGCAACCTGATTCATTTAAGCTCAAAAAAGTGTTTTGAAAGATGTTTTGTAACCTTAAAATATTCAGATTTTTTGATACATGACAACAATTTGAAAAATCAATGAAAGCGCGGTTTAATAATACACATTGCGGCATAATAAAGAAAATGTAGAAAACACAAACACTATACACATGGCCGTATCTGACATGTCTAATTGACGGCTCCAGGCCCAGTCTCCGGTCTCGGTATGATACCCTGCTTGAAATGGACGAATTTAACTGAAATTGTAGCGTATGTTGTAAAGCCTTGTAAATATGTATTTAATTTTATACAATTCCATACTCCTACTATCGTGAAGATTTTAAATTTCCGGGACCTGTTTATTAAATCCCGTACCGAATGAAAACTTATCTGTGATTCTTTTTACATTTACATTAACATCGCCTTAGTAGCTTATTGTCTGGAAATGTCATGTATCTTGCTGACCCTAACTCTTCCAAAAATTATATGAGAAAGGAATTAATTTATGGCATCTCAAATCATCATCATAGACTATGTATATGATAAGTATTTTTCTGTACTTTTGAGGTCTATATTTCTAAAAAAATTGTATATGATTTTGAGTATGAGTTTTTTTATCGGCCATATTCTCGATAATTTAATGCTTTTTTTTCTTCAGATTTAATAGATAAAAATTTTTGAAAAAAAGAAAAGAAATTAGGCCGAAGACACTCTTGATTTACATGGACTTTTAAGAACAAATTTTAGAAATCTCTGAAAGAAACGGCCTCAGTGACAGCTGAGGACAATTGTGAAAATGGCATTTATCATTGCCTCGTGGAAATATTAGACCTGCTGTTTGTAAATGATGCATTCACATGTTATTAGAATATTCTGAAATGGCTTTGCTTTATTTAAGTCGTGCTTCAAAAACATACGTGACGTCTTTAATGCTTGCATCAAAATTGATCTTGTTAGTGAAATGAAGACGCTTCAATGTTATTTTGAAGTGACATTGACATTGTATTATGAAATAGATATTTACTTATTCATAGATATGAACGAATACAATCTTGAAGTATAACTTACGAACCTTTTTTAATTGCTTATGAATTTAAACGTTCACATTTTCAATAAACAAAAAACATTTTTAAAACAAGAACGAACGAGCTGAATGACGCAGGGCATTGTATTTTATGTTACTTAATATGAAATGAAAACATATATTAAAAAAATGCATTAGCAATAATGTTTTGCAACATAAAACAAAATATAACAAATTAAATAGCATTGTAAGTGAACTGGCGGATATCCCCTTCCATAGTTCCAAAGTTATTAAAACACCCACCAACATCACGTTTTTTTTTGGTCTGATATATAACTATAACGATACTTTCATGAGATAACTTTATACAAGAAAGGATTTTTTAAAAAAGGTTTGATGGACGGCTTACTTCCCTATATCTCTCTCGCTTTCTTCTACAGTTTTGATCATATAATAACATAACCTGTTTTATATGTACATTATTGAAATCAAATGGACGCAAATGCAAGTTAACAAACACAAAATAATGGGTACATAAAACATGTATTTAAAATATACTTGAAATATATAGCCCACAAATAATGTTTTTATTAGAGCCCAATTAAAAAATAATAATTTTATTATTGCATTGTGTCGTGTTTATAACATACCAGGGTCTCTGAAAAACGTATTGATTACTATCACTTATTCATCTATGTATGTTATTTTTATTTAACATCTTTTGCCGAAAATATTGTAAGAAGAATTGATTATTAAATAAAGAATTAAAAAAATAATTAAAGAAAAGAAACGGACTGAGCTGGAATGAACTCAGGACCCTTGCATAAAAGTCAAATAAGATAAAGATCATGCATTATTTATCCTATACATCATGTTATAAAAACCACGTATTATTACAAGCACAAAACAGTAGACAAAATGTTCACTGCCCGGACCGACATGTTAAACGATAAGTAGGTCATGACTACATGTATAAACATCTACCGACCCATAATTTATCAAACATTATCAATCACATGCAAATTTCACACTTAACACATTCCTAGTACACCCAAATAATCATATAGAAAATTATCGCTCAGTGAAATTAATTTCAATCACAACTTTCCTTCGACTTCAATACCAATTTGCACATGCGCAAACGAAACTTAAAACCCGTTTTCTTTGTACAGTGAATATATACTCAAGACTTAATAACAGTAATATATATATTTATACAGTACTGAATACCGTTCAGAAGAAAATTCTTTGCTTCATTATCCGATTAGCTTGTAATTATATATTGACTGGTTACAATATAGTATACCATATGCGTACATGCATGTACAGCGAATTTAGTTAATAAAACACACAGAGCTTTCTAATTACATGTATATTTATTGAAACGCATGTATTCAGGACAAGCAAATAAATATCTTCTATCCTGTAAATGACACATACATCCATATATCATCCAATGGTAGCCATAAAGTTATCTATGCTCATTGATACTTTTTTTTTTATTTACTCAAACGAAATGTCCATCCCTAGACGCTAAATCTCATAGGAAAATGTCATATAAACTAAGAAAACTTCTCTTTTGCTTGGATATGATCATTTAGGGTACGATGTCTTAATATAAAGTTTTAAAGTAGTTCGTTTTCGTTGTGGTCTTTGTAACGAATTTAGTGAAATAAAAATTCATTTTTAAGATTGAGTACCTATTTTCGATTGCAACAAATATTCTGAAAGTTGGCAAATAAATTCATTTTCTTACCCATAACCGTTAACGACAAACAAAACATATTTTCCAAATTTCCATATTTTTAATGAGGAAATATGAAATATCCATTCTAAAATTAAAAGAAAAAACATTGTAGACATTGTCTTTTACTCGTACAATGTAACTGAGCGAGACAGCTTTAAAGAGTAAATTCGTCTTTATGCAACATACCGTTTCATAAAAAATAAACTACAAATTTTGAACATGAAATTTGCTTAACACATATCTTTATTCGGGGAAGAAGACTAACCAACGGAAACTCAAATTAGTAAAGAATTCCCGATTCTGCAAATAAGAAAAGGAGAAAACATTAATTAGCGCATGCGGATAACTCAAAACATAAGGTACTACATAAACATCAAAGGGGGATAACACGTGCAAATTTACAACTATTATCTACAACCTCTTCTGTTGCATTGCATATTCATGTATGTATGTTGATGCACATAGGCAACTAATTAGATGTAGGTAAAATTTTCCTTGTTTCTTATTTTTCAACTATCATGTAGGGGCATACATTGTATAAATATTGGATATTCTTATAACTTTTAATAACATATTTGAATGTTTACATACAGGTATCGAATGATATCATTTTCATGTGTTATGGTTATTAATATAATTAACTATTGTGTCCGTTACATGATGTTGATTTATAGACACAATGCCTTCAGTTTTAGAAATATGTTTTAATCCATCTTTATAGGCAAATGTTTCTGAGATTTTTTTTTCTAATTTTCTTTATACTGAGGTAACGTAGCTAATAAAAAGAACAATTATTTATACACATTACAATGACAAAGATACAATGCACGATGAATTACAACATGTATAAGCAACATATATATTACAACATATATAAGCGACGCGTGTCCTTTAATGATTATTAAATAAGTAGTATTTATTTGTAACAAAATCAAATTTCTTACAGCATAAGATGAAATATAACCCATAACCAAACATGAAAATGATTATAGTCAATACATGTACAACCAAGTATGTTATAAGTTGTAGAAAAAGAAATCAAGACTTTAAACTAAATATATCCCTACATGATTTGTTGAAAAATAAGAAAAGATAACAAATTCAAATTAATAAGAGGGTAAAGAAAATATATACATACGATCAAATAGTATGATAAAATTATCTAACAAATGCTTATACAAAATATTATCTAGGAAGGCAATCAAAATTCAGATGGTTATTTTTAATAATATGACCAACATCGGCGCTTTATTTATTGCACTTTGGTGATTAAAGGAAAATATAAGTGAATTAAATATGGTAATATTCACTGTTTCAAAAAGTGAGTATACAATTTTTAAAATTGTCACTTTTTTTAACGACGGGGCTATTGATATCTCTTTAAGAAGCCGAAGAAAGATCAGAAAAAGCATTAAATAACTCATATCATGAGGACTGTACCTCTCGTGAAAGTATTGATTTCTCTCTTCAATCGATGAATTAAAAATGCTATTTAACTGCAACCAACGATTATCATCTACATATTTATAATTAAGATAGAGGCTAATTTCGTGGGATCTGTGTCATAGCATGTATTTTCATGCGTTAAATATACAGAAAAATAAATCGCTGGATATCCATTCAATCAGTCAAACTATATAGCTGTTAATTATATAAAAACAAATTTACGTCATAATCATAGGATAAACGTTTTAAACATAGGAAGTTTGGTTCATCCAACCTGCCATATTGGTAGTTTGATACCCGCAGTGCCCTATGATGTTGACAGTACGTGAACGATATATCAGTAGTGTTTCGAAAAGGCCTTATGCGCTTGGAAAAATACGTGCTGAACAATTGAAGAACACTTTGACTCATGACGAGAGATTGTATAATCAAGCTCACAGGCTCCTAAAAACAAGTACTTTTGTTTCAAGAAAATCAAAATACGGAAATTAAATACGAAATAAAATAGGAAAGAAAGCATAACAAGATGAAATTAATTATTATTTTATGATTAATAGCAGGACTGAAAAAGGTAATATGTGTACAATATTTTCAACAATATTTTGATTTTCAAAACAAATAGAATACAATTTCACTAAGATTTTAGAGTTAATTCAACATTTGTTTATTTTCACAGTGAAAGGATTATATCTGCAGACTACTGAAAATATATATACTCAGAACTTAACCTAGAAAATCTACAGACCCAGTTGTTACTTTACCAGTCTTGGTGTCTGTAACTTCAACGACCAGTTCTGTTCCACCAAACATCAGTTTAACTAGAATTTTTGAACATATATCTCCCCGTGGTTCAATATCAACCTTTATCAGTCCAACAAGCACACAGCCCTCTTCGTCAATATACATCGGGTTTCGTTTTGTTGAAGCATACACTTCTACCACGGCTTGCCTCATATTTCTCGTTGGTGGAAAATATTCAATCGCTTCAGTATTTTCGGACCTATCGAGCCTCACTTCTTGTCCTATTTCAATATGTTTGTTGAACAGATCATCACAATAGACCTCTCCATCTATTGCTATTCTCTTGCTTGGTTCATGATAAGACTGAAATCGCATTAGTCTTGATATCCCGTAGGTGTACTTACATTTCCTTGATGAAATACCCTTTGGATTGTGCCCAAAAAGGACAGCCCCTTGAACGACTGCTCCAGAAGGCTGCCTTGGAATTTTAGTATTTTCATATCTATTAGACATGGCTTTCTTTACAAATGGTGATTCCGAAAGACCTCCTACAAGAATTATATAGTCTGTCCTTTCTACTTGCATTAGCTTTTCAACTTCAGCTTGAACTTTATTAACAACTGAATCAAACATTTCGGTCACAAGATGTTCTGAAAGCAATATCTTTCCATGTCGGAATCTAACATCATTGCATAACGGCGATTGTGGTAAGGTGTCACGTACTGGCTCACCGACAGTGCTTTCGTACATATCTAAAAGTGTCTGCGGAAGCTGAAGATTAAAACCTAACGAACCATCAAAGTTTCGTTTCTTGATTTCAAAGTCCTTCATCAGTTCCCAGTATTCTGCGGTGTTGTTTTTCTTGAACTCACTGATGACATCAGAGCCAAAAAGACGGGTCAAGTTATCGATAAACTTGTTATCAATCATGCTGCCCCCAAAGTCGCCGCCAGTTGGTATTGTAACTTCTTTCAAACCCTCTTCTGTCTTTTCATGAAATGCTATATCTGCAGTCCCTCCTGAAGAAAAGAGAAACCCTTTAAATGTAAATATTGATAAGTAATGCTGGCAAAAGAATAAGTATAATGGTAAAAACATGAAACATTATTATTCATATATTTTGCATACATGTATTGTTTCAAAAAGCGTACCGCCTAGGTCGAGGATGAGGTATCGACAGCCAATAGGAATCGTTGATGTTCCGAAGACATTCTCACAGTAAAGAGAGGCGGCCTCTGGTTCAAGTGCTAGTGTCAACATCTCACCAGGAATGCCGGCCTGTTATTATATATAAAATTTCCACCTGCTGTAATACGTATATTCCCTTTCAAAATTAAAAAAAAACATCCACATTTGCATGTTAGAAATAAATTTACACTGTTTTCTTTTTCATTTGTGTGTGTGTGTATGTTGGACAACACGATTGTATTGAATTTGATTTTATTTTATTTGTATTTTATTGTCACTTTTTTCCTTAATTGCTAACAAGCGGTCAGTAAACCTGAAAACTCTTTTCTGTGATTCTATTAGTACTGAAAGTTACCTTGTACTTCAGCACGCATCTCCGCAGTAAACTGGCCAGTTTCTCACTCAGAACAGCGGTAGAAAACGCATGACCATTAGAAGAAAGTGTAGGTCATTCAACACAGGAAATTGACCCGAAAACACAAAACCCTATTTAACGGCACAGTCCCCGAACTTTTCGGCCACAAAGACCGATTTATTTCTGTGAAACCCATGGTCCCTATTCTGAGATATGACAATCGGAAATTTCAATTCAGATGGGTCCCAAAGAGGAAGTAACATTCAAGGGCCTTTTTTCCAATATGATATCAAAACTAATGGAACAGTTGAGCTAGAAAATTTTGACCATTCATATAAATCAGGAATTGGTTGTCAAACGGAAAATTATGTCTTTTTTATGTGTTAATTTGAAATCTTCATGACTTATGATATTAATGATTTATAAGAATGTTCGTCTAAATTTCATTCATCACTGAATGTAAGCTTTAAAAGGTGATTACATGAATGCAAAAAAATGTTCCTTAAGCTGTATTTTGTGTACCTTCGTTTCATGGCGTCTACTTCAGCTTACATTTTATTTTTTTCTTCCGTTTTGATACACCAAAATGATAAGAAACACAACGATCTTCCCTGAGTATTTGCTTTTGATATCCAGGCAGCAAAAATTACACTCGGTTAGCCCCCTATTTCATTTTTTTCTTCCGTTTTGATACACCAAAATGATAAGAAACACAACGATCTTCCCTGAGTATTTGCTTTTGATATCTAGGCAGCAAATATAACTATTTAACTATTTTTTTCGAAATAAGTGTAAGAACCATATTTAGCATCATCTGTATTAACTAAATTGAAAAGGACACGTTTTGTAACTCTAAAAAAATATGTTATTCTAATTTAATAAATCTCTATCAAGGTTTAACTGTTCTTCATAACCACAAATCAAAGGAAATGAGAAATGGGACTAATTTCTGAGTATAATATTAACATAAATCCTTATATATTTTATTAACCTACTACCATTTCTTCTTAGAAAACAATTTACTGAATTTCCCTGATAAAATATGTACTGCTGGATCTACTTTATGCTCTTTCTTAATATTCTTCCTGCAATGTTTGTATATAAGTCAAGTTCAATTATCATTTTTTGTCAATATCTTTTCACACATCGAAATGTAATATTTCATATTTATGTGCATGAATGTAAGAATAAAGGCATACTACTTACGACTGCAAACATACTATATTCTATAACATTTCTCGGGTGTTTTCTTTTATAAAGCAACTTAAACAATATATAATATCAAATTAGTGTTAAACGCAATTTGATTATCATAAATATTGAATCTGGTGATATTCTTACTTGCTCTGCAGCTTGGCGCATGAAGAGTTTCGATAAATCATTCCAGATGGCCGGTACAGTCAATACCCAGTGTATATCTTTTGGGGAATTGATTGGTACATTTTTTTCGCGTCCATTCAAGAAACGTATTAAATGGTCTTTTAAGTATCCAATAGCAGCCGTGAAAACATCAATGGCAGGCAGCCTCTTTCCAGTGAAATCTTCTAGTTCAATATTTCTTTCCAAAGGCTGAAACGATTTCCTTTTTATAAAATTTACCAATGTTAAATGATAGTTTAAACTAGTTTTGGAATTTTGGAAGAGTAATGTTAATGTTAATAATATCATTAAATCATTCGATTATATGTTAAAGATTTGTTGGTAAATGTACACTTGGATAAATATGCTGACAGAAACCTTATTTTAAATGTTAGATTCAGAAATTTATCGCTAATTAGGCGTAGAAAAACAACATAGGAATAAAGAATAACTAACATCTAAACTTTCATACCGAATCTTTTGCGAAAAGTTTCATCTTAAACTTGTCAAAGTAGTACCAGTTACTGTGAACGTTGGCTTCCATCAACTCTTCATACTTTCTTTGAGCATCTTCACCAAATGCGTACAACTTCTTCGACGATTTCATCAAAACAACTGTCGGTGTCTAAAGGTAAAAAGGTAAAATGTACTAGGTAAAATGTATCAATACTAGTGATTTATAAGATAAACCACATTACAAGTTTGTTATATTTAGGTATTTTTTAAGCAGGCAATATTCCGAATCGCACAAAGTAAATATGAATTTACATATAGATATATGTTAATAAGTGATTGAAAAGTTTTCCTAGAGTCAAATAAGATGTTAATATTTTGACACCGTTACCTTTATTTTTCCATTCCAGTAGTGAGTAAGGAAGGTATGTGGAGTGTTTTTAAAGGAGTATGCATATCCACTATTGGAAG
>CM037777.1:46932181-46982181 GCA_021229015.1 Solen grandis
TTAGCAATTTAAAATATAGCAAGTGCAAAACCTGGCTAAATTCAAACCCTGATAAATGACAACGGCATTTGGAGGATTAAACATTGGTGCACTCAGAAATGTAATTTTTAAAAACAAAGGTGAGTGATTGTTTTTATTGTTTTTCTGGCAATAACTTCATACTCCAGGATATAACTTTTTCATGATAAAAAAGTTTTTACATTTCCTGTACAATTTATCAAAATGTTATTTTCATATTTAAAATGATTCATCAAAGCTGTTAAATAAGATACCAATTTCAGTAAGAGACTGATAAATAAAAGCAGAGTGGTGATTTAAAAGCAGCAATTATTCTCAGATTTTGACCTGTAACCTCAAGTATTCAGTTCTCACCATATTGGTATTCTGGAGCCATTTACACTAATGCAATTTTTGACCTTGAGTGTGACGTAATTTTACAGGGAAACCATCAACAATTTTCATTGAAAATGTTTGGGCTACAGATAGAAAGATTCATTTAATAAAGAAGTACTGATTTTTTACCATTTTACCTAATGCTTCTTTTTATCATTTTTTACAACACCTGTAAAATATACCAATAACACTCAGCAAGCAGATGATGACTGATTTATGTAAACCAAAATCTGTTCTTAAAATAGTGTATGTTTGGTTATGCAGAATACACTTCTCAAGAATCCTGTGTACAGAAGTCACTTAGAGCCATAGTTGTTTTTAATCGGATAGAGAATTTCACACTTGATTATAATACAGCATGCCCATTTACTACCTGTAGAGGGTTTTGTATCCCCAAAATTGTATGACCTCTTTATATGAAAGAATACAAATTTGAGAACAAATAGCAATTGTACCCCCAGTTACAAAACTCAGGAGGCACCCTGTAATAAAATGGACACTGTGGGTGTAATAGTGATTTTTCCTCATTTGGTCCTATTTATGCAATTTAAAACAATTCATTGCAACTGGTGTTTATAAATTTTGTCTCCATATGTACACCATACTCGTGAGAGACATTTTGAGCTCACTGTCGAGAACTCAAGACGCCTTTTTGAAAATATTTTTGACTTGTTGGGATTTGACAGTTATTTTTTAATTTTGTTTTCAATTACCATTAACAATTTATTACATTTGAAGGGAAGATATTGATACATTTGAAAGTATAATTAATATAATAGTGAGGGATTGTTTTGTTAATTTTTCTTGCAGTAACTTCTTATGCTGTCGAGAACTGGATACCCCAGGATACAAAAGCGACATAATGGTCTTCATTTGACAGTGCATGCTTAAACTAAAAGAGATGTAAATATCTAATGTCGTTTCGTGGTGCCCATGGCAATATACAGGATATTGTAGGTCTCGCTGACCTAATCCTGTAACAAACCTCATAAGATCTACCAGCAACATTTTCACACCAGAAAAATCTGAAATATAGCCTACTTGGATTTACCTCAGCTGCTGGATCCGAGTGAAGTTACGGAAGAATGGTGTGCGCATGTGCAAAACTCAGGTAAACTTTCACCAAGTTTTCAGACAGTCGGCGAATCTGCATCCCAGAGCGTTGCAGCGCTACATGATGTGTTCTCTCTCATTCACACCCTCTCTCTTTCACACACGCAATATTTTATCAATATCAAATACAACGTCTAAACTGAAACTCCATGTATTTGGTTTTGTATATAACCGAAAGTGTGTAACGTTTTTTTTTAAAAAAAAAACCGGTTACAATAGAATCGGCCTCCGTTCGCGCAGTTGGTTAACATATTAGTTTGAGAGAGAGAGAGAGAGAGAGACTCTAGATCTAATCATTAGATAAAATAAATCATTTAAAAAAAAAAAAAAAGTAGATCTAGCTCTGATAGATGTTCTGCAAAATTCTCAAAGACCCTATTTAAAGGCTTTGTCTACTGTTTTGAGTAGGCCTACAATACTTAAGTCAAATAAGTTTCTTTCTAAATAATTATATAAATGATGATTTATAAATAATTAAATACGCGTGTCTGTATAATTATAGTGATGTGGTGTTTACATTTTTATCTACATTTTTTTAATTCTCTAAACTTCTTTATTATATGTACAATGACGTGTATCAAAGAGATTCTTTAGTATATAAATCTACATTAGCTAAGCTTTTAGCCTACCGTAATATGACCAAGTAATTTAGCAAAAAGTCGACGTCGGTTTCTCTCGTAAAAGAATAATAAGGGAAATATTCTTATCTACATCATAACTGAGAGAGAGAGAGAGAGAGAGCTACTCGGCTAGTCTCGAGGTTTTCTTTTTTAAATGTTCTCAAAAAAAAAAAAAAAAAAAAAAAAGGCCGCCCGAATGTTTTAAAAAAATTAAACATTTTTATTGACCAAAATGCATATTCATTTTATGTTATATATCAACCAATGCTGAAAATCACAGTCACTTGATGAAATTAAGTGTTGTTACTGAATGCTGTAATCCCCTTGTTAAACAGTTAATTGGTCACCTTCCAATTACGTTTATTTTCAATTTGTATTTTTGAGATTGTTCGTCTTCGTGGTATGTGACAGAAATAAGATAATTATAGGGCCTATAACACTTGTACAGTCATTTAATGTACTTTACGGGATTTTAAGTTTACAGCACTTGTAAAACGTCAAAATTTCAAAATGAAAACAATTAAAATAGATATTTGTAAAATGACCATTATCAAATTTGTATTTACCGACTTAAATCAAAAGAAGAGGTTAGTGACAAATTACAGATTTTTCAAAGGAAGTAACAATGATTCCGAGCAAAATATTATAATTTTAATTTAAAATATTCTGTAACCCATGCTTTATTTTGTCAATATACTATTTATAATATATAATGATAAACAGTAAGTATACTGCTATGCTTGCCTGTGTTACCTGAAAAACTCTTCCTTTCCCTCTCCAGTTCGTATTTAGTCTTGGAATGAGAAGGATAGTCGCGAGACTGCTTCCAGTTTATATTTAATCATTGTATGTTATAGATCTATGTAGATCTAATCATTCTGATATTTTACTGTGAAATGATATTACTATCGCGATTGTGTGATTATGAAATAATCCGATTGTCGTATTATATTTTTATCATGGTGTTTTATTTTGCTTTCATTTCCATGTTACAGGCTTTACCATTCGTATATTCCTTGTCTGACATCGTCTGAAGATCACGTACATTTATGAATTTTATCATCGACACCCATTGTTCACCATTTTGACAACCGCGGGTTATACCTATACATATATAATTATATTTATAAAGATAAGAATATATGACGCCACTAGTGTGGTTCTCTTTATAAACATTAGTAAAGAGACCCTCTGATGACAGACTTAGATAAGAGTATTTAAAGTCCCAGTATCTTATAGATGTTAGACCTAAAGCCGAATTCACTTACAGCATATATAATTCAGTTTTTATTTCATCACTGAAAGACCCTGAGAAATGCCTAATTTACAGGAAAGATTATATTAGAAATATACAAGTTGTGGCTGTCTCGTTCTATATTTAGCTCAAAACAATGACAGAATAAAATTAACATACAAGGGTTTTTTTTCAGAATTTTGTAGATTTTCTCCCTATCTCCTCTACTACCGTGTATCAGTATTTATTCAGTCTATAGAAAAGTCCATGAACTTTTTAAGCACCCCATGTACACCGAGACATCCGTGGTCTTACTGAACAGTGTGTTTCAGAACAAGCTCCGCCCATTTTTCCTCACTATTTTGCCCTGTCTGAACAACTAAGGCTTCTGGGTGAATATTTCATTATGTGGGCTTAATTAACAAGTAAGAGGTTAATCAAACATCATTTGAGACATTGTTAATTAGAAATTTTGAAAAATATATTTTTCCCTTGCAAATTCTGAGCTAAAACGCACTGGGGCTTTAATTTTCTATTTGCAGACAAATTTAACTTGTAACACTTGAATATAATTTAACCAAGAATATGGTGGCATATTTCTGCCAGCCACTTATCCACTTAGCTATGTCGAAACTTTTCTGAAAAATTGTCACATATTCAGTTATTATCTGGCAAGTAGAAAACTTTCGTGTTATCCTCTAGGTATTTAACAAGACAAAACTGTCTGTTAGTGCCCACTACTGCCAGCCATATATTCCTTAGATAACTAGAACTGTTTTTCAATTTTAATTAGTTCGACTAGCTAAGTGGATAAGGGCTGGCAGAAATATGCCACCATACAAGAATAAAAAAAATATGGTGGCATATTTCTGCCAGCCACTTATCCACATAGCTATGTTGAAACTTTTCTGAAACATTGTCACATATTCAGTTAGTATCTGGCAAGTAGCAAACTTTCGTGTTATCCACGTAGGTATCTTAACAGGAATAAACTGTTTGTTAGTGCCCACTACTGCCAAACACATATTATGTGAAAAAAATGCTTGTTATCCACATAATCTAACTGACTAACGTGAAAAAATGCGAGATATTCAGTTATCTTAAGTGGATATATGGCTGGCAGTAGTGGGCACAAACAGGTAGTTTTGTCCTGTTAAGATACCTAAGAGGATAACACGAAAGTTAAATGACATAGTAAAAAGACTAGCATGTAATTTAAAAGTTGGATCACTGTCCCCTGTCACACAGTGGTAAACAACGAGCTCTTCAATGCTTTAGGATACAGGTTTCTTGTCATTTTCTAGTATTAAATCACATTCTCTTTTGATAAACTATCTTATAGATGAACTGGGTTGTTAGAAGAATGGGATAACCGCTCAATCAACCGGATCTATCAAGCTGGCACTGTTAGAAGTCATGTTTTGCACGTTATCGTCAGACATCGTAATTGTCTTCCCGGGTCATGACCTAAAAATAACATGTATTAAAAAGAAGCAACAAAAACATGATCATCGTGTAAAACAATAACAGAGAGAGAGAGAGATTATAATATTTATACATATAAAACATTTTTTGATGTTATTCTCTCTTTTCACACTCTCACACACACACATACACACATATACAAATGCGTATTTTATCAGATTTATTAAAGAAGACGTGCCAATGTCTTACTTTTAATCAGAATTTCTGCATTGATGTTTAGTCCTTGCATGTATACATTTAATTTAATATATATATAAAAAAAACAGAACACCGTATGTTTGCTTTCAAATAATTACTGTACTGGTATAGCTCTCTTGCTTGGCGCTCAGCATATAAGGTGGTTGGCCTGGTGTCAGGATAATGTGACTGGGTGTGGTATCATGCCACATGTCTACGATGTGATATTGCAGCCTTGCAGCACTATATTTGTCTCAAGTAGGCATAGTCTCCAAATGAATGAAATACTGTTGTTGGGACGTTAACAATCAAATGATATTAAAGTTATTACTCAGTTTGGCTTAAACGCTTAAACGTGAATCACTGATTAGGATACAATTTGAATTCGGGTAGGGTTAATTTTGAAAAGATGCACTTCTCACTAAATTAAAAACAAAACAAAATGTCCATCGATTCAAATTTAAAAGAAAATTACCCACTGATATATTGATTGATACATGTCAAAAAATACTTTTTATTTAAATATATTGAATTATCAATATCAGGGAAGTTTATCTGAACAAATATATCGTTTACATATTAAAAATGTCCATTCCTTCTGTATATGTATAATACATAACCCTATTTTTATTTTACACCACAGGATAGTCAGTTTCAAATTTATATGAAAGTTTCATGATCATAATAAGACCAAAACATTCTTTTAATGATAGAGGTGAAATTTGACTCGTTTTTTGTCATGGTCCGTTGCGGAAGGTATGCTATACGTTACCTGAACGAATGTATTTATAGATATGCTAATACACTTAGTCTATATATAGATGCGGGAATCCCCAGGGACTTTAACTGTAATACCCGCAAAATTTGTTAGATACGATGCGAAAATCCCATGAAAAAACATATAATAATACCTATGTACAAAGTAAAATTGTTTTAACTTCTCCTATATGTACATGCGATTAAAATTTCTGTATACGAGAATGTGGTATTTACTTAAATAAAAACGTCTGATTCATAAAGTGTCCCATTATATTACCCAACATTTAAAACATTTCACAACACAAAGAAATATCTATACATATTATAAAATGTTCCACAATCATTTAATTGTGTGGACTATAGTTTGAAAAATTGTATAAGTAGTCAAAAATAACTAGGATAGGGGTTAAAATGATGAATGTCTTTTGTTCGATTAATGTAGGTGGCATGACACAAACATTGCGCAATGTACGAGTATTAGGCAATCAGTTTTTTTTATTTAGTGACATTGGAAGATCTTTCGAAAAGAGTATGTTAAAACTGAGTAAAATCGAATGTATTCCGTATTTTTCGATTAGATATCGTAGCAAGTTTTTTAAACACGGAATGGTCCATCCCGTAACTGGAAGGCCGTGGGTTCAATCCTCGGTCGCGGAATACCAGAGTCGTTAAAATGGTACTTGTATATCACCTTTGTACTTGGTACACTTCATATGGGAAGTACCAGGGTCGAATTCCACCAACAAGTCTTAGCGCTAAGTAATACTTAATACTTAGTGGCGAATTTCTTTATTTCTTGTTTCTCATTTCAAAATACCCACATATTTCATTTTTAACAAATATTGTTAGTTTTAAAGGTAATAATTGATTTCGGCTTAGTCATTTACTTGAATATTTAATAAAACAGGAGTAATGGAATGCGTTTCTTCTCAGATTAAGAATTGAAGTATTATTTAGCGCTAAGTATTGTTGGTGGAATTCGAGCCTGGACTGTTAAGCCCAAGGGCAGGATAATGTGATTTGCTGTGGTACATGTTCCACGGGCAACTTAACTGTCGCAGTGAGAAAGTACTATCATGACTGATGTAGACAAAAACAATTCAAATAACTGACATATTGTCGGTAAGAAGTTAAACCCATATGATAAACTAAACACACAATGAATTTAGAAGTGTAAAGTAGACATGCATCCAAATTTCTAACTTTTGCATGTGTGTGATATTACAGAACATTAACTGCTTTAATTAACCCTTTCCCTCATATAAACTCATTTTGACGCACTCAATAGGTACCACATAAAGCCTGATCTGCAGAAAACCACAGTTAAACCTTACCAAATTTTATTGTAAAATCCTCATTACCAGACCACTGAGGAGCAGCGAACAACATAAAACCTGATCAGCCTGCGAGTTACTCGCAGGCTGATCTGGTTTTATGTTGTTCGCATAGGACTTTTCATGGCTTCCTCTATGAGGGAAAGGGTTAAATAAGAACAATGATCCATACTATCACCCCACCACTGCTACTGCTACCATTTTATCGACCATTATTAACAAACTCAAACTCAAATAGTTTATTTGCTAAGTCGACAGCAAAATACATAAATAGTTACAAAAATAATGAACGAGAAATACATCAACAAGAATATGTGTATACATGTATACGAACTATTCATTCCCATTTATGCATGGCGCATGTGTATATTAGTTATATAATATCAGAGTAACGGTAAACAGTTATCATAATATGGACAAAACATTTATACAATCTATTCATTATACATACTTTAAACAATATCAATATAAGCTCTTATCTAAAGTTTCATCATACTTCCATTTTTTACAATCGAATTATACTCGTACCATATACAATATGTAATCATCCTTATTCCTATAATGTTTTAATGAATTGTTTCCGTAACTGGAAGCCCTCTTTCAAACAGAGTACTACATTTTTTTTTATTTTTCACTTTTCATTAAACGAATAAATTTATCAAAACTTGGCCAACTGTTATACATCTATATTTTGGACAAACAAGCAAGAAAGGATATTTAAACTCAATCATAGATGAGTTACAACAAAAACATAATCTTGTATTTCTATTTGTTCCATTGTATCTCCTTAATTCAATATTTAGTTCATGGCGAGATAAACGAAATTTACTCAATATCTTTCTTTGATATATAATCATTTTTGATAATTTCTAAATACGGTTCAAATCTTAATTCTGTTTTGTATTTACAATACGTTTCAAGTTTTGGACTATTATTTATACATTCATGCCATTTCTGTACAAACTAGTCTCTGTCTTTGTTTTATTATTGGTACATTGTCAGAAATCACGTCAAAGTTATCCCATATATATTTCTTTTAACCTTTAGAAAAAAAATATTTTAATGCGCGTTCTTTACATATTGAAGATAATGAAAATCTTGCTAGTTCTCCTAAAACTACTATATTGGGAGATTGTGATTTTACGCCTAAAATAGATTTGCAATATTTTGTATGAATACGGTCTATTTCATCAATATCATATATCCCCCACACCTCTGAACAATTTGTTAAAATAGGTGTTATCATTCTGTCAAACAACTGTAATTTTGCTGATACATAAAAATTTAAACGTTGAAAAATATAAAATATATATAATAAATTTGGCATCCCTCTCATTGCTTTTTAAGACAATGATTTAATTGCATAAGACATATTTCCATTATAAAACAAATCAATACCCAGGTAACAGAACTTATCCACAACTTCAATAAGCTGTCCTTTTATATTCTACTGACAATTTCTTCTCTTTTTTCTTTTTTCAAAAATGCATATTTTTGTTTTCCCTGCATTTATTTTTAATCCCAAAGTATTTGAATAATTATAAATAGAATCAAGCTGTGACTGTAATGTTATAGAATAAAGCTGTGACTGTAATGTTATAGAATAAAGCTGTGACTGTAATGTTATAGAATCAAGCTGTGACTGTAATGTTATAGAATCAAGCTGTGACTGTAATGTTATAGAATCAAGCTGTGACTGTAATGTTATAGAATCAAGCTGTGACTGTAATGTTATAGAATCAAGCTGTGACTGTAATGTTATAGAATCAAGCTGTGACTGTAATGTTATAGAATCAAGCTGTGACTGTAATGTTATAGAATTAAGCTGTGACTGTAATGTTATAGAATCAAGCTGTGACTGTAATGTTATAGAATTAGTTGAAAACACTGCTATATCATCTGCAAACAATAATATCATGTATTGATATTATCATCATTCAATCGATTTCTTATAATTAACGAAAATATATTTGCTACTAAGTTTATCATTATAATTCCTCTGTAATGTGCCGTGTCTAAACGGTCTCCTTTTTATATATTGGTACTATAACTCCTTTACACCAAGAATCTTGGTATATACTTTTATTGAAAACGATATTGAAAAAAATATCAACTAGGTATGGGGCAATAAAGTCTTGTGTATCAATAAAAAAAATTCAGATATCAAATTATCACACCCACTACCTTTGTTTCTTTTCAAAGACTTTATTGCTTTAATCACCTCCCCTATTTAACTCATTATATATATTGCATTATTATTATTATTTCCTAAATTATTGGTATTATATCATCATCATCATCATCATCATCATCATCATCATCAATATTTGATAGATCTTTAAAATATTTCACAAATTCCCCACTGGTGGACCACTATTCAAATCCACCGATTTCCGTTTAATCTGCTTAATTCTGTTCCAAAATTCTTTTGGAGATGTTTTACTTAGTTTTGTTAAGTGTTCTTTTTCCTTTCCTGCATAATTTGACTTAGCTTTATTTTTTACACAGTTATAATGTATACGTTTCTGCAGAAACAACTTAATGTTAGTTTCGCAATTGTCATGTTTCATTAATCGCTTAATGCGAAAAAAGAAATCAGCTTTTTCTTTTCAACATTCTTTGTTAAACTTTAGACTTATTGCAATTTTATTTTTCCAAATTATAACTCTAGAATATGTTTATCGAGAATATCTATATCAGTTTTAGTGTTTTCTAAAATGTTATCAAATGATGTTTTTCTACTTTTAGGTTATCTATAATTCCTCTAGTTTGCTTTTGTCCCATACACGTTTATCGTATGCAATATTTTCATACTTAACACTACTAGTTGTTAATCTCAATATTGTCAATAACTGAGAGATTTAGCTTTGCTCTATCATCTTAACAAAGTCCCTCATATAAACTCATTTTGACGCACTCAATAGGTACCACATAAAGCCTGATCTGCAGAAAACCACAGTTAAACCTTACCAAATTTAATTATAAAGTCCTCATTTCCAGACCACTGAGGAGCAGCGAACAGCATAAAACCTGATCAGCCTGCGAGTTACTCGCAGGCTGATCTGGTTTTATGTTATTCGCATAGGTCTTTTCACGGTGTCCTCTATGAGGGAAAGGGTTAACAAAGAACGCGATCTAGGGTAAGTGATAATATCGTAATTATATGTAATTTGATATAAATTATGTTCTATTCAAAATTGATGACGAGAAATACGCCCACTCACATAGTTACAATTACACACCCATTACCGCCCATCATTGAGTAGATGGGCGTTTCTATGTAATTATGTAAATTGCCACACAGTAATATAGAGAAGGGCGGATACCATACCTGAGTGTACCGCCTACGCAGTTAAACTGGATAACTCGAAATGCACACGCTTAACTACTGTCTGATATTCTAAATAATCGAAGGCTTACAAAGCATAATAATGAAACTTGTTCTCTGCCAAGATTTGTGGCGTTTGTGAATGTTTCCAGGGATGGGTCGAGATTTCTTGATATGATTGTTAACTTGTTTGCTAAGGTGTCTTGATATATGTTTGTTTTGATTTTTTATGATTCTAGTCATGGTGATGTAAATACAATTGATTGTATTCATTGTCCGCCTTTTCTAAGCAAAATATCTTAAAAAATAAGAGAAGGAGTGTCCCCCAAATGATTGTCTTTTCTTGAACGACGCGGATTATCGATTACTTGTGTATATAATATTTTATATATACTGATGAGAAACAGCACTGCATCATACACATCGATTTTAGATTTATTCATTTATTTTTCAATATAGAAGTATTACAACACACTAAAAATAATTTTTAAATAATCATAGGACTCAGAGATATAAATAAATATACAGATCTTTTTATGAGAATCTAGACTTTGATCTATGTTATGGACATCTCCGTAGCTTCTGATCATACTTTGATTATAATTACACATATACTATGAATACTCTCTCTTTCTCTCCCTTTTACATTCGTCTCTCTCAATCCCTCTTTCACTCTCTTGTGCACATGTGTCTCTCTCTCCCTCTTTCTCTTTGTGCACACGTGTCTCTCTATGTCCGTCTGTCTGCATCCATCAATCACACACTCAGCCTATATCCGTCTTGCTTTATCCATCCATCACACACACGCGGTCTCTCTCTCTCTCTCTCTCTTTCCATTATCACACACGCCTCTCTCTCTTTCTCTCTCTTTGTACACATGTGCTTTTCTAAGCAAAATATCTTTAAAAAAATAAGAGAAGGAGTATCCCCCAAATGATTGTCTTTTCTTGAACGACGCGGATTATCGATTACTTGTGTATATAATATTTTATATATACTGATGAGAAACAGCACTGCATCATACACATCGATTTTAGATTTATTCATTTATTTTTCAATATAGAAGTATTACAACACACTAAAATAATTTTTTAAATAATCATATGACTCAGAGATATAAATAAATATACAGATCTATATATGAGAATCTAGACTTTGATCTATGTTATGGACATCAAGGCTCCGTAGCTTCTGATCATACTTTGGTTATAATTACACATATACTATGCATACTCTCTATTTCTCTCTCTTTGTACTTTCGTCTCTCTCACTCCCTTTTTCTCTCTCTTGTGCACATGTGTTTCTCTGTCTATGTCCGTCTGTCTGCATCCATCCATCATACACACGCGGTCTCTCTCTCTCTCCTCTCTCTCTTTGTACACATGTGTCTCTCTATGTCCGTCTGTCTGCTTTCTCTATCTCTCTCTCTGTACACATGTGGTTGTCAATCTATATCCGTCTTGCTTCATCCATCCATCACACACACGCGGTCTCTCTCTCTCTCTTTGTATACATGTGTCTCGTCTCCTGTCTATGTCCTCTGTTTGTACACCCGTCACACACACACACACACACACACACACGTAATTATTTATTTGACTGATATTTCAATTTCATTCACGAACGGAAGGAGCAAGACATAATACAGTAACATGGTACTGCAGGTAAACTTTGACAAAATGATGCGGTGTGAATATTTTCATAAGCAACTAAAGTTCTTTGATAGGTAAAAAGTAGGTATAAAGCTATAAAACAGATCAAAAGACTTAATTTAATGCGAAGCCATATGGTTTATCCATATACTGTTGTTGATAAGATATAAGAATACACATGGTCCTCCACTAAGACAGTTTGTGAACAGTCAGATAAATGATAAAATTGATTGCATTAGTTGAAGCACAATTCTCAAGGTCCAGTAGTATTGTCTACGGATTTATATGGCATTGATCCGTGATTGCTTAGAACTGCTTCGACCCTGAAACTGTTTAGGAAGATTAGTATATGTATGCACAAAATTAAAAAAAGGCCTTTGAGTTTGATCATTTCCCATTTGCAAGCGTTTTTTTGTTGTTGTTTTTTTCTTCTAATTTTATCTCAATTTTTCATTTTAAGAGTGTGAAACTTAAGTACTGTTTATGAACTTGTTTTTCTATGAAAATTTGCTTGCAACAGGCAACATGATAAGGATAAAAAATGCATTTAGCACATACGAGAATGTAAGAAAGAAGATAATTATAATTGTAAGAAACATGACATGCTTCCCTTTTCCAATAATAACAAAAATGAGTAAGCTCTTATTTCCAGTTAAGCAGCTCATTTGCAGATGGTCATTGACTAAGATTTTTTTAAAAAATATCTCTGTGCGTTATGTCCTGCAGAAACATGGCCACTTAACGTAGCATTTCATGATTTAAAAAAAAGTGGTTTCTCCAACGTTACCAACGGTACAGTGTTGACAGAGACCCACGAGCGCTATTCCGTTCCTTCATGTAATAGGCAGCCGTTGGTATCCGGTGCTGCCAACGGTATTGAACATATATATTTAGAATTATAAAACCTATATTTAGAAATTCTATTTTAGTGTGCCGTCAAATTACTGATCACATTCACTCTTCGCGAATTAACTAACTTACGAATTCGCTACCCGGAACTAGTTAAGACGCCACGTTGCGGTACTGCAAGCACCTGCTTCGGGGATACCATATTTTAAATACATTTAACCGATTTCCCAGAAATTTGGCGTTTAGGAAAATAGCGTTTTCCCGTGTAATTTGACCTATGTTGCCGATTTTATTTATCAGGTAATAACGGCTTCACCAATATAAACGGATGGAAAGTAGAACAAACTTTTTTTTTTATAATTTCTAACGATCTTTTGTGAACGAGTTGTTTTGAATGTTCCATTGTTGTGTTTGGACTCTTAATAATCCATTTTTAGTGTTTAGCTGCTTGTGTTTAATGTCTCACAGTAAATCAATTATATGGCTATTTTTGTCTACATGAGGCAGATATAGTGATACCTAGCTGAAATATTATGTCAAAGACAGGTGGCATGATACCACACCAAGTAACATTATACTGACACTATACCAACGACTGTGGAAATACTCTTACGGGAGGAGTTCAAGGGAACCAGCACTGTTATAACGACTTTGGTGTATATGTCTAAGCCGGGTATAGGGTCTAATGTCTCCTGGTTGCATCAAAATTTTAACTTGGAGATCTATTCATTTTCTTATTACTTTCTAACAAATGAATTTGGCCCAATGTTATGGAATATAATCATATCCTTTTATTCCAGAAATGAACTTCTGTTCCTTTGTATATCCATACTATGAATTGAATATCATTATGGGAATGTGCATTCCTTGATAGAGAGGCTGCATTATTTTGGACTTGTCAAAGGTTAAAACAACAGCAACAACAACAAAATACCAGAAAATCTAGAGGACAAAAACATTAACAAGAAATTCAAGAACATTTTTGTATTTCTGTTAGTGCAAATGTCCAATTACTGTTTCTCCACTGGTGCAATTTTTTTCAGATGTAGGAGTTCAATAAAATTGATCTACATTTACGTTCAAACCCTGAAAGAGAAAATTATTTCTGTGTGTAAATCTTAAGTCAAATGAATTTCTTATACTGGTACTGTACATGATTATTTCACGCAGTGACATATATCATTCGTTATTGACATCTGTGATTAAATTAAATCTCAAAGTAAGAAGAACATTTGCTCCATTACTGTGTACTTAGAAGATGATATCATGTTCAAGAATAACCAGGTCTGTCCAACTTCAGTTTACGCATTATCAAAAACAATAATTTGGTATGTACTAAACATGTATATGACGTAAGCTCTATAGTTATCGTTGGAAACGTGTTGGAGACGTGCTTTATATCTATAGGCTCTATGTTTGTAGTTTGATACGTACTTTATGTTTATATAATATGTGCTCTATATTTATTTAACAATTAAGATAGAACATTTGTCATAGACATATATAGTACGTATCCATTATAAATATAGATCATATGGCATATACATATACCGACTTTAGTACGTATCCAACTGTAAATATGGAGCATATGTTCTATACAAATATATTACGTATCCAGCTATAAATATACAGAATATGTCATATACATATATAGTACGTATCTAACTATACGTGCTATGTATGTATATGACTTACCTATTTTATTTTTATTTGGATACGTACTATTTATTTGTAAAGAAAATTTCATACGTTTCCATGATTTTCGTAATTTCATGAATGACAAACACAATTGCACACTATCCCATTACAAAGTATAAATATTTAATTACAGGTTTTCTAATAATTCAATTTAATCAAACAATTAACATTCATATGCTTGTGAAATATCAGCATTCATACATATAAAAGGTAAAATAGTTAATAAATTATAAAAGTTTTTTTTTTCTTCTTTTTTTTACATCCCTAACTTCTACCTTGTTATCTTGTATATATGTGTATTACTAGTACATTGTATGGATTATTTTAAGTCAGTGTTAAACATAACCGGCAAAGAATCGTCCTTCTTTAATCATTGACAGGACTTACAGATTATCCACAGCCTATTCTTATCGACGCAAAAATGAGAAAGATGTTGCTTCTAATTTTAAAACTATCCTATAAGCAGTTTCCCCAATATGATTATTTTTAGTTTCGTAAACGTCTACTATAAGCTAGAGCAAGCTGGTTTAAGATCTCACAGTGACCTTTTGCTCTGGCAAGATCAAATGGCGTATAGTCGTCATATGCTCGAGGGCTCAGATGGCAGTTAGGAAACTGGATTAGGTATTTTACCGATAGTAGATCCCCTTCATCACATAATTTGTGCAAAATTGTTCTCCCGCTTTTAGCATCAACTGAATTTATGTCCGCGTCATATTTAATGAGTAGATCAAGAATGTCGTAATGTCTGGCCGAAGATGCAAGATGTAAAGCTGTAAGTCCATCGTAGTTTTTCACCTCCGTGAGAGGACTTTGTCTCTGGAATGCGTTTTGAAAGTCGTTTGCTTGACCAGTTTGAATATGCGTAGTTTCCAATAGACACTCTACGATTGTCGTCAAACCTTCCCGGCATGCAACGTGTAGTGCCGTATTTCCGTTTCCATCTTGGGATTCTAGATTGACCCCGGCAGTTACCAAACGTTTTACAATATCCGTCTGAGTAGTGATAGTAGCCAAATGAAGAGGTGTTTGTAACAAGGTATTCTGAGAAGATAGCCACTCTGTACCGCGATACTGATCAATCAGCCAGAAGGGGAGGAAGTCATCTCTCATGATGATTGCCACGTGAAGAGGGGTATCCCCGTCAGAGTCTGGTCTAAATATTAGTTCTATATTATCACATTCGTCATTGTGCTTTTTGTTCATTTCCCCGACATCTATATTGGCTATTCCATTGCCTGAATGCTCCATACAACTGGTGTTTAACATTTTTATTAAATTACACAAATCAACTATATCGTCTTGCTTGTTTGTCGAACAGGGCACTCTTCCAGAAGAAATACCCTTTTCTGTTTTAATATCCATCTGAAATATTACAAATTTATGCAAAGAAAATAAACTCTTCAATTTAATCCCGCAAGCTCGTGTTCATGCGGAATTCACAATGACATCCGTAAATCCTTTAATTACAGATAGAGCAATTGAATGGACGTTGTGCTTTCTGGATGAGCTAAAAACTATAGCTAGTCATTTGTGTGTGTGTTTTTTTTTTTCTTTTCGTTGCTTTTGTTAAAAGCTGAATCTTTGAATCACCTCTAGCTGCTATCAATCTTCCTGGGGATTCCTTCTCTTACGTAATTTCTTAAAAAGATTAAACAAGAATATTAATTCTTCTTACGGAAACAAACAAGAATGAATTTACAATACAGTACGCGAATAGGATAACGTAGTTCTAAAAAAGCTTCTTGATTTTGAGACGACGTCTGTTAATCACAGACTGCTGATATTATTAGTGTTTAAATCTGGGTTTTCGCTTTCTGATCAGTCATAAAAAAAAAAAAAAAAAAAAAAAACGATATGAACCATTTGTCCCTTAATTTGAGCTTCAGTTAACCACATCAGTTGGAGTCAATTTCCGCCGAATATATTTGTCTGTAGCATCTTGCGTTAAAAAAAGAACTGAAACAAATGATTGAATACAAATTCAGTCTAATACAATATCATAATAGTAAACAGTATACACAAATGGCAGTACAAATACATTACAATCAGTCTGAATACAACAATGGCAGTATCAATACATTACAATCAGTCTGAATACAACAATGGCAGTATCAATACATTACAATCAGTCTGAATACAACACTTGCACGTGTCACACAACTGATTCTTGACTATTACGATAACATCTGCTGTACATTTAAAACATCATTTGTTACAGAAGACTTAGTCAACCAATTGTCAAACTTATCGAAAATGAACGGCCTGTCTTAGCACAGTTTAGAACTGCGGTACTGCCTCTACGAATCAAACAGGTAGATACCAACTTGTTGAGATTAGAACATGTAACATTCAGTAGAAGACAAAAGACATTTTGCTCTACACTGCAGTGCATGATATTTGTAGGGAAAGACTGCTTCGAATTATTGATATTATCACATTTACAAACAATTCTGATACTGAGGAACTGGCCCTCTTAATATCAAAATATGTACGACAAAGTTTTTTTTTTCTCAAAGCCTTTTTAAACAGACGGACTATTACCTACAAATGAAATGAACTATTTCTTTAGATACACTGAATTTCATATATATAATTATTTATATTAATATAAAAATTGGGCCGGGTGTATATTGTATTGTGTACAATATATGTGGATTATTGTGTTTGTTATTACATATGTCACTATAATAAACAATTTACTTAGTTATACTTACTACTTATATGTATTATTTATGTTATATGTAACGATGAACTGTATATGCTCAAGTTATATCAATAAAATTTCTGTTCTGTTCTGTTCTATAACAGGTCAGTCGGAGTCTTAATACAACATGGGCAGTCTGATTAGATTATAATGTGGTCAATTAAATACCTTTGAACTACTGCCATTGAAATGGCTGCGCATGTGTTGTAAGGTGTTACGGGATTAGTTATGAGATTGTATCATGGTTTCATTGTAGTCGAGAAACAACAACAATTACAACAACAACAAAAATGAAACGATGGTGCTGCTGTTGCTGATGATTATGATGATGATGATATTAATAAAAAAAATATAAAAATCAGAAAAGAAAATAATTTGATATTCAAATGATTTAGTAAGCACGCTATTATATGTTTCTAAATTGCAACACTTGAGAAAAAATCTTTAAATATTAATTCTAACAACTTACATTTATAAGCATCCGCACTCACAACTGGCGTTTATTTCAACAGGTGTATAGAAGTGGCACTACTTTTATACCATTTTTGTTATATTTCCAGTGTGACTATCATACTGTTCGTACACATATTTTTTGAAAATATCTAACTGAAACTAAAACCAACAAACCCGTCTTATGTCAAGGTGACCTATTTAGGTCAGCATACACCAAGAAAAAACTGCTTTCATTTTGATTCAAGACCGTCTGTATATGTTACTGACAATGTCATCATTTTCGTTTTCAGAAACTGTTATCAAAATACTGATATATAAAATTTACTTATATAAAAATTTTATTTAAAACGATCGAATAGCTTTCTGTTCATTTTTTTCTAAGTTATTCAGAGAATTATTTACTGATTTTCCTTTTTCAGACTCTGCATGATAATGACAATGTACTAAAACCCCCAACACATAATTTGGAAATACCCTTATCTGTCTATTTATTTATATTTTTTTCTTCTTTTTGTGAACTTTCAAGTTGCAATAATTATTCCCATAATTAGGTATATAAATTTCTGTAAGATGTAAATTAGGAATGGTTCGATTTGTATTTTTGCAAATTATGTCATTTCGTGAATTTACATTTTGTCATGGGAAATCCACAGTAACCCGGTGTCTGGAGAATCCTGTTCATTTTTTGTTATTTTTCTGTGATTTTTTTTTCTTCCATTTATTACTTTTGTAGTGCCCAAAGGTGTACATTGATGGGGGGATTTATACAAACCGGATTTTAGTTATCTAATAATAAGCTGAAAAAGAAAAAAAAAATGAGGAAGAAAAAATCCATCAGCGGGTAAAACGTGGTTATATTCGTGCTGATGCAGCAAAATATTTCAAACCAAAAATCCCCACGTTGTTCTATTTTTAGAACACATATATTGACACATAAAATGAAACATTTCCACGTGCGCGAGCGCGCGCGCAAACACACACACCATGTTTAAAGTTAGAAATGGAGATCAAAATAACAACAATAGAACAGATATGATAGTTTAATAATATTTATCAATTATATGGTATGTTTATTATGTGAATAAGAACGATAACCTGTACTTCATATAAATAGTATGTTTATAGTTACCCCCCTTGCAAGGAATCACCTTATTTTTGACATCAAATATTTATCTGTTACCCTCAAAATACAATTATTTAATATCAAAATTTAAATAATTCCATACATTTGTCAGTGGCTTTAGATTTATATTTCGTAGGTTTACATGTATCAGTATCAAGTGTATTATAAGAACATGTCGAGACCGAACATATAATAAACCCGTGAACGCATATATTGATTGAAAAAAATGAGTCCTTTTAAAATGGTGTACTTATAAAAAATTTGGTTCCTTCAAACAGAAAATACTTTTTAAAATAAAAGCAAAATGAAATGAAAATATGAATTGTTTTGCTTTATTCCTAAATAATTGAACCTCGGAAAACTGATATGTATTCACATAATCATTGCATTGGACAATAAATATTGTGTCATTTGTATGAATAAAAGATAAACGTTCATCCTCTCTCTCTCTCTCTGTGTGTGTGTGTGTGTGTGTGTGTGTGTGTGTGTGTGTGTTACAAATGGGCGTATTCATCAACAAAAAAGAAAAAAAGGCGCCGATAAAATGTAAGTCAGTTTAATAAACATACGATACGAATAAGCAAACATTGTACTTTACCTAACATTTCATAAAAAATATTTAATGGACTGATGTATATCATACAGCTGTAAAATAGCTAGAACGTAAAATATAAAAACTTGCTGCCGAAACTAAGTAATGAAAATATGTTAATTAGTAAAGAATCATTCATCTGTAATCCAGTATACAAAAGTATAGAGATACTCACAACACATAAACATAGCACCCGGGTTATAAAAATATGAGGCCGTTCCGTTCAACATTCAATTCAATTCAATATCTTTATTTCCACCATTGTATGATGATATGCATAAAAATGTACAAAGAGAGAAGGAAAAAATCAGGCAAATAAATGCATAATGAGTAAAATCAAAAGAGAGGTAGAAAGAGAGAGAGATATGTATGTAGCTCTTAAACCAATAGACAACATTTTTTAAACCGTTTAAATTAAATATTTAAGAAATTAAGTACATATTATGTCTTCATAATAATAACATTGGCACAGTCTTAATGTTTTATAAAAAAAAAAAAAAAAAAAGAAAAAAAGAAAAAAAGAAAAAAAGAAAAGATACTCGTGTATTCAGAAATTAGCAAATGCGTTCTAGAATCTCAGTGATTAAGTATTGTATCGAAAATTGTTTAAGAATTAAACCCATTACTGATGACATGAATTACCTTTCAATATATATCGTAAAAGGACAAGATGCTAACACTTTAATAGTCCCTTTACCTTAGAAGCTGTGGGTCACCACAGACCAAGGCAAGTGTTTAAGCAAATTAATGAATGACACTGCGAGCAAAATCTTAAAACAGAACCTAGCCCACCTTTTTTAAGCTACCAATATTCTGGTTCCAGGCTCGAATTCCACCAACAATACTTAGGGCTAGATAATACTTCAATTCTTAGGGCTAGATAATACTTCAATTCTTAAACTAGGTAGAATCCACCATTGCTATTTTATGAAGTATTCAAGAAAGTGACTTGGCCGAAATTAATTTCTACCTTAATAACTAACAGTAATTGTTAAGAAATGAAATATGTGGGTATATTCATTAGAGAAACAAAACTAATGAAACCCCCCCTTAAGTATTTAAGTTTACTTAGCGCTAAGAATTGTTGGTGGAATTCGACCCAGAAAAAAATCATATATGTTTAGCATGTTTATCAATCATCTGGGCCAAGTAAGCACGCATGCTCCCGTATCTGGCAGATTAATGCAGGTCTGTTTTATAGTACATTGCAATATTTACAACAAAATTAAAACATTAAAAATACAGCAACAACAATACAAATATCAAAAGTTATCAATGCACTACAATAACAGGACATGGTTTTAGTTTGAGCATATGTTTGGTCGAGTCGGATGGACATATTTCAACATTAAAGAAAACAATCAATATGAAAGACAAGTGTTTGGATAACATACATACTTATGAACATTTAATATTAATACCCGTGTTTTTTTCCGTATATATATATGTGTGTGTATAGCACACACACACACACACACACACACACACATATGTAAAAACCTATAGAAAATGTAATGATATGTATTAAACTAAATATATAGTCCTGAAAACAAATATATGAAACAATGGAATTAATCAAAATAAAGATAAATAGACTTCGATTTTTTATGTATACAGATAAATCTTTACGATTGGCTTAAGATATAAAAAGTAAGTAAACATAGATATTCATGATATAAAACGATCATCATCATTATAATTACAAAATATCAATAAAATAATGGATAAAATGATTTAAACAATATGCCCTATTTAATCATTTATACATATGCTAAAATACAGAGCTTAGTTATTCATAGCTATACGATGCACCATAAGTAGCTAGTTCTCTAGTGATATGAAAATGACCTTTTGACCTAGCAAGGTCAAAGGGTGTGCAGTCGTTATAATCTCGAATATTTACGTCACAATCTCTGACTGACAACAGGTACTTCACAACGGGAAGGTTTCCTGCAAGACACATGTTGTGTAAGACTGTCCGACCTGACTTAATATCTCTCCCGTTCACATCAGCCCCATGTTTTATCAACAACTGTATTGACACAAGGTCTTGTTTTGCTGCCGCAATAAGTAAGCAAGTTTGTCCTTCGTAGTTTGTAAGTTCAAGATTTTGTGTTGTTACGCTACGAGTTCCATCACAAACATACCCAAGAATTATCTTCATGATTGCGTGAAGACCATCTCGACAGGCCAAGTGTAATGGCGTATTTCCAGCTCTTTCTCTTGATTCCAAATCAACTCCTTTTGTGACTAGACAATCTACAACACTGACCTGGTTGGTTAAAATGGCGAGATGAAGAGGGCTTTGAAATAAATGGTTCTGTATTGAGAGAGATTCTGAGGATTCCGCCATGTTAATGAAAATCACTGCAATGGCCTCTTCCTTGAGTATAATTGCTATGTGCAACAATGTATCACCATCTTTGTCTTTTCGGAACACCTCTTCCACAGGAAACCTTGTCTCTGTGGTGAGTTCATCTGTCATAAAACTGTTACTAAGAGCGACAAAGTCGTCCATGTTGATAGAATCGAGTCTTCCACACAAAGATCGCTCGTCTATTTCTGAAGTCGCAGAGGTTTCCAGTGTATCGAACCCAGAGTCGAATAAATCTTGATCACATTTAGTGTCTAACCCTGCCATTGTGCTGGAAATTTGACGATATTTGAAAACATCTGGATTTGATTCACTCATTTCTCTGTGTCACGTGTTGATTCTCGTATATTCTTTTCTAAAAATAAATCAAACAATCAATCAATCAGGTTTGTTGTGATGTACAAAACCCAAGTGTACCCGACTAGAATGGTAATAACCCAAACCACTCCTATAACATTTAAAGGCATGGAGTATTACTTAGAAAGGCAGTAATTTCAATAACAATTTACGTTAAAGAACCAGTTCAAAGATGGAATATGAAAATAAATATATATATAAACAAATATATAAATAAATAAATAAATAAATTCGTATAAATTTATTAAACTGTGTCTTGTTTATCAAAATTGTAAGCAGAACAGACGTCTTTTCAGCGTGAAAATGTCAAATTTGATACCGACAGACAAGCAAACAGACAAGGGATAGACTGCTAGATCTTTACAGACATGACAACAGAGAAAAAAGAGAGGTTATATCAAATTTTTATATCGTTTATATCAGAGCCTTTAATGAAATATTTCAGTAGTATATATTAAATACCATTATTTGGCATATTCTTAGACAGAACGTGAATACAGCGTAAATCAGTACATACCCGTTTTAAAAATATCCCAACAAATGAAAAACTAAATTGCGGATAAACTATTTATACGTATAACAGCAAACAACTGTGCTAAAAATAGACATGACACAAACGCCTTCTGATCGTCAGTCAGAGGTAGACGAGATAATGGTAACTATGTAAAAAGAAATGTAGAATACTATACAAGTTTTTGGATCAATATACTAGCAACATGGACTACATTAGCAACGTTTGGCTCACACAGATATAGATGAAAACTATACGTATAGCAAAGGTATTTATTTACTGATCATTTGTTTGTTCTTAATGGGGGGGGGGGGGGGGGGGGGGGGGGAGAGAGAGAGTTATTGTAGCATTTCTGATATTGAATAATCTGTTAATTCAACACTAATGGTAGCTCTATTTTATTCAATTTACAGTAATGCATGCAGTTTCGTGTGATCATATGATACTGCAATTATATTAAGTCTTATTGATTGTGATGACTCGGTGTATGTATTATTCGATATATATGTTAGACAAGACAAAACAAAATCATTACGATTGTATAGAATATAGGAAAATGTACATTTTTTTCCGTTGTTTTTTGTTTTGTTTTAGATCCTCAGTTTATTTTCCACATCATAAGACAGCAGTAGGTCAAAGGGTTTGTTTATTGGATTTAACGCTCCACCGACAGTATTTCAGTCATTTGGAGACTATGTCTGCTTGAGACAGATCTAGTGCCGCCACACTGCAGTATCACGCCATAGACATGTGGCATGATACCACACCCTGTCACATTATCCTGACACCGGGTCAACCAGTCCTGGAACTACCCTTATATGCTGAGCGCCAAGCAAGGGAGTTAGAGTTATTGTAGCATTTCTGATATTGAATAATCTGTTAATTCAACACTAATGAAGTAGCTTTATTTCGTTTCAGTTTACACAGTAATGCATGCAGTTTCGTGTGATCATATGATACTGCAATTATATTAAGTCTTATTGATTGTGATGACTCGGTGTATGTATTATTCGATATATATGTTAGACAAGACAAAACAAAATCATTACGATTGTATAGAATATAGGAAAATGTACATTTTTTCCGTTGTTTTTTGTTTTGTTTTAGATCCTCAGTTTATTTTCCACATCATAAGACAGCAGTAGGTCAAAGGGTTTGTTTATTGGATTTAACGCTCCACCGACAGTATTTCAGTCATTTGGAGACTATGTCTGCTTGAGACAGATCTAGTGCCGCCACACTGCAGTATCACGCCATAGACATGTGGCATGATACCACACCCTGTCACATTATCCTGACACCGGGTCAACCAGTCCTGGAACTACCCTTATATGCTGAGCGCCAAGCAAGGGAGTTAGAGTTATTGTAGCATTTCTGATATTGAATAATCTGTTAATTCAACACTAATGAAGTAGCTTTATTTCGTTTCAGTTTACACAGTAATGCATGCAGTTTCGTGTGATCATATGATACTGCAATTATATTAAGTCTTATTGATTGTGATGACTCGGTGTATGTATTATTCGATATATATGTTAGACAAGACAAAACAAAATCATTACGATTGTATAGAATATAGGAAAATGTACATTTTTTTCCGTTGTTTTTTGTTTTGTTTTAGATCCTCAGTTTATTTTCCACATCATAAGACAGCAGTAGGTCAAAGGGTTTGTTTATTGGATTTAACGCTCCACCGACAGTGAGACTATGTCTGCTTGAGACAGATCTAGTGCCGCCACACTGCAGTATCACGCCATAGACATGTGGCATGATACCACACCCTGTCACATTATCCTGACACCGGGTCAACCAGTCCTGGAACTACCCTTATATGCTGAGCGCCAAGCAAGGGAGTTATAACAGTACCAATTTGTACGACTTTGGTATGGCGTGGCCGTGGATCGAACCCACGAACTCCCGATTCTTGGGCGGTCGTTCTAACCACTCGACCACCGGGACTGGTGTAGGTCAAAGAGTCATCCTACTGATGATAATCAATTTTTAAGATCTACATGTTGTTTTTTTAATCAAAATACAATTAATTTATTCATTTTTCATTTTCACATCAGTCAACGTGATGTATGTTATGCATCATGTTTACTTTTTTTCTTCCTTTTCGTGACTGTTTTCTGTTTATCGAATGACTAAAACCACGCGATATTTCCAATCAGTAAATGTCACGTATGATTTAAACGTCCTGTCTTGTGAACCCATAAATAGAAGCGTAACACGTGTTGTATTTGTAATTGTGTGTGTTGAGCGACACATAGATTTAGCCCCGAGTTGATTTATTTATGTCGTGCTTAATATTATTACATGTATTTAATCTTGTTCATGAATGTCGCAAGCAAGTATACTTGAAATATTTAAATGGTAATTTGATTTTTTTCTACGGAGTATAACTTCTGCGACAACCTTTTATCAAAGCTAGTATATTCAGAGAGAGAGAGAGAGAGAGAGAGTATTTGAAATATTCAAATCATTATGGTAATATGATTTTCTACGGAGTGTAACTTCTGCGATAATCTTTAATCAAAGCTAGTATATTCGAGAGAGAGAGGGGGGGGGATGGGGAGAGTTGCGTAATTATCCGTGTTTATCCACTCACGTTGATCGGGAGTGTTCTAATTTCATATTCTAATTAAATAAATCATGCATTTCATGTTTTAATCGTGCAGTATGTAGGCGGATGATTTTATTGATTTTTATTACATAAGCCTGTTACACAGGGTGTTACCGATCTACCGTCAGCCAGCAAGAAGGCTTACTAGCTAATACGAGTTCGTAAACCGGGCCTCGAACGGGTTAAGATTGGTTGATTTTCTTTATGTAGCTTATCGTCGCTGCGACAATATCAAAGTCATATAGCGATGTCCAGCTATTAACATGTGGAGGAAGACCTCGAATGCACTGAGTCCGGGTTGAACCACCGACCTACCGCAAGTCAGCTGGAAGGCTTCCTCACATAAAAATCCGAATGATCCTGCCGGCTTCGAATCCACGCGATGAGGGGCTGAGAGAGTGTTTAAGACAGCTAAGTGATGCATGTGTGTGTATGTGTGTGTGTGATTAACATTCAATGCAGTTTATTACCTTAAATGAGAGAGAGAGAGAGAGAGAGAGAGAGAGAGAGAGTACTGCTTAAGATATAAAACATTTCATCACATGTTATTTCGCAATGTCATACTGAATATTACTCAGTGAATGTGTATAGAATCTATTGTGAATATATGATTCATTTTCTTTTGCAATGCCACCCTTGTGTATGATCTAAATATTTTTGAGATTTAGTTGCTGACATTTTGAAACTGGGACCTACCCTAAAAATCAGATTGTAAATAGATTAACTAGTCACGCAGTCCTAGTTAAATTGCGGTCAAGGTCAATGAGCGTGGGTAGGAAATAAACATGATACGAAAACATGTAAACCCCCTACTAATCTATCCCATATGACGGTAAAATCACCAGTCGTGAAATATCGTCTAATTGAATGTCTAATTGACAGTGCGTAAACAGTTTCAAGTGTTTTTTCCTTCAAACGCATTCAGGTAGCAAGGTTTAAGAAATGTCGAGGGGAGGTAAACGATAGTATTTGATATCGCAAATATCTAGAGAGTTACGGTTACTGTGTCGATGATATGTGCATGTATTTTAAAAAATAAAATTGATTAATCTATGGTAAATCCTGTATGAAATAAAAAAAATCAAGAATAAAACACGTCCTCTTTGTCCTATGTATGACAGTTGATTGTCTTCCAGTTTTACTTTCTTTGAGTATTTTTCTCTTATTTATCATATTACAATGAGATATTAAGCATTTTCTCGCTTATAAACAGTTTTAACCCTAACGCAGACCATGTATAGGTTGATATTTCATTCAAGTATACGAAACGGTAACATTCCTTCAACGAGAAAACATGTTTACACATATAATAAGAATCATAAATGTGTGTAACTTACAGTTAGCTCCACTTACAGTGTTAAATATGACTCGTACAAGTACTCGTGGTCATAATGTTTCCTCGCTGGTTGAAATAATGTCCGTATTGTAAATAGACTGACTAGATTTTTTTCTGACCCTTAGTCAAGTTTTCAAACTAAATTGTATATACGACAGCTGTATACGTTGTCCGTTACTCGTCAAGTTTTACATCATGGTTTATATGTTTATGTGGAATTTTCTAGAACTCTGTGTAATTTTCTCTTCTAGAACATTCTGGTAATTCTTTTAATTAATAACGTTATATAAACCTTTCTAGAACACGTGATTTAGTTTGTATACTTACGTTGAACATTCCAGAATTATATCCCGAGATGATATAAAAGACAACAACAATGAACACAACACGAGTTTCACTTATTAACTGTTTCCAGATAGATCTGTTCCATGAATGTAAAGATGACCGGTCAGCCATAAATCAACAACTAAGTGATCGCTGCAGTTTGTGTTTCCGCAGACAAGACATGTATGCGATGGCTTGTGGTAGATTGTTAACTATGTGCACTATTGGACTTCCACCAACCAACAATTGCACATCGCGAGAATACTCAAATTTTGAGTCATGCGATTACTGAAGCTGATGATGATGACCAGTGTGGCCATACCACATGGTATATAACGTCATTCTAAGTTAGTGCTTTACGTGTTAGCAGGAACTCGGAAGGTTTTCCCGAATGTTTGGAAAAACTGTACATCTGACAAAAGAATCACTGGAACCTATGTGTAGGGCACACTATTCCGCTTCGCATGCGATCTGTCCCATTAAAATTGATGAAGAAATAAAATACTTATAGCTGTTTTCCTTTTCGAATCGATGCAAAATATGTTTTACGCGTTAGCTTAAAATGACGTCATATACCACGTGGTATGGTCACACTGACCACCGTTATTAGCTGGATGTTGCTATATGTGACTTAAATGCAGTCGCGGGGATGGTAAACACCATCAAAATAACAACAACAATAACAAGCAAGACATCAACGTGTGGTCATTTTAACGCAAAGCGCTTAATTATGGTAGAAGTAGATGTACCATAGAGCTAGGGAGGGGCTTTAAGCCCGCACAGTAACACTGCCAAATACTTACAGGCACTGCCAGAAGATATCAGTGAGGTGTGAGTAACTCGCAGGCTGATCAGGTTTTATGCTGTTCGCTGCTCCTCAGTGGTCTGGTAATGAGGATTTTACAGTTAAATTTGGTAAGGTTTAACTGTGGTTTTCTGCAGATCAGGCTTTATGTGGTACCTATTGAGTGCGTCAAAATGAGTATATATGAGGGAAAGGGTTAAGGACTATTTGTGTAGCTGTAAGGTTGGCTTGGAAAAGGACAGGGGTACCTCCTGTTTCTGATTTGTATTCCTTTTGTTCTTCAATGACCGACTTTATTTGAAATGGTTTGTTCCTTAACAACGTTTTGGTTTCTATCTGTATACAGCTTGATTTCCTGTAACATCAGCCCTTTTTTCTGTTTAACTTGAGTAATATTATTTCAGATGCTCGTACATCAGTAGCATGTAGATCAATACAGTGATGTGGAGCCAGATGTAGACCTAGCAGACATTGTAGATCGACAATATTCGGTTTTATTTGAACACCAAGAAGTGTGACTAAATACGGGATTAGGGAAGAAGCTGTTGTAAGAAAGGTTATTCTTAGAAAAGTTAGCAGCAGTCACAGGTGAGGAATGGCACTTCATTGAAGAATGGTAACTTTAAAATACATTGCAAAACTCGAAATCTGTATAATCTTGATCAAATTCACCGTAGCATTAACCTTCCATGATATGTAATATTACGTTGTAAACTTTTAAAAAATATCAGAAATATCATCATTTCATTTTGTATAATCCTTTTGTTAAGCATGAAACCTTCCAGCCACAACTCATGTAGTTCAGTGGCAGAATGCTGTCCATATTGGGGATAGAGACCCAGGTTCAAATCCTGGCATGAGCTATTGGTTGAGTAACATGCTTTAATAGAATTAAATTCAAATTTTAGGAGACCAGAATGGCATATAATAGGCTGAAGACACTGCCAGCCGTATTTGATGTAATTTCGGTTATTGTTCTTAGTGAAACCCTAACATCAAATCAACTGAGGACCCTGCCAAGTACTTTAGGATTACCCAATCCCGCATTAGAGCAGGAAATAACATTCATATTACGAAAATCTCAAAAGTGAAAGGCAGTGGTGTATGTGAGCTTTACAGAAGAGTGTCAATGCTTAAACTGACACAATGACTTTAATGTTTATGTCATTATATTACATTAACCAGGCAGCATATCTACGGCATCTCTGGGGCCTCCGTGGCCGAGAGGGTAAAGTCGCTGACTTTAACATTCACCCAGCCCCTCACCGCGTGGGTTCGAATCCCGACAGGGTAATTCGGATTTTCATGTGAGGAAGCCTTCCAGCTGGCTTGCGGTAGGTCGGTGGTTCTACCCGGATGCCTCCGTGTATTCGGAGTCTTCCTCCACCTGTAATTAGCTGGCCGTCGTTATATGACTGAAATACTGTCGAGGCGACGGTAAACTCAAATAGTCATGTTAAGTCATCTACGGCATCTCTTCGGGCATTGCTACATTCACCTGAATCGTTAGTTCTTAGTCTTAGTTCATCTGTTTTTGATATGTGGGTCGACCCTCCTTGAATTGAGATATTGACACTTAACCAAACCACCAAAAGGTTTGCTCCAGTACCTACAGGGTAGGGTTGTTTGAAAAGGATATGCGCCTTTACAAGCAATTTTATATGAAATGACCATTTCCACGCAATAACTTTTAGAAGATTACATGTATTGAATTCTTATGTAACCAGCTGAGAAAAAACATGCAGCCAGATCGGGGCTCGAGCCTGGGACCCCTCGTTGATAGGGCGAGTGCTCTACCGACTGAGATACCGGACCGCTTACACAATTCTCTCACCGGTAAGGGTTGCTTATAAGCCGTTTCATACTCCCCTGATGGAGTTAATTGATAAGTTCATTTATCTTCTGTTTCTAATAATAGAAGTTATTATTGAGATCATAACTAATGTATATTTCTTGCTCCACGTTTACGAAATATCATCATCAATGACAATATCCTCATATGAATTTGCCTCCGAACGTTTTATTGCCCTGCCTTAGCGGCGCTAAGCGTTTACTCATGCACGAGTATTATACCAATTCTTATATAGGTACAAAAGCTCTTAATCTTTGTCCAGCTAATTTAATTTTGCAATGCACGAGGCTTGTTCGAAAATTATTGAGACAGTTAATTTTTCAAAAAATAAGTATCGCTCTGAAACTTTCAATAACCAATAATTAATCTCTGAAGGATCAAACAAATAGAACAAAATACAGACATAATAAAATACTGTTAGGTTGGGTTACCCGGAGCATGCCGTAAAAATACAGATGTAACTCCAGTGCATATTTGTTACAATATTGAGAAAAACAGAAATACGTTGATTTAACTGACGTCATGTTAAAAATGTTAAAAATACAATGTTGACATCACCCTGGTGAAGTTTGAAATCATTCGCTAATAGATACGTAAGCTATAGGCCTTTATCGGGAGTTGGTGAAGAAAAACAACGACAACAAAAAACCCGCAGCGTCAGTTTGTATTTTGACGTCAAAATGGAGCAGCAACTATCATAAAAGCTTTAATTTGTTGAATGGGGGAAATTCATAAACTGGAAGAAAGACACCATTAGAAACGGCAGAGTGGAAGATATGGTTCTCAGGCTTCTAGCATATTTGTTGCACAGGCGGTTTTCGAAGATCCGAGTTAACAATAAAGTATTACGATGAATAATCACACGAGGAGTGTTCGAAAACCTTTGCAAATGACCTGTTCTATCAGAAACGCTAATCAAAATTAACATTTTGTCAAGTTAGCCTCAAAATATTCCCCTTTGACTAGAACACATCAGTCTACTTATTGAAACAAATTTCATACTCCTCTTTCGGTACCCTAATCAGAAACTGGTAAACTGCAGGTCCAAGCGCACTTCTGGACCTATATCTCCTACCAGAAAGGTGCTTTTTCAATTTCGGAAAAAAGAAAAATCGCGCGGGGCCAGGTCTAGGCTGTATGGAGGGTGTGATAATACAATGATCTTTTCCGACTTCAAAAACTGGACTACAGTTGATGATTTGTGGGCTGGAGCATTGTCATGTAACAAATGGACATGCTGGAGTCCTGTTTTAGGACGTATTTTTCTCATTTTTGTTCGCATTTTTTTCAGAACCACATTCTTATAGAAGCTTCCAGACAAACCCCTACCTTTAGGAACACCAATTTGCAGGATTGGTCCACTATTTCCATAGAAAATTGCGTATAACACCTTCTTTGTTGTAAGTGTTCCTTTAGCAATACCGGGCCTCTGGCAAGTTTCAAAGTCCATATCTTGTTGTCAACTTTCCTCTTAGGCTTATGAAAATGGACCCATGTCTTATCACCCGTTATGAAACTATCAAATACTTTTCTGATATTTTGGGTACTTCTTCAGCAGTTTCTTAGCCATTTCTGCTCGTCAGTGGGTAAATGGAGGTTCTAACGAGCACTTGTTTTTCTAACCTTGAGCAATTTTCTTCAGAATGAAGTGAACAGATGCTAAGCCTAAATTTGTCATTTGTGCTAGCTATCTGACAGTGAAATGCACATCATTCTCAACGATTGACTTGATTTTGAGGATGTTCGATTTGGTACCTGCAGACCTAGGTCTTCCTGAGTAAGGGACATCTTTGACTGATTCGTGACCAGAACGGAATTTAGTAATCCACCTACAAACTGTGGAAAATGGCATTCGTTTATCCCCATAAACAGCACATATCCCATCATGTATTTTTTGACGCTCATTCCCAACTTACAGCGGGCTTTAATATAATCCCTGATTTCAGTAACATTTTCTTTTCGATTTCTGATCAGTTTTAACACAGTGTATATGAATACACCTGAAATCAATCTAAATTGCAAAGGAACCAGTTTGTGGATTTCAATTATATTTATACACATGATACAACGATGTGCGGTGAACCAGTTTATACTGGTTTTATACATGTAAATCTCGTGGTAGTCGAGTATACCGTGCGTTTGCAAAAGTTTTCGTAACAAAATAACGTTCCAATAGTCTATGTTGTTTTCCTTATTTCTTATTCAATTTAGTGACTGAAGATTTTACAACTTTAGCCAATTTAAGTGCAACCTTTATTACTATAATTTTATGTACTATTGTATAGTATTAAAACCGGGTTCAGCAGCAAATAAAGTATTTTTTGTTTGACGATGTTTACCCCGAAAAAGGAATGATCTACAGTGTGCTGAGATCACTGTAACGTTATGTCCATGACGTCACTGTGCTCCGGATAAAATTCAAACGGTTGCTGAAATTAATAAATAGTTATTTTGCATGCAGGTAAAAATGATGTTTGACTGTTTTGAAGTGTAACTCCTAGATTTGTATTCCCTTTAGATCCTTTAATATTTATGTTGTTTCAATAATTTCCGTACAAGCCTCGTACAAGTCAGTAAGCTGATATTTATATAATGTACTATTTGTTGAGGTTTGTGCTGCTTATGATGGGCCCTATTCCCCCTCTAAATCATATACCTTTTCACAAATGTTTGAAAATGGTATGGTCACAATGAATAAGACCCCTTTTGAGAATATGGAAGAGAATCTATCGATAGCCAGTTAACTTGTGTTTAGCAAAAGATTTTACGCACTGTCGTTCACATCCATGGTCAAATGTGAAACCTAAGTACTATGACAATTATTAGCTCTAATTCAGTACGTCTTTCTCTATTCAAATGTACTTGCCTATCTGTACAGAAGGCACCGAAATGTGAAGGTTTGTTTCGAAAAAGTTATTTGACTGGTTAAGAGGAATTCTCCTTTCATTAATAGGTCATTTTCATGGGGTTTCCTTTTGATACCCAAAGCGCTCAACATTTGGGATTAGGCATCAGCATAAAAAAAGTCACGAAACCGTAATACCACCTCATTTCCTATATTTGGCCATGTTGCAAGATATATATTGCACTGGCTTCACTCATGGTCTTGATTAACCCTCTCACATACATTCGTGTATTACAAAAAGTTACTTTTAATTTTATTATAGATACGATGATTACATTAGCACATTATTAACAACACCCACCCTGCAATGTACTTGTACATCGTCACACCTGTCATTATCGAACTAAACGAAAACATATTAAAGGGAAAACTCCTGTGCTAAGCCTGGTTATGTTTAACAAAAACCGCCTGTTAATGGTGGGGGGGACAAAGCAAAAAAAAAAAAAACGAAAAAAAAACAACAACAAAAAAACGCATAGGGCCAGCAGTAACGTATATTACAACTGTGGTATATTAACTGGTATAAGAGAGATAAATATTTTGTACTAAACATAAACTTGTATGGGTTAATTCCCTTTGATGTGTCTGATACTCTCTAGTATTGTGAAATTAAAATCAGTACCTGATTGTGCCAGGCCGAATAGAAAGCACGTGAATAAAGATGTGACTTACATTTTGGTCTTCTTAATTTATTATGTAAAGATAAAACGACAATAAGACCACTTAAAATAGCAAATCAATATTTCGTTTAGCGGGGCGATATATCTATCAAGTATTTCACCTGGCGTGCGAAACCCTGCAAAACGACCTGGAATATCAAGTCCTGACAAGGTTTGGGATTACTTTTATCAATCTAAATGTTAAGGATTTATAGCCCTCTCACGCAATAATGAAAGATAGCTTTGTATATATACACACACATACATATATGCTATCGGTAAAACGCTCAGCAATTTTAAACCTTATGGAAAACGCGATCCAGGGCTTACCTAACGAACATGCATTCCAAACATCCATACCTGGCTAAAGCCGACCTTAACATAATCTTATCCTAGGTACCGTTCCCGGTGGCCGAGTGTTTAGAGTGTCCGCCTCGGAAGCGGGTTCGATCCCCGGCCGCGACATACCAAAGTCAAACTGTTAAAGCTCCCTTGCTCGGCGCTCAGCATATGTGAGTGGGTGTGGTATCATGCCGCATGTCTACGGGGTGATACTGCAGGGTGGCAGCACTATATCTGTCTCAAGAAGACATCGTCTCCAAATGACAGAAATACTGTCGGTGGGACGTTAAGCCCAACAACAAACAAACAAACTTATCCCAAGTAGAATGTCAACGACTGTGCTATCTTTGCCACTCAGTTCAGCTTGGAACTTGTTCGTTCCAAAATGTCGTTAAACTAAGTGTAAATATTGTTCAAGTGTGGACCACCATCTCACGTCCATGTGACGACGCTGGCATCAAGTAGAAATGGGATACACGCCTTCTAATTCGACTACAAGATTAACAACATGCATTGCCCCTTTACGCACCGTTACATTTATCTTGTTGTTTGATAAACGCATGGCTTTATAGGTTAATACGAACTCATAAACAATATGTAAACAACAGTTTTAGCCATATGTTAAGCAACTGCATATTTGCTGTTTACCCAGTATTCAAAATTTGAATGATTTCTTGGCAATATATTACAAAATAAGTATCAAATCTAGCGAAATGAAGATTAAAGAGATGGGGCTTTCTGTCTGCACTCAGGTACAGACAGTTACTTATTCATTAAAATGATAATTATGGGAAGGCCCCCCCCCCCCCCCCCCTTCCCTCGAAAAAAACAAAAACAAAAAAACAGGATGAAAGAATAGTATAAATACCGTGAAATCATTACTTTTCGTGGGACACTAATTTTCTTCGATTTCGTCGAGGGTTTTATCCACGAATATTAATTCCCAGGAAAACTTGTCTCTTATGTAGACCTCATGTTTTCTAGAAGGTGGATCCACGAATAAATGTACCCCGAAATTCCATTCAACGAAATTTAATGTCAACGAAAACTAATGATTTTACAAAAGAACTAAACAATTATCACTTTAAAGGTGTATAGTGTTGCATAAATCACTAACTGACTCGGTGTTCGTTCCACAGTACAATGGTGGCTAGAAAGAAGTGGTCTTTCATGACAGTCACGTGGCTGTATGTCACAAAGAACCTCATTTAGTGGCTCCCAGTTGGATGATAAATGGCAATACATGGTTGCATCCCTTCTTCTGACCTTGAGGTTGTTTAGCAAAACAGTAACTCTGCCTTAAACAAAACGCTCTCTTGATGTTGGCCCTGGTGTGCGGGTCCCAATTAGTGGGTGCTTACCATCTTAAGGTAAAGTCCCTGTAATAGTTCCGCTACGTCTTGAACCACTAAACCTCTACCAAGATAACCAAGGTACCCTATTTAAACATTAGGAAACCTTGGTTATCTCCGTGAAAGGCCATGAGGGTCGAAATGTAGCATTGTTCCAATGTGATGTCTTTGTGCTGTTGAGTTGTCGGCCATGGACGTGACTTATATTAGAGAAGCAGAGTACTTTTCATTTGGTTTGGTATTATTCTGTCAACATAATTTATCCCCTCTTGTGAATGTCCATGTCTTCATGTGAGCCATAGTGACCGCTCTCGTCTTGATGTAGTAGAGAATCACACGTTACTAGGCGTTATCTGAGACGACAATTGATGTCAAATGAATTCTTGATGTAGACTCGTATCAACTGCTCGCCTAGTACTTTTACCGGGACAAGCCAGGTGTGACGGGTGCTTGCCTTGATAGCAATATGTTTTTGATTTGACTGAGCAAAGTGTGTCCACTGTCAAGAAATAATGCACATTTCCAGTATTCATCGATGTACTTAAATTGACAAACATAATACCCAATCTGGACAAATGGTTTTGTTTGTAATCTGTTTGGAAGTTTATCTAGTAATGAATTGGAAAAAGTGGTGCTTAAGATTTCACTGCTCCAACTGGAAAGGTACAAATTGACATCTTATCCCCCCCCCCTCTAGGAACATAAAAAATGTGCTCACGTTTTTATATATTCCCGGGTTTGGGCATATTGAACGCGTTTTGAGACCCTTTTCCCCATTTTCAAATGTTCTACTAGAAATCAAAAAACGTTTTGCCTGGGTAATTTGAACAGATTTTTAAATTCCCCATTGTAACATCTAGGAAAAAATCAAAAACGAATAGATATATCAAAGAAAACGGAGTGTACAAGTTATGTAATAAAACATTTTCTCGACGAAAAAAGGGGGTGGGGAGTGGAGGACATTTGAAAACGGGAAAAGTGGATTTTAGATGAGAGGAGTATGAAAACAGTAAACCGATATAATACTCCAGTTAAATCAGATGAAATGATATTGTTTAAAAAAATGTGCACTACTGGGGTCGTATTTATAAAGCTCCTTAGTTTTTAAGGAAAATATTTCCTTAACTGGAATAAATCTCCTAAGGTGTCTAAAGGAAAGCCTTAATAACTAAGGGAAATCTATGTGATTTTAAGGAAAATCTTAGATATTAAGGGAAATTTGTTCCTAAGGAGCTTTATGAATACGGCCCCTGATCTTTAAGTCAGGAATCTATCCTGAATTCGGTGTTCTACCTTTTTCACAATACAATGTATGTTTTTGTATTTTCTTTGACCCAAGCCCCTTCATTCACATATTTTTACGTATAAAATCTTTTAAATTCTTCATTGTAATGAATCATATTTGTTCATATATAGATCAAACATTGCAGCCGAAATATGGCTTTATTTGTTTATTTTTATTTTTATCTATTATCAGAGAAACAAGTGTCATGCAAAGTAGTTCTGTTACTAACGGGGCACTTTATGTTTATTCTAAGTTTAGTGTTATTTCCACACATCTTTTTTAACGCAAATTGTGTTTCAAATCATGGACTGAGGTGTATCGATAAAAGGAACATAAAGATATGTTCGAAATTTTGTGAAATGGGCGAAGGCAATGAAAAATCGTTATTTATAAAACACCACACTTATATGGTAGATAAACACATTTGATCATCACTCAATATACTTGTGCAAAATAATCAAATGTGTTTAAAGCTATATAGGCCAGGATCAGTTATTATTACACTTCGATACAAATATGTGCTCTTTGGAAACACACATGCTTTTATTCAAAGCTTTAACCTTTTCGCTGCCAGGTCTCAAATCATATATTAACAGGCTATTTGTCAGGGATTGCACTAGCATAATGGGGCTGCCAACAGGATGGGTTCGACACATGAGACAGCGTATTTTCATCCGTTCTGGGAGGTTTCCACCCCCAACCCCCACCCCACACCTCAAACAACAACAACAACAACAACAACAAAACTACAAAAGAAACGGATGAACCCGTCTTGTTGGCAAATACGCCGTCTCACGTGTAGGACAGGTTATTCTGTTCTGTAGGCAGCGTAAGGGATGAATGGGTCAAGATTGCGAATCTAAGACAACTGTTTGAGACCTCCGTGGTCAAGAGGGTAATGTCGTTGACTTAAACACTCACCCAGCCCCACACTGCATGGGTTCGAACCCCGGCAGGTTCATTAGATTTTAATGTGAGAAAACGTTCCAGCTGGCTTGCATTAGATCGGTGGTTCTATCCGGATTACTTGGTCTTTCTTCCATTTGATATTAGCTGGACGTTGCTATATGACTGAAATACTGTCGAAGCGACGGTAAACTAAAAAATCAAATCCAAAGCAACTCTAAGTGATCAATTATATAACGTTTTTTTGTGATTTATATATGCAGTTTACCTTAAAGCGAGCCTCATATTTCTGTTCATACACTCCTACGTACATTTGTGATAACGTGGGTTATCAGGTTTGAACTGTTTATCGATTGCAACGTGATTGAAGAGGGGCAAATATATTTGACACATTTTTTAACGTGACATTATCTTTTTGTACTCTCTACTATTTGCTGACGTGTAAGGACTACCCCGATGGCCAAATGGTTAGAGAGCCGGCCGTGACATACCAATTTTGTTAAAATGGTTCTGGTATTTTCTGAAGTTTTTCTTTATATCCCGAGACCTTTCTTCGGTGATTGTCGGTTTTCGAAGTAAAACATATGGACATGAAAGTATGAAACAACACTTATCAACACGCTGTGCATGGCCAAGAATTCGAAGTTGAATGTTGTGGGTTTAAAATCTAGCTCGGGCCATGAATACGTATGATTCTGTTATTTTAAATTTACCCACTTTTTTGGATAAGGACATGTTCATGTACATCACACAATGCTAGTTTTCATCGAATATATATGATATTTAGATGGTTTGCTCAGTACCGACTGCATATAAGATTAAACATGTCTGTTAGAAATCTTTGAAACACTTAAAATTGCTGGCAAGACACCAGAAAATAAGAAAATTATTGATTTAACACTCAAACTGCAAATAACTGAAAAGAAAAGAAGAAATTAAAAAAATATTTTAAATTTTAAAGAAATTTCTGCATTCAGGATTCTTACCTGTTATCCTACCACTGAATCACCACTAGGCCATGTTTTGTTGTTGTTTTTTAATCTGAATTAGTGTAAACCATACCAGCATTAAAATACATTTTTTAATTGTAATAATTCGCGAAAACTAACGAAGAACTTCCCGAAGATTAATCAGTTTCGGGTCAATATCGCCAGACAATATACTCGTTAATAATGGCAATAATGCTTGTCGCTTAACAATTAAGGACAGTTTCCTGGAATTAAGATAATGGCTTGATGATTGTAGTATGCCACTTGTCTAATGCTTGATAACGCAGAGAGGGAGCACTTCATGTGCATATCTGTTTCATCCAACAATGCCTAAAAAAAACTGTCCGAACAAGTTCCACAGACGGGGTTTCGATTGGTCACCATTGTGCTCATGTGCAACATTATGCTCTAATCAGGAAGTATTCAAAGGCTAAACACGGAGAAGCTAGGTCCATCAGATTGGCTCCAACTACAGGTACGGACTTACTTTTAGTATACGAATTGTATTCTATGTTTTTGATATTAAATTCTGTTGGATTTATTATAATTTAATGGTAACAAGAAAAGATTAAAACAAAATGTTTTAATGGACGGCTTATAATAAGCATACTGCCCCCTCTATTTCTCTTTTCTACTGTTTTGACCTTATAACCAAACCTGTCTATGCACAGGACCTTTATATTAAATATAAAATAAAAATGAATAAATAATAATAATAATGATTTCCCTAAATATTAATATTATTTATATAGAGAGAGGCATTTATTACTTTATGATTTTCCCTGCACGAGTCCCGAGTCTCTCTAGGCTTAAAAAATAGGACTCCCAATTAAATAGTATTTTCCATATATTTTTTGGCAGCTTGTGGATACACTGAATTTTAAACTTTGAATCCTGACAGCGAAAACATTACACCTAAGTTGAAAAGTGCATGGTTAAAAAAATCATTGTAGTGGTCATTTTTTTAAACTTTTTTTAAACTAGGCTTTTACCAATTGAGCTATTTACACAAGTGTAAAAGACGTGTGTAAATAAGGCTATAGATCAACCCGATCAAAGCAGCAGGACTAGCACTACACAGGCAATTGTACTGTATTGATATCTACACCATGCGTTCTTTATATAACGGTTACATATTAACAAGATAAATATTATGCATTACTTATCCCACCCATCATGTAATAATCAAACTACTATGTATAATTACAAGCTCAATACAGAGGACATGAAATGTGCAATGTCCAGACCGACGGGCGAAGCGATAAGTAGACCATGACCGATATGTATGTAAACATCATTAAAATACATACATCTACTGACTAACAATCTAACAAATATGATAAATTACACTAGAAACTATTTAAAACAAACACAAATCACGTATTTGAAACCCCCAAACAATCACAAAAAAATAAGTGAAAACTCATTTTAATTGGACATACTAATATATATACATTACTTAAGAACAGTAATGTTTATACAGTTCTGAATACCGTCCAGAAAAGGGGGCATGCATATGAAAATTAATTGAATCATTTACATTTCAGCCATTTTATGTATAATGCATTTCGCAAAGTTTAGATACAACTTAACAAACTAAAATTTTAAATTTCTTCACATAGGCTTGGCACTGAAATAGGTAGATGGTCAAACCTGAATCCCATTCCAATTGCTGAACATAAATGCATTTTACTGTATTATGCTTGAAGATGAATATTATTTTTGAATGTGGTCTGTATAAGAAATTCAAAAATAGATATATACCTAGATAAGATAGAATACTCCCATATGGTTAAACTGATAGAATTGGTAAATAGCAGAAGTGAAACTGTCTTAAAAAGGCTTTTGTACGTATTTGTTCTGAAGTCCTGAATTTCAATTATGCTTTATATTCCTAATGATGCTTTAGCATAATAAGTAATGATTTTGCTGTCTTGTAAATTTGTACGCTGAATTGGTTAAAGTCTCTGTAGTATACACAGACATTATGATATAACACTGTTTGTACTTATAGTAGTCGCATAATTTCCACAATATTTTTTGTAGTTTATATATTAAGACTGAGATAACGATACACATATTGAATTTCTATTGTCTTATAATACTATCGGTGAAAGCGATTGTAATGATATAATGCGGGTAAGTTTTATGCTCACTGATCAATTGGATTTTGATGTTAGATTTCTGTTCTATTATTTTGAAATGTAATTCATGATGACATGTGTGTATTTATATATTATATATATATGATTATACATATATTGTATTTACTATTCAGCTATCATGCCCATGTCGGTGTATGGATGCTATAGTGCTTTCTTATAGTGCTTGCTGCTTATGGATCAGTGTTTATAAACACTTTCACATAATAAATAACGCACATACATTTATGTCTACTGATTATATCAAAAAGACTTAATTTTAATCGATATTGTTGCACAATTTTAGGGATATAGTCGCAAATTATGCATGTTTTCTTTGTCTCTCTCTATATATATTATATGTGTTAGCTGTACAAGTATGTCAACTTTGGTCAGTGACCGTCAGGATTTTGCGAAATAAAGACTTAATGAAACTTTATTACGATTATAAACTATATTCACTAATCATCGAAATGTTTACCCAAAAGAGGTTTCCATCTTTTCCATATGTTATACTTCTGGATTTTTTTTTCTGATATTCTTTTTCCTTTTATAAATACTAATAAACAGTCAGCACCTCATAAAGACTTCAGTTAAAGCAGGATTATAGCGAGTCATATAAGTGTTAAAATTAAAACAGTTTTTCATTTCTTATAGACACGTTAACGAGTTTTGCGGTTTGGTGAGGTTAACCCTTTCCCTCATAGAGGATACCATGAAAAGACCTATGCGAGGCTGATCAGGTTTTATGCTGTTCGCTGCTCCTCAGTGGTCTGGAAATGAGGACTTTATAATTAAATTTGGTAAGGTTTAACTGTGTTTTTCTGCAGATCAGGCTTTATGTGGTACCTATTGGGTGCGTCAAAATGAGTCTATATGAGCGAAAGGGTATGTATGTAAGAATCAGCATGCGTATCTTATCCGGTCATAATATTAATAGTAATATATTTAGTAATATACATATAGTAACTCATGGAGTTTTTTTTTCATAGATGCTTTTGAACAAATAAGCGGTCATTGTTAATCCTGAAACCTAGATAGCATAAATCTGAAATTTGAGGTGATTGATGATAAAATAAACATTTCGTGAAATGAATAGATAAAGATGTTTCTATATAGTCGTTATCAGTGCCCAGGGCTTAATATGACTAAACCTGATCCCGGGTAAACAATTTGGACGAGTTTCAACATGGACTTGTCAGTCTGTCGGTTTACTGCCACTGTTATCTTTGCATATATCTAGTATTTCAACATCGCTATCTCTTGAATTTTTTGAATGGTCGTTTTCATGGAAGAGACCGTTTATATCAAAATAAAAATAAAGTGATTTTTTTTTCGGGGCGGGTGCCTTATATTGACCGCTAAATGTGCGAGACAGCTGATTCAGTTTGCCAAACCGTATGCAACCGTATGTTTACATTAAGCTATGAAACTGTTTCAGAGTCATGAACCACGTTGTTCACGTATATCTATGTACAGCATAAGGTGCACGTGAACAGCTACTCCATAGCTGACTATTAGCGACCGGTTGTATGCGATTTGGCACACTGAACGCACGCCAGGGCTTGCTTAAGGCAACCTTGACGGTATCGGTTCCAAGTATTGACGACCGCGGTATGTACCGACTGTGGGTCGAAGGCCCGCGTTCAGTTACCCTTTAGGGTCCATAACGTTAGCGTTAGGGACTTTAACCCTTTCCCTTATATAGACTCATTTTGACGCACTCATAGGTACCACATAAAGCCTGATCTGCAGAAAGCCACACTTAAACCTTACCAAATTTAATTACAAAATCCTCATTTCCAGACCACTGAGAAGCAGCGAACAGCATAAAACCTGATCAGCCTGCGAGTTACTCGCAGGCTGATCTGGTTTTATGCTGTTCGCATAGGTCTTTTCATGGTGTCCTCTATGAAGGAAAGGGTTAAAGGGAATAAAACGCGGGCAGGTTTTGTGTGGTTAAAAAGTGATAATGTCTCCGTTGATTTAAATTCAATACTGGGATAATATATATATATTTTAATTCATATGTGTCTTTTGTAATATTATATTAAAAATGTTTTTTCTAAATTTGAATTTGTTACTATTGGTGCTTATCTTGAGAGTCTCTTTACATAGCCTCCACAATCTATAGGAACTACAATGAAAATAGGAGTTGTCATTCGTTTGTGTTATACTTGATTCAAGGAGCATTTTATTGCTTTTTAGTTGCTTAGTATATATTTTAATAATATTTTATATTATACATTTTATCTTTATACTTTATGTTAACAATATTGTATGCTATGCTCAGCTGATAGAAATCCATTTATGTAACCATAACAAATCTACCATACAGGACAAGTATGAACAAATACTTCTTCATTCTTCGCATTGCTATTGTAATGTACTCTGAGTTATATGATATCTGTTTGTACGTTATGTCAATGATTTATGTTCTGTTCGATATGTCGTGTGATTTACAGTGTTTTATCTTTCTTTTTGAAGTATAGATATTGGTCTAGTTTAATACTTCCAAAGTGCTAAATATTTATCCGTAATATGACTCATAATGTATGTGAACTTATGAATAAAACACATAAAACACATTATTCTTTTTTCTAGGTTGCGGGAAGGATAAAGAAATATAAATGGAAAATGGGCGGGATTTTCAGCAAAATATGTAAGTATAAGTGATACTAAATAAAAGAAAAATAAAGGAGTAAATGTCAGTCCATTTATTCAAGGTAGTACACATTCTCTTTTTTTTCAAATCTTCATTATTTTAAAAAAGTGGGTCTTAATTGTGAGAAAATTATGTTTGCAGATGAAAAATTATTTTGTAGTCTGTACGCAAGCTTTATGGTCGAGCATGATAAAAGTTATTTTTTAAATAAATTCCGTAGCATAGTCCTGTTGAATTGAAATAATCATGTCAATTATAATCCATTTAAAAGATTTCTTGCGTCAACAACGGACTGGAACAACATATCATTGTACTTCTTTATTCCTTAATTACTTTTTAAGGTTTCCAAAAAACAAATTTAAAAAAAATCGATATTTAACTTTTATGGCAGGCACTGGAAAATGTGCATCCCAGACATCACTGGACCGAGCGGGCACCAGCCGTCAGTCAAGACCCTTAGGTAAGCCTGTAATTAAATAAGTTTACAAAATAATATGATATCAAAATTGATACTTATGAAAGTTCACTAAGTTGAATATCACCTTTCCAAATCAATGTTCTAGGGATTACACCTTTTAACAGTTCTAATTAAACACTGTAGGCAACAAAAATACAGATTTAAAAATGCATGATATGGTCATCTTTATCGTAATGATGTAATTACAATTTAAAACCAATTTAAAGAACGAACGCATTTTTTTCTTGATGTTTTCTAAAAAAACCAAAAGATCGAGTGAAACTCAATAGAAATTAAGGTATTGCCAAGTTAAGTTCACATCGATCTATGGAAAACTCAGGGAGCCATTTAGACTTTGTCGTACAATGTGTTCTGGTTTTCTTCGCCAACTGTGTTTATTTATCAGTCCTTCTTTTCCTTCTTTATCAGGGGCCGTTCATAGGTGCCGTTCTATACATTCATTTAATTTTCCCCAAATTTGCATCTTACTCAAATCCCCCATTGAAAAAGGTCATATTTCCCCCAAAATATGAAAATATGAAATTAAGGCTCCTTCCCCAACATCTGAAAAAAAAAGCTCGGTGTAGTTCAACTAGTTGTATAAAATAGTCTTGATTAGACAAAACTGTGAACAATGTATTGTTATTTTACTTATATAAACTATATCAAGGAACTTTTAAAATAGTTTGATTGCTCTTTTTTAAAGAAAAACTTCTAGCTATCAATTCGATCACTTCATTGACATTATAATTGCATAAAAAATGAGTAATGAGTTTTCCATTTATCATGGCTTGTATCCTTAGTATTGTAAGTGTACAAATACTAATATATCAATATGTCAATGTCTTACATTTGGAAAAAAGAGACATATATTATTAGTTGTTTTAATTCTAAGACAGTTTTTAATGTTTATTCAAATTATTTTTGATTTCATATTGATTAAAGAGGGATGAAGGGATGCAAAAATAATGTAACAATGTTTATTGCATCCTGTGCGCAATGTTAAAGATAATAAATGTCGAAGTAATTTTATTTTGAGAATTTATGAAGCCAATACTTAAACACGAAAAATTGCTTATGTTAGTACAGTTAATTATAATGATTTCTAGCGCCATAACGGACACTATCAAGATATCATATATTTTGCAACGAGTTTCTGGAGCATGTCAGAAGTATTTCTACATTACACGATGATGTCTAAATAAAAAATCAACGTTTAACCATTTATTGCAGGCACTACGCGATCTCTGACTTCACCTGGTCAAGTGGACATCGACCACAGTGTTTTGGACACAAGTGATATATATTGTTATGCAGAAGGTAATGACCGTATGTATCAACATAGTAACGGAAAGTCTAGTCGTCGAGGCATAAGTAGAAGCTGTGCTGTTACAAAAGAGATATTGCTAAATTATTACCTCTGCTACAAATCAGTATTTAATTAACGCTTTCATTTCTTAATTATCATTATTCGTAGAGGAGTTTGTTGTCTTCGCCATTTTCATTGTTAAATAAGAGCACAGATGTTCATAAAGTTCACATTTTACTCTGAATTTCTTAAATGTGTCAATATCATTAAATATAAGAAGGCTGAAATTTATAATACGTTGCTCATCACTTATCTTAAAAATATACCCGAAGTTTGATAACTGTTTCCATCGTAATGACATTCTTTTCGTAATAATAGCTCAGGAATTAATCTTGATGTTTTGTAAGAGGTTTGCAAATGATCCATGTTCTTGCTGCATAAATAAACTAATGCATAAGTATTGTAAAACACTGCAGGACCGTCCACAGTTGCCGAGTAGTAAGAACGTCCGCTCTAGGAGCGGGAGGTCGTGTGTTCGATTCCTGGCTGCGACATGCCAAAGTCCTAAATAATGGTACTGGTATAGCTCCTTTGCCCTGCGCTCAGCATATAAAGGTACATGTAGTTCCAGGACAGACTGACCCGGTGTCAGGATAATGTGACTGAGTGTGGCATCATGCCTACAACGTGATAGTTCAGTGGGACTGTACTATATCAGTCACAAAAAGACATAACTTCTCCATATAACTGAAATACTTTTGAAGAGTCGTTAAACCTTACAAAACAAAAACAAACATCTTCTGTCAAAATTAAATATAAAGATGGATTTTTTCTTGATGTAGGGTTTCTCAAAACAGACCAAATAAATCGAGGGCTACCCACTGTTTTGCCAATTTCAGTTCACACTGCTCTTTCGAGCATACAATGTGTTCTAATTTTCTTGACCAACTGTGTATTTTTATTATGTATAAAAGTCTTAGTCATTAGTCTTAATAAGATTAAACTTTGAAGAGTCTGTTGTTATCTGGGAGCTATGAAATATATCGATGGATTTTTAAGCTATAAATTTGAACTATCAATGCGATCATTTTACAGTAGTATAACATTATATTTGCATACCAAAATGAACAATGATCATCCCATTAATGAAGACATGTACATCTTGTAAGTGTACATGTAATTATGCATCCATATTTTAATGTCTTGCGGACAACAATGTCAAAAGCTAGACGGTGCCGGTGAATGTGACTTATTAGATTTGTCTTGTCGCCGGCACATTTCGCCATATAATCGCTTTTAGTGCAAATTTCAAAGCCTCGGGAGCGGAAGGTCGCGGGTTCCATCCCCGGCCGCGATATACTAAAGTCATAAAATAGCACTGTTATAGCTCCCATGCTTGGCGCTCAGAATATACGAGTAGTTGCAGGACTGGTCGGCCCGGTGTCAGGATAATGTGACAGGGTGTGATATCATGCCACATGTATACGGCGTGATACTGCAGTGTGGCAGCACTATATCTGTCTCAAGTAGACATCGTTTCCGCATGACTGAAATACTGTCGCTTGGACGTTAAAATTGCAAAATTTCCTTAACAATATCAGTTTTCATTGTTCTTCTGGGTGCCAAGATGCGGCCGATTTTGCTTTGACATTTTAACAACAGCTAACTCGTCCATATTGTTTTATAAATAACCCAGATAGTACAGACTAAACCAATAAACGTCGGGCCCGTTAAACGATTGCGATCACCAAATGCATATAATTTAATTATTCTTTGACAAATAGTATGAAATAATCTCACCAAGTATAATATATTACGTAAATGAAGTGCATCTCCTCTCGCGAAAATATAAAAAATAAACCAAGAACGTCGAATAGAAGTCCGTAAATTTGTCAACGTTTAAAATAGATCCTCGGAATTTTTACCCAATCTCAGTCTAGTCTATACTGATGATGTCATAAGTGAAGCTTTCGACTAGATTAATATTTTAATTTGAAAAGTTAAAATAATTGACAAGAAGGGTAAATGAACAACGTTACATATAAATAAGTAGAAATATCGGAACGGCACCCAACAACGATACGTATCCTATCGGGCTAGAATCTCGATATATCAATTGATTTGAAATACAGCGCATCCCTAATTTTTATAGCTATGAATAATTAAAATACAAATCGCGATATGCTGGGAGAATATCGCGATATATCGCGATACGAGAATTCTTGTGATAACCATCCTTAATGTCGAAGTGACCTTTCTTGAGAATTACTGAAACACAAATCAGTAAAATGAAAAATGTTTATGTTGGTTTATGTCAGTTGCATTGATTTCTTGCGCCATAACGGACACTTACTTTCTGGAGCATGTTAGAAATACTTCCTCACTACCTCTTAAGATTTCTAAACATATCATTAACGTTTATCCTAATCGTGTTTTTGCAGGCATTACACGATATGAATCTCGGACCTCTTCTGGTCGAACGGACATCGACCACGATCTACAGTACTCAAGTGATATATATTGTCATGCAGAAAGTAATGACAGTATGTATCAACATAGTAACGGAAAGTCTAGTCGTCGAGGCATAAGTAGAAGCTGTGCTGTTACAAAAGAGATATTGCTAAATTATTACTTTTGCTACAAATTAATGTTTTAATTAATATTATCATTTTTATTGTCTTTTTTAGTTGTTGTTATTGTTTTAGTTATTTTTGTTGTAAAATACCCCTACTTAAAACGCAGATGTTCCTACAATTCACATGTAAAATGATGTATATATTTCATTTTTACACAGTAACTTTCGCAAAAGGTATAACTATAATAATTGGCTAATATGTATCAGAAGAAAAACGAATTCGAAGCAAAGTTTGAATAATGAATGCTTCCATCTTAACATTATTCTAATATTTTTTTTTTAATTCAGGTGTTGTGTTTAGAAGGCAAGAAATATCACTGCCCTCAGGTACGACTGCAATTAATGAGTAAATCAAGTTAAGAGATAAATACAATATAACAGTAAATAGTAAATAGTGTATATTTGGTACATATGTATATCGTATTAATGTAATTTGAAAAAAAAAATCTTATTAAGTAAGTGTTTTGCATCAATATCTTAATGTCTTGTAGTTTAAAAATGCTAATCGATCGTTAATTGTTTTATGTTCGATAAATCATTTAAAAAACTAGAGGCTTCCGGCACAATCAATTGGTAAGTATTTTTTTATATGTACGGATATTGGGCGTTTGGTCTATTACATTCCAATCTCAATATCACAGGGTCTGAAAGATTTTATAGGGTATCTGATGAACCACTTGACAGCGTCCCATTGTTTCCTTGAAGGATGATATATAAAACGTTAACACTTTTTTAATTGCTGAATTATTGTAACACAAAAAAGCAATAATAACAGCTGCGGCAACAATAAAAAAATAATAATAATAATTATAATAATGTAAACAACATACACAATAAGAAATGATTGAATTTCTTTCAGGGGCAGCCAGAAGAAATCCGTTTACTGTAAGTTTATTTTGGCAATATTTTCTCTTTCTTCCTTTCATTCAGATAAATAAATGAATTGCACTTTTTATCTTATACAAAATGCAGTTTACGAGGTTTGGGTTCTATGGCCGAGTGTTAATTTTAGTGAACATTTTTAAGTTACTTTTCATATAGTCACATATGTCCTTGTAATTATGAAGTATTTTGATATATTCTCGAATAAAAGGCAGTAATATGTTTTGGGCTTCCAAACAGTCAATTGCAGTTATCGGGATGGTAGAAATGGTTACCACAGAGTTCTTTGTTCATCTTAGAAATCAGTTACCATAGTTTTTTTTTGTTTTTTTTGAAAACGTGTATATTCAAGCCAAATTCATTGATGACAGTAGTCGCCACAAGGATTTGACCATTGTCCTGGTAGAAGCTCTTATGCTTTGAGTTATCCTTGCCAAGACTCAAAGATATTTTTTCCGTAGACGTCTTAGATTATCAGCGTAATGATAGTGTGGCGAAAATTACGTTAGGCATCCACGGCGATCACGGCCTGCTACGTTTGTCCATCCAACTCCTCTATATTCTGTCACGTCCATTCCATTTTGTCAATGGAGGCATGAATCGTGGTCGCCGTTGCCGTTTGGAACACAGCTTAAATAATCATTTGATTTAAAAATATTATTGTCGAATTCTTTATCAATATCAGTTAAAAAAAATGTCGAATATATTAAAATCGATGCCCCGTTTATATATTTTATAGTTTACTTATTTACTTCTCCTTTCGGAGGGGCCTCCGTGGCCGAGAGGGTAAAGTCGCTGACTTACTCACTCAGCTCCTCACCGCGTGGGTTCGAATCCTGGCAGGGTCATTCGGATTTTTATGCGAGGAAGTCTTCCAGCTGGCTTGCGGTAGGTCGGTGGTTCTACCAGGATGCATCCGTGCATTCGGGGTCTTCCTCCACTTGTAATTAGTTGGACGTCGCTATATGACTGAAATACTGTCGAAGCGACGGTAAACTCAAATAGTTAAGTCAAGTCTCCTCTCGGATATATCATATCTTAACACCTTTAGTTTCATCTCTCGGCATTGTTTACCTCTTGGACTATTTTTTTGGAACCCTTTGCTTTGTATTAATGTTTCTCCGGTGTACATGCGGTATATCATAAACATTTTCAGAAACAAAATGACGTTTTGGGTATATTTTAAATTAGATGACTAAAAGTATGATACCATTTCCAGGTAATCAACAAAACAGACATTAAATAGAAAATCTCCACGAGACATTACAGATTTTTTTCAGAGTTTTACATTTATGAATGTTTTCACTGTTTCGATATTTCATTATTTTAAACTGGAAGAGTTGTATAGATGAACAAATAGCTAGACTGTTCCTTGACATGTCGTATCGAGCTCTTATTTTATCAGGTTTAAGAGGATTGGGACCCACTGCGCAGACATCTTTGTCATAAGCAATTTATATTAAACAAATACATTGATACATTCCTGCAAGATGCTAAGCTGTGAGGCAAATTGTCTTACAAAATCATCGCACGGATCTTGTCAATGGTGGCATGTGTTGTGACGTGGTTGTCAACTTCAAGCTTATCAGTAACTCATCGTACAATTATTTGATATTATAATTATTTTGATAAATCTTTTCATTGCCATATTAAGCACATATAAATTTTCTTGTAGGTTAATTTAGTTTTACAATTTTCCTATTTGCAAACTTTACTCAGGTGCTTGCTAATCCAAGAACGCCAGCAATGATTGTAGCTGCAATAGACTTTGGAA
>CM037777.1:46982281-47032281 GCA_021229015.1 Solen grandis
ATGGCAATGTTTGTTGGTAATTTTCTGTTGTTATCAGATTAATAGGTCACAACTTGGATTTATCCATGTCCCTAGGTAGATTGAGATTACACAATAATTCAACACTCCAGTCACAATGGGACCATGAACAGTGGCGGGTAATTACAGTTCACCAGTATACTAGACTACCTGAATACTGCCTGAAACATGGGGTCAGGTTGATTTAGTAGAATCAGACACACTGATGATGATCAACTGCAACTCAAACATTTCAAATTGTCAATACTGATGAATGTATAACCACCATTTAACATTTTCACTTTCTGACATTTTTATGTTTCCTAGCTTATATATATATATATATATATATATATATATATATATATATAGTATTCTGTGCTGCTGTTGTGAATGTATGCATACATATAACTTGAAATGTGTAATGGTAATTAATTACATCTCCAATGTAGTGGTAATTTAATTAAGGTATACCCCCCTAATACTAATATTCCATATCTTGCCACTGGATGGAAATATTTCTATGAAACTTTGTCACTTTGAAGACATCCAAAAATAAAAATGTTTCACCTAAAGTTTTTCCAGGTTTTATTTGATGTAGGGGAGATATTTTGTATTTAAGTTAACATTGAAGTCTGTGAGAAATATACAATTTCTGTGAATATGAAAAACTGAATTCGATTTTGAGGAAAACGCACGGTAGGAGGATGTATTATATGATTCTGATTCAAATTTTATGAACACCTATAAACTTTACCGTAAGAAAATGGAGAAAACATTTTTTTTCTTCGTAGTTTTCAGGGGAGATAACTCATGACAACAAAAATATAAATGGAAGGTAATAAAAGAATTCTTGTCATGTCAATTTGCCTTTAAGATTTCCATGGTTTGACATTTTAAAAGCTAATAGTGTGAAATTATATACAGGACTTTGATGGTTATTATGGGACATATACCTTTACCGGAAGTGAATTATTAATTACATTAGGATAATGGTAATTGTAATGCCATTTTTGTAACGTAATGTGTAATATAATTGATTACATTGCCATGTAATTGAACCCATGTCTTATTTTCTAAGAGTATAAATTATTGAGGCTGTATACCCCAGGTGGACCCCTGGATCTAGTATTAAAGCGCTTACACAAGTCACACAAGCCATTGAAGGCAGTCCATTCCAAGGCGGAAGTTCCGACAATGAAAGAAGAAAAGGTGTGTTCCTCGTGCTCATATTGCATCATAAAACTACGTGTGTGTGTTTGTTTTTTATACAAAGTGGTGTAGCCGTAGATGTCATATCAGATATGAAATTTTGGATTTCGATTATCATATTAAATTGCAGATTTTAATGTGTATAAGTAACATGTCATCTATAGAAAAAATTGAAATATATTTCTGATATGTGCGTACAGTTCAGTGTTGTATTAAAATCATGAACACATACAGTAACAGAATTATAGGACAGAAATAAAAGGTATTTCATAACAAAGAACTATAAATATACACTGACGGGAAGTTCTAGCCGATCATTTAAATTGATGAAATATCTAAAAACCTTGTGAATTGTAAGAATCAAATTTTATTTCATTTTCGGGTATGTGAAAGGTGAACAATATGTGCAAAATTTCACTGAAAGTGGTTGTGAATTACAATGGCAGTAAGCTATGATGTAAAACTACCCTCAAAAGTCAAAGTCAAAACAGATAATCTAAAAAGTGATCTTTCCTTCTTTAGAACTTTCCTTCAGTGTATATATGCATGACTTTGTTTTTCGGAGACAGTGAAGCACGATCATTTTTACATTCCTAACTATACAGATATTTTGTTTCACATTTCATGTTAAAATGGAATTTAGTCACAAGTTCTTTCAACATTAGGATAGGCCTTTTCCCATTTTTTGTTTCATATGCAAAGGTTGATTCATAAAGTTTGGACAGAAGAATAACACATAAAAACCTCTTCTTGAGAATTTTCTCCCACAGGGTTTTTATACAAAATCACGAAGAAATGCAATAACGCTTCATTATTGTATTTTAACCAAAAACAATATGGCGTAATTAATTCAAATCATTTTTCCTCCACGTTATATGATCTATTTTATTTAGAAGAAATTCTTTTTATTTTGTGAAGGAAATCAATAAAACATTTATAAAGTTTGATTTGAGTTCCATGTTAATCATCCTAGATTCATATTTTTATTCGAATTAACCAGACGACAGAAATGGCACGAAAAGAGATTCTGGACCGTTTCCGGCGTTTAGTCCGTCTGCTGATACACGTGCGAGTCCTTCTGAATGTCTCGCGCATCCGTATCCAGGAAGAAGAAAAGTCGAAAGGTTTTAAGGTACAACTGTTGTTTGCTACTGTTAATATTTAGTGTCAAGAATTGAGAAAAAAACGTCTTAAAAGGTATACATAGTCATGCATATAAGTATATCTTCTGAAATATGTAAATGTTTACACACGAGTATCACTCGTTGCTTGATTATGATTTTCGAAATATGCTCGATAACTATCAACGAATCTGCTTGTCGCCCCCAAACAAACCCTAAACCATACCCCATTTAATATTAATTTTGATAACTTATATTGCTTTGAGTACATACTTTTTATTCATGCTCGGTCCAGTTGTGAAACGTAGGACTGCGAATGCCGTAGATTCAGTTCGAAGCGCGATCATGTTATTTCATGACCTATGTGCACAAAGTATTAGTCCAAGACAGGGTTTGCTAAGTTGTGTTAGTTCAAGCAGATTGTGGAAATAATTTCTGCTTTAACTTTGGGTAAATACTTTTCTCCTTGACAGCGGTTTGAGGGCGGACTGGAGCTGAGTTTTGACCCTAGTATGTATAAGACTGCCCTTTCCTACGGGGGCCTGACCAGCAGGGCCCGTAAGGCACTAATGAAGCCCCCGGATGACAGGAACGAAGAAGATGCACGGATCATGATGGTGCGTGTGTTAATCTTTTTGATTGTCATTGAATGTTTATTTATTCAAGTAATTTCATCAAAAATTTAAAATCATCAAATTTTTATGTGTACCGTCATTAGATTCTTATTTCCTAATATGACAAAGTAGCTTTTCACATTTCCACGTGGGTCCTTGGTCCATTCAGCCGAGAACGGCATTGCATTTAGATGACATAAAACGTCATGCTCTCTATGATATTCACTTTTATTTTAGTAAATTATTTTGGTCAAAATGATTAAAATGTGGCGAATATAATAGTCTGCTCATATGTTTAGAAAGACATAAACGCACATGATGCTTTAAATTGATAATTCAGTTCAAAAACCTTATTTCCACACACACACACACACTAATAAAATCACCATTCTGCTACAATTTCCAATGCACAGGGTTCTACCAGTATATACACTTACTTGTATATCTGTATATGCATGGAATAAACAAATAATCTTCAATTTAGATCTACTCTCGTGCCTGGAACTATCGGCGTTTGTAGAATAAACTGGTAGGTGTTTTACTACAAATCATGTAGGGTCATTAAGATCAGGAGTTACTTTTATAACTTTATAGAACTCGACAATCCATTATATTCTACATCAATAAGAGGTGATTATTTCAAACTACAAAGCAACTATCATGCGTGCTACTGTAACCCTATTAATTCTGAGGGCATTCAATACAAAATGTACGATATAATAAGTTGTTTCTAAAATTAAAGCCTTTTTTTTTCGCGCCTCCAGGAGGTCATGATGCGGCTGCCGGTCTTCCTGATGTACCCAAAGGCCGTGAAGCAGGACCTGGCCAAGAAGATGTGGTATGACGCCTTCCAGAACGGACGAGTCATCATGAAGCAGGGCGACCCTGGCACCCGGATGTATTTCATCGTCTCCGGGGAGGTGGACCTCAAACGGACCGACATCACGCCCGCTGGTACCATGTTCATTTGTAGAAACTGTCTTAATATGATTTTTGGACTATCTGCCTTTCTATCTGTTTGTCAGCATGACCGTCAGTATACATATATAAGTTAGTTAGGCATTGCGGTTTTGTTTTGCAAAATGTACTTATTTATAACCCAAGCGTTAAATCGGTTCCCTTATTTATTCTACCACTTGTGGTATGTCGCTGGTTTCTACTTAGGAGCGCTCCCCCAACTGTTTTTATTTGCTGGACGTTAATCTATGATTGAAATAAACATAAACATAGAGCGACATAAACTCCAAAACAACAAAAACAACATCATAGTTTTCATTTGACTAATCGTTCACTTTTCCAATATGTCAGACAATGATAATATTTCAGCAAGGAATAAGAAAATTTGAAATTGTTATAGTGACATCAGAGATACATCTTGTGAAATAATATTTGATTAAACTTTATTTATTTTATATCGATTACGAAACAAGTAAACACAACATATATTAATAACTCTCGATGGCTATGGTAGCGGCGTATGTGGTCATTATTGCGGGAGCAAACCGGAGAGCCCGGAGAAAACCCATGTGTCTGGTTGGGCGACCACTGTAGCCTCTCACGTACGTGGCCAGGAATCGAAACCGGGACGCATCGGTGAGAAGCGAGGCGCGTTACCACTATCCAGGCACCTAATTGTATTTGATTACGAGTTATATTCTTTGAGCATCTATCTGCCTTATCTTTCCTTTTTTTTTTTTTAAAAAAAGGAAGAAAAAGATGAACATAATTTCTCTGTTATTAAAGGTGAAGAGATCTCCTACAATATCAGGACAATGAAGGAAGGTTCAACATTTGGTGAACTTGCACTCATCCGAGACATGCGTCGTGACTTTACTGCAATCTGCAAAGGTAGAAACTACATACTACATTTGTTCCTTTCTTGTGATTTTAGATTTTCTGTGACTGATATGAGGCATTTATTATCATGCATCTTTTAACAGTCGTTGGTATGTCTTCCATTTTTTTTTATTTCCCCTGTTTTTTTTCTCTTTGTTTATTCGATGAATATATCTTTCCTATTCTGTCTTCTGTCTATCTTCTCTCTTTACACTTCTCGAAGGAAATGCTGAATTACTGAGTCTGAGTAAGAACGAGTTTAATCAGGCACTGAGAGCGAGGTGGGAGAGAGACTGCAACATCCGGTTTCATTTTCTGCGCTCGTGTGACTACTTCTCCGCGTGGACAGACAAACAGTTACAGATATGTGCAGACAACTCGGAACTGAAGGAGTATACAGACAATAGTGTACGTTTTCCTTCGAACTACATTCATCTTGAGGATACTCGTATTTTTGTGTCGCCTGCATAGCATGGCAGACACATAGGGATCACTTTGTCCGTCGTCGTCGTCGTCGTCGTCGGCGTCGTCGGCGTCGTCGTCGTCGGCGTCGTCGGCGTCACACTTTCTTGTCCGGAGCATAACTCGAAAAGTATTTGAGGTATCACCTTGAAACTTAAAACATGGATAGATCACATTGAGGTGGAGTGCAATGCACAAGAATGATAACTCTGACTTTCGTATTTTCTGAGTTATTACCCTTTGTTGATTCTGAGATTTTATTTTTGTCCGGACCATAACATAAAAAGTATTTGAGATATTGCTTTGAAACTTCATAGATCTCAATGGTCTGAGTGCAGTGCACATGAATGATAACTCTGTTTCTCTTTTTCCTTGAGTTATTGCCCTTTGTTGATACTCAGACTTCATTTTTGTCTGGAGCATAACACGAAAAGTATTTGAGGTATTACTTTGAAACCTCACAGGTGGAAAGATCTCATGGAGTGCATTGTGCAAGAATGATAACTGTTGTATTTTTGGAGTAATTTCCCTTTGTTTATTTTTTTGGATTTAATTCTTGTGTGGTGCATAACTTGTAAAGTGTTGCCTTAAACATTTATAGTAGATAGATCTCATTGGTCTGAGTGCAGTACACAAGAATGATAACTCAATAATGATAATGATGACTACAAACTTGCAACATATATATAATTAACGTCATAAGTGCTTAATGACGTCATAATTTTTCTTACAGTTAATGTTTTGAATTCATAGTCATTCTGACACTCCTCTGATGAAGACTGTATAGTCGAAAGTGCTCGGGAAAATTATTACATATTGCACTGTTTGAATATTTTATTCCCCCCCCCCAAAAAAAAAAAAAATATATATATATATATATATATATATATATGTGTGTGTGTGTGTTATTTTGTACCTCACAAAATAGATTATGCTTTATCAATAATTTGTCAAAAGATCGATTTTCTAGTCAATTCTTTCATCAAACATGCTTAAATGCAGGCGACACAAGTGTTCCGAGGAACACCCACATCTAGTTTATTATTTAATGACATAAAACATTAAAGGTAATCCACTCATCATTAAATTATAATCATGGTCCTTCAAATGCTAAAATGACTTTAGTGTAGATGCAAGCATCAACCGACTTGGAGTTACAGGCTCTTTTGCTCAAAGTCTATAAAGACTTGCATTTGTTTTAAATTACCTTAAACTCGAACAGGATAATAGCTTCTACATTGGTGAATATAATAACATTTGTATATACTAGTATATATGTTTGGACAAGGCCACTATTGTGATACATGTATATTTGATCTCTGAATTAACGGATTTGCCCTATTCGATCAATTTGTCAAGCATGATGTTACTGCTGTTAATATAACTGAATACTAGTACACTGAGATAGTCAGTCGTGATAAAAAGAGATATCTGATGTACACATTTAATTGTATACATATTCTTTCTACATTCTTATTTTTTCTATTATCATTTTCATTTCCTTATATAAACAGTAGGAAAGCCATGTCAGTGTATAATGGACACCCGACTATTGTTTAAATCACCAACAGTTCTGCCGATGTCTGACTCTTTAGGTAATCCTAGGCAACATTGATGGCCCATCCGAGAACGTCTATTTCATACGCAAGGGCCGATGTAACGTGGTACGGCGGATACTAGTTGTTCGACACCAATCGCCCTATCTTCGGCCTAACATTTTGCTTCCATACACCGCCGACCGCCGCCCTAACTTCTTGGACAAGCAATACTGTCGGAATCGTCGGATCAACCAGCCGGAAACAAGGTTTTTGACTGTCACATCTCTACATCCCGGTGCCTACTTTGGTGTTGGTAGGTCTTACTTTTTACTTTTGTACATAACACTAAAATATATTTCATTTAAACATCAATTGGTTATTGTGTAATCTACTTGTTAGCCAATATTTCACATATTACCACTATTCTAAAAAATCAATGCAAGACTAGGTGAAGCCTGAAAAGATTTTTTGTTGTTGTTGTTGAGCGTTAATAATGGAAGTTCTGTGCAGGAGAGAATCTACTAGATACGTTTATCCTATCACGAGGTAAAACGGAATGCCTCGTGATCAACGCCGCCCAGTTCAGTATCCAGGGTAAGTCCGAGCAGTTGCGGTGTCTCACGAGGGACCGCGAAATGGCACTGCCCAACAACACCACCCTCTACAACAAGTTCCAGATAAACAGACGTTGGCATGAGTACAGGAACCATCTCATTCAGGAAATAATGAACAGGAAACCAAACCAGCGGAAGTGCTCGCTACAGGATGTACCCCGGTCCATCATGAAGGAACCAACTATTCCCAAGGACCTGATATTTTTCAATAAATATGCCTAATAATGATTGTGGGGAAATTGATTGTTTGTGACTTTTTACTTTTATATATTTATTTAATCAGAGTATCTAAATGTCTTATATTTGTTATTTCAGTATCGATTATTGATGTTTTATGTAGATACAATATTTTCCATGTAAAAAAAATATGTTTTCTGTGTATACATGATGTTTTCCATGATTCTTTTCTTATCATATTTAGCTTTTATATATATTATTGATGAATTTAGCAATTTTCTTTAGCAATATATTTGTGATTTAATATATGTGATTTATATTTATATACAGGATTAACAGGATTATTCGAATAATTATTTCAAATCAAATTTCTAGTACATTTGTAATGATATACATATGCTTTTGTTGAATGTTTTAAATATCTGAATCCCTATTTTGTAACATGTGCTTGTTTAATAAGCAACTATGTTAAATATGTTATGATTGTCGTAAATAACGTTCAACTGTGACTTTTTTCTCTAATCTATTGTTATATAAGGTGATATTCATCGGTAAGTCCTTAGTTTCGAGACAAACAATTCAGTATATACTGTGACACGGTAATTTGTTATAAACATGTACCATAAAAATAACATTGTATTCACTTCTTATCAACCTTTCAAAAGTAATGATTGCCTGTAAATGGTAAAATATATAGATAAACGCTAAAGATAAGAATATTATATGTGAATAAAATGCTGGTCAGTTTTAGAATGTTTACTCTTTTGCTTGGTTCAATAATTTGATTTTGAATTTTACGAAGACTCTTCTGATTGTGGCTTTACAATCTCTCAAATCGTCAAGTTTTTTTATCGGTTTTAAGACCATTGCACTAATATGCGCACACTTCAAATGCACGTTGGAAGTAATATTGTAGTTCCTTTTTAATATTTCTTCATTGGATGAGATTGGACTGGATCCTTGTCGACGGACCACTACTGGACTGGATCCTTGTCGACGGACCACTTCATTTCGAATATTAGTTCAAGTTCAAATTTTGAAAACCTAAGTTTCCTTTATATATCGGTTATAACTTAACAACTTTTACGTTTCTACGTTTCTGTTTGTATGGTCTTATCGAATGTAGCCTCCGATATAGACTTCGATAATTTTGAGTGAAGGAAAATCTAAGATATTTAAAATATTTTTTGAAATCAGAGTGTTTACATTTTTTAGGTCTTTGGTGACAGCCAATATTTTGGACCACGCGATAATGCTTCTGGTGTGTGTGTGTGTGTGTGTGTTTTACCGGTCCCGGTAGGCGAGTGGTTAGAGCGTCCGCCCCGGAATCGGGAGGTCGTGGGTTCGATCCCCGACCATGACATGCTGGTTACGGGTACTGGTATAGCTCCCTTGCTTGGCGCTCAGCATATAATGGTAGTTCCAGGACTGGTAGGCCTGATGTCAGGATAATGTGAGTGGGTGTGGTATCATACCACATGTCTACGTCGTGATACTGCAGTGTGGCAGCACTAAATCTGTCTCGAGTGGTCCAGTAGACACAGTCTCCAAATGACTGAACTATTGTCGTCGGGACGTTAAACCCAATAAACAACAATACTGGGTTTTGAAAAAAACAACAAAAGAACCATGTTCAAGCAGCAACATACGATTTATTTTTCAACTCTGCTATATATTACACAGAATGTACACAGATCATAACTGCATAAGTAAGCAGAGTCCTTTTTGTACATTAAGATTATATTTTTTTGTTTACTTTGATCTTACAACGTTACTTCTTAGTGGCTGTTTTACCCATGAAAACCGAAACATTTTAAGATGTACAAAACAGTTAGACAAAAAAAAAACTTAACAATGGTGTCAATGACAATGAGTTCCTCGAATGAGCCCCCACAAAGGGCTCGCGAAATGACAGTAAGCAAGAGAAGATTAAAAGATAAAGAGGAGACAGAGTGTAAACGAATTGTAACAACCCAGGTTTGTACATAAACAACTGAAATGTTTACTTCCACCATAAATATTTCTCCGTATACCTATATTGTAAAATCGTAACAAAATAATAAAAAAAATTACAATATCATTCAAGTTCCTGTCAAAGGTATCACAAACATATTAAAAAATCTAACATTATATTGCACGTGGCCTACCTTTTGAAATTCTTGTCGAATTTCACTGACTTCACTAATTTACATATCTTCAGAAAAAAGTCAATATATACTTTTTTTGTATGTTTACATTGTGTTCCCTGTCTTGGAGTTAAGCAATGGCGACTTAATGATGCATTATGGGAACGATGATGATATCAAATAGTCGTCTGACAGTTGTTGGCTCGCCTCCGTCTGTTCAGAGATGACGTCACTTTATTCTACTCCGGAAAGATCACGGATAATTACACACCCGATTATTCACAGATCTAATTAAAATCATCAGGACTAAAAGTTGATTTCATTGTAAAGTTGAGCTAAATACTCCGGTAATTCCTTTTCGTTCAACAAATAAATAATAGCTTTATACATTTGGGGTATTTTATGACATTTTCAGACATAATAAACATTTACACATCTTGCAATGTTTTTGATCCGAAAGATCTATTTGGAAAATGCTTCAACACCTGTAAAGAAGAAACAAAGTAATACGAATATGAATAATGGGAGCGGTTCATTTTTATGATTGGAATTTATCTGAAATGTCCCTCTTCTAATACAAATAAAAATCGGAAGATTATTTCCTGGTTCTGGTAATTCAAAGTTATTTCTAATTATTAAAAAGAATTTTCGTATGATTTTAGATTTCATTATAATCCTTATCAGGAGAAAAGGTCATCTAATATCAAATACTCGTATGTTTCGAATTTAACGATATCAATTACTTATCGAATATTGTATAAAACACGTAGTTACTGATAAAATACCCAGGTTTGCTGATCCAAATAAATAGTGTTTTTTTTTTAGAGAATTTACTATTGACTATCTATATACTCTTTGAACACCTCATTACGAAAAACAAATTCAGTAGCAGACAATACTTACATATTTTACACATTTACAATTCTGATTTCTCTGGAAACAGACATGGATCGTGAACGGCGGACGGTCTGTAAGCTCTTCTCGGCGTTATCGGCTCTCATCTCAGCCTCTTCTATCACTGAAGTGGCCTTCCTGTACTTGTTCATGGCGATGTTGGCAACCTCCTCCTGCAATCAGCAGTTACATCAGGCGTATAGTCTCACTTAACTAATCACATGACATTGTGCTCAAACAGCTGTTTCTGGTTTCGTATAACCATCACATATTTTCTTAAATTAAACACGTAACTTTCAGGCCGAATAACATCACTCCGCGTCACGCGCGTATATTCTATATGTATGCATAGTGTGTTGAACTCGAACAGCTAGATTAAATGTGTTTGATTCATTATTCATATGATGTTGAAAACGTATGAGAAATACACGCGTTAAACCATTATTTCCAGTTATTATTTGAAACTATTTTCTTGGTGTTAGATTACAACAGCAATTCATTCCCAGTCCATTCATTCATTTGTTTGTTTGTTTGTTTGTTGTTATAATCGCGATTTACTGTCACTATAGGTCATCTCAGAACTTCCATTGAATGAAAATTTCAAACGTTATTTTAGATATTTCAAATCTCCCGTGGCTTAAATATCAGTTCAGTATTACGCATTAATTCCAAGAGACATACACATACTACATGTACGTATGTAATATATTTTAATACTATGCGAAATTAAAAGGTATGATTTATATAAACCGATAAAAGGTCACATAAACATTGTGTACTTACGGCCTCATCCACCTGCCTTCTGTAGACCTTGATCTTGAGGGCAAGGGAATCGTTCAGCCCTACGAGCTCAGCAATGCGGCGCTTGTCATCCTCCATGAGCACGATCAGTTCCTTGTACTGGCGTTCCACCTTGCGCATACCGGCTTGAGCCTCACGTGCACGGCGGGCTTCCAGTTCATACTCGGCTTCAAGGTCACGGATCTGAAAGAAAGACAGGATGAGCGCTTTTGAAATTCAAACACTACAATTCCTGACTATACCTAACTGAGATTTTCAGACTTGAAAAGGCATATATGATCCAGGCCGAAATTTTATTTATAAAGATGTGACTTGTAAAAGAATAGATATAAACATGAATTATTTTATAAATATTATCCATTTTTGAAATCTGACTTCAAAAGTCCATTCTATGTAACTTCACGTACCCTGGCCTGGAGTTTAGCTATCTGTCTCTTGGCTTCCCTGTTGGCGAAGGCCTCGGCCTCCTCGAGTCTGATGGTGATTTCTCTAATCTCAATCTCCAGCTGTTTGCGGAGGGAATCGGCGTTCTTGTAGTTCTCCTGTTCCTGTCTAAGTTCCTCGGCAAGCCTGTTAACTTCAGCCTGCAGTCTGTCAGCACGCTCCTCGGCGGCGCCACGGCCGTTAAGGGCGTCGTCGAGGTCAGCTTGCATAGCCAGAATGTCGGCTTCCATTCTACGCTTGTCGTTGGTGAGGGTGGTGTATTGGACAGAAATCTCAGTCAGGCGTACGGAGGTTTCGTTAAGTTCGTTTTCGGCGTTCTTGCGGCCTCTCTCGGCCTGGAGGTAGAGAAACAAATCACGTGCTAATTTGCAAGCTCTCTATTACATATTCAATTTAGCAATTCTAAACGATGTTTATTATATTTCATAAAGAATATTTTTTTTTATTTATGGCAAATTTATCTCCTTACCAGTTAACAGTTGACGAATCTTTTCAAATGCAAAATGAATTTAAGTGGAAACGAACGACGATTTAAAATACATACACTTTCAAGAAGGGTTCTGACATCCTCGAGCTCGGTGGCGAGGGCAATGCGTTTCCTCTCGGAGATGGCGAGCTGGCTGCGGGCATCGTCCAACAGGCGGTTGCTGTCTTCCAGAGCGGCTTCCAGTTCCTGTAACATACATATGGGTCATGCAGAGGTCAGTAGGAAACATCCAGAAGTCATACAAATTACCTTCTTAATTTTTTCTATGATCACTGGAAATTGTATTCATTTTAAAAAGTACAAATAAAAACATCAACGAAACATCTACATGTAATTTAACCAATTTAGACAGTAATGAGAGCATGAAAATGAAAAATAATCCAATTGTTTCGTTTAAGAACAAACTTATTCTATGGTAGTGCCTCAAGAACATGTTTAGCAAAAAATGTTACCGCTTATCAAGGGAAGTAACTTATAGTGAAAAATTAAACTTTTCAAATTCGCACACAATGTTTTAATCCCCAGTAGAGTCATTCTGCTGACGAAGTCTTTAGTATGCAGGCGAAAGCTCCAGGTTCGTTTTTTCATGCATTGTTTGTGAAGTTGAAAAGTTTAAATTTTCAATATGAACAATACAACACAGTTAAACTTTCATAAAAAAGGGGGGAGGGGAGGGGGAAGTACCTGCTGAACGGAGTTTGACTCCTGGTGTGTTGACCAATAAACAACTAAATCCCACGCAATTTTGAATTGTACCACATGCCATTAATGACTGTACAGTTGATTGTACTAGTATATTTAAAAATTAAGCAATACTCTCATCTTGTGTCTACCTTGTTCCTGGACTGGAGGCTCTTGATCTGCTTAAGGTACTCGGCGTTGGCACGGTTGGCGTTGTCAAGGGCAGCCTCGAGCTCGCGGATGTCGGTCTCGTACTTCTTCTTGAGCCTGGAGATCTCGGTCTTGTAGCGGGTTTCAACCTCCACCAAGGTGCGCTGCAGCTCCTCAATGGCACGCTGGCCGCTCTTCCTATAACATATAAGCACTTCCGGTTGTAGGCAACTCTCAGAAATTCATTTCAAGTAACGGATCGCAAAATCATATAGTGTACTAGTACTTTCGTTTGCATGTTAAGATATTCAGAATTAAGATTTGAGCGTTTGATCGGGTAAAAAATCATGTATGTCAGTACCCAGTATTCACTACTAACATGAATTATCCATTCTTTTATGAAGTAATTTTTCAAAAATATCACAAGAAAATACACGTACGTATTTTGTCCTCATTGTAATACAGCACTTTCCAATTCATTTCTATTTTTTATTTAACAGGAAGTATAAGCTCCAATAAGATTGGGAAATACGGTAAAATATAGCATGTAAAGATATTTTTCAAACGTTAAACGTAGTTATCCGAAATCAACCTCTTCTTACGTCACGACTATTTCATAATGTCCGATCGTTACACGCCGATAATCCCTGGTCCGCCATTCCATCTTAACACTGTGTTAGAACGTGCATGTCCAAGAGCCAAATGAACAGTAACTTCCTGAGAAGTCTAAAAGTCTCATCCTCAGCTAGCCGGGATACCCCCCATGGACAATCAAAACCTTTGAGCGAGCAAATTACCTCTCTAGAAAGCATGATCGTTTGAAATGAGCCTTGATTATTTGATCTCGACGATACTTTATGTATGGCACAGGCAACTTGAACGATAACACTCCCCTGGAATGTGGGGCGTACGTGTAACCCAGTATTACTATACATTTATGTATCTTTTTTTCCTATAGGCATGTTCAGTGAATTCAACCCCTGCTGACATTTAAGTTTAATGGTCTTCGAATGATTCAAAGATTTTCACATCTCAGACTAAGCAAGATGATTTATCTCTTTATATTGGATGTATCATTCGTTTTTAACTGCATCCTTTCGGAGATTTTCGGCAATGCCGTGATGTGTTATTATTGTGATGTGTTTTCGTGTGTATAAAGAAAAAGAAGATATTTTAAGTGACTTAAATTTTGAAGAGTTAAAACCCTGTCCTTTGAATGTCAAAGTCAGTACTTTTACTAACCGGGTATGCAGTGTGTACACATTTGTTGGCTCCAGAGAGTAATTGAAACGAATAATGAACAATTTCAAGAATTTAGGCAAATGTTTATTGCTGCTTTTCTGGCACTTATTAATGTCGTTTGTTATGAATCAGTTTCATAGAAGGGTACACTGCCCGGAATGGATGAGGTAGATAGTAACAGTTACAAACAGTGAAATCAACACTGGGATACTTCGCGTGATTGGCACTCTCCCCCTATGACGGCTGTTTGTGCCATCACAAGTTTTATCACCAGTTACATTCTTAGCTTGATTGATACTTCAGGATTCATCCACCTCAAGCCTAGGTAGACAGGTAGATTTTGCACACACATAATTTTGGCAGTAGTTCAAGTCGCGGCATTCCACAGCGATAAGAACCCTAGATAAAGCGATGCCTACACAAATTGTCTCTGAAACTGCTGAGAGAGGCGAAGTTTTTAGTTAGAGTGCTCTTCAGGGAAACCCTACACCACATGAACAGAATAGTTACCAATATAAAACTGCTTGCTGCATTATTTCATACTTTAATGTCAAGATTATGTTACAAACAAAAGAAACCTACTGTGCATATACTAGTAGAAATATTCTTTGTAAAAGCAATGAAAAAATTGTCACTTTCTGACAGACTCCCGATGTTTGATTCGAGGTGTAATAATTTAAGGTGTGTATATACGCCCATGTTTGTTTCTTTCGCTAATGAATATTCCTGACATGTTTATTTCTAGAATCGATATGGGACAAAACATAAATGATGATGTTTCCTCTCAGGTATGGAAAATAACTAGGCTAACAGGTGGCACCAATTGTGCATTTCCAAGCATTTTGCTTTAGCAAACTTTGCAAAGTATTGAACGAAATCACTACGTTTGCTTATGCAAGATATGATTCATTCATTTCATACTGGGGCAAGTGAATGAAAAACTCTGAAAAATATTATTAAAGAGAAAGATAGTGTCTATATATTAGAAACTGAAAATAATAGAGTTTCAGAGTCCTAATTTCAGGTTTTCGAGGGTTTTTTTTAATATATATAGTCTCAAAACCGTCAAATTATCCTGCATTCTAACGGGTTTATTATTACTTACCGGTATATGGCAAACTCGTGTAAGAAATTACGAAATAACAATTAATATGTTTTTAAAGCTACATTACCTCACAGCTTCGATCTCCTCGTCCTTCTCACGGAGTCTCTGTTCCATTTCGGCACGGAGGGCGGCGAGGGCAGCGTTGGCGTTGGCGAGTTTGTTCTCGCAATCCTTGAGGGCATCCTCAGTGTCACGGAGGGCAGCGGCGAGGTTGTCACGCTCGGCGGCGAGGGCGGCGTTGGCGGAGGTGAGATCGTTGATTTTTTTGTTGGCATCCTTGAGGGCGTGGTTGGCTTCGCGAAGTTGGTCTGGAAGTGAATATATGGTTTTATAGTGGACTAAATCGGATCGTTATCCGTATATTATGATGAAATTATTTTAGTTCAAGGACTTATTCGAGGTTAATTCTAAGTCCAGGTTCGGAAATAGAAAAAGAGGAAAAAATTCTCGGTAATTTGAACTTCCACATTGTCACAAACACTACTGGAACATTTAAATTATATTCACAAAAAGCCAGACTTCAGTGCACCCAGCAAAAGCTCAAATTTATTTTCTACATCTCATAATTCTCAGATTATCACACTAAAAGAATAATTTCTGTAAGAGTATGTTAATAGTAGAATGTACGCATTTTGTAATTAACATAGATCTTCAAATAATTTTCTCACTCTGCTGAAGAAAGGTAACTCACCCGAAAGTTGTTTGTTCTCTCGTTCCAAGTTGCCGTTCTTCTCAGCCAGTTCAGCGTTGGCGACCTTGAGGCGGTATACCTCCTGTTCGAGGCTAGCCTTGTCGCTGCGAAGGGCAGCGTTTTCGGCCTGGAGGTCGGCCACCAACTTGCTGAGGGAAGCGTTGTCGTTCTCCAACTGCCTGTTCCTCTTCGTAAGGTCCTGAACAATGATCTGGGTCTGCAAGGGTAATAAAATCATACAAGAGTTACACAACAATCTTAAACAACGCCACACCTCATTTGTATTTCGAAACGATTAACATTATCAGGTTTAATTGAAATTCAAATGCGCGTGTGTTATTTTAGGGTTTGTTACATAAGGAAATACGCGAATATTGAAATACATTTTAAAGATAAGAAATCCCTTAATGTTGTTAAGACGACTATTTATTGAAGACAGTTTTGCTTACGTTCTCAAGCTCGATGGTGATTTCTCTGAGCTCGATGACCAGCCTGTTCTTGGCCTTCTCGAGGTTTGTAGCACGGAGACGCTGTTGTTCCAGCAGGTCTTCAAGCTCGGTGATCTTGACGGTCAACTTGCGCCTGAAATATGCAACATGCGTTTTATTTCGGTGATACAGTAAGATATGTAAATTATTTACTGCAACAATCAATGGAATTAAAATAAGCGTCTCAATTCTGACTTTCCTGCATTTTGTCTTATATTGCAGTGGCCAACAAGGAACAAAATGCTGTTATCTGACAAATTTGTTATAAAATTCACGTCTGTGACTTCAAAAGAAACATATTTCTGGACATAATTTAACATAACAGGTCCTCAAACCAAGCAGTGTTAAACGTGTTTTATCTAGTTTATTGACCTATATTTGGAGATGGATCAGAATAGGACTCACTTGATCTCCTCGTACTCCTCAGTCTTGATCATCAAGTCCTTCTCGAGCTTGGTCTTGGTGGCAGAGAACTCGGTCTGGAGTTTGCTGAGCTGCTGGCGGAACATGGAGGCGTTTTCGGACTCCTCCTCGTAGCGGACATTCAAGTTGTCGTAGTCAGCCTGGAGAGCGCTCAGCTGAACCTGGAGGTTCTGTCTTTGCTGCAAGAGAAAATAGAAAAAAATATATTGTTTGTAATTCGTAGCTAGATTTAACAGGAAGAAGACATCTTAAAATTAAGTTCAAGGGTATTGAACAAAAATATTTCAAGTTATCGAGGAAGTAAGTGCTAAATGAACAAAGATTTTTGAATAGCCTTCAGATAATACTTATTTTGCAAATTATGAATTATGTATTACTATTTATCACATTCCTACCAAAGTCAGTTCTGTTCAATTATTTAGGAACCTACCCTGGCCTCGTCATCGTGCTGTCTCTTCATGTCATCAAGAGCGACCTGAAGTGAGGATTTGGCCTTGGCAAGTGATGCGTTAGCACTGTCGAGTTCCTGGGCATGGTGTTGAAGGTCAAAGTTCTCCTTGGTAAGACGGGCCTTGGCGCCGTTGGCTTCATTCAGCTGCCTGCAGACGAGTATGATGATTTTGGTAAGAGTTTTTCCAGAAATCATGTTATTCTAATGAACAAAAAAGACTCGATATCGTTTATTGATAAAGTTAAGAATGTAATAGTTAATGGAAGGTTGTTCCTCTGGCTTGATCGCGAACTCAACACGTTTTGTTGATTAGAGACCAATATTGACATATACATAACTGCTTTTATCCCTTTCCCTCATATAGACTCATTTTGACGCACTCAATAGGTACCACATAAAGCCTGATCTGCAGAAAGCCAAACTCAACCCTTACCAAATTTAATTGTAAAATCCTCATCACCAAACCACTGAGGAGTAGCGAACAGCATAAAACCTGATCAGCCTGCGAGTTACTCGCAGGCTGATCTGGTTTTATGCTGTTCGCATAGGTCTTTTCATGGTTTCCTCTATGAGGGAAAGGGTTATTTCTAAAGTTTAGATATATATATTTTAGACACATTTAAAAAAAATGGAATCTGTATTTCTAGGACTTACTTGGTTAAGTCATCGACCTGAGCCTTAAGTCTGGCAAGGGATCCCTCAAGGCCTTCAACCTTGGCATCAGCGGAGGCCTGTCAAGCACACGGACATATGTGTATTTAGGTAACACGTTGTCAGGGGGAGGTCATATTACAGAGCCATGTACATTGTTTAAGAAAATCAGAATGATGACTTATGCCCTCTGTTGTATGAAATATGTAGTGGATAAATTAAAGAGATGTATTTTGTTTTTGAGGCATTATTGCTTGGTCTTTCGTTAGTATTTAAAGCTCATTGAATTTATGTATGTGTGTATGCATATGTTTTTTCTACTATTCAGTATCATAATTGGTAAATGTAAGTTTTAAAGGATGAAACTCTAATACACAGGACAACCTCAACGTGATTTAATGATAGTATAGAACTGTCCTCTCAGTACCTTTCCCTTGGAAAGAGCTTCGTTGATACTCTGGAGGTTATCGATTTCAACCAGGAACTGGCTTTTTTCCTTCTCGATTCTGCAAAAAGAATTAACATCGCCAAAATTTAGCAAAAAAGAAAAAAAATGTTCAAATGTGAAAAGTGTACTGATTTGGAATATGACATATGGTATGTTAACGTTCATCGTCGGAAACGCCCGGTTGACTAATTCCGTTTCACTTCATGACATCGTAGATCGATCGGGCTTGTGCATCTGACGATGGTTAACGATATGTGTTTGGCATATCATATTTAAAAATAAGTATTTGTATTATATGACGATATGATGTGTTCGTGCTTAAATCGATATACATATGTAAGTTCTGTGACCGTATTAAAAAACTAAAGCTTTTTCTTAAATATGAAATGTGCTTTTCTAAAAAAAAACACAAAAAAACAACAACAACAAATAAACAAAAAAAACAATTAACCTGAAGGTAGCACACATCTACCATGAAAAGATTTTTTTAGATAAAAAAAGAAATCAAATGGTCATGCAGGACATATCTTAAATAAACACTTATTATCAACTTCAGTTGTTGTTATTGTTGTTGTTATGCCTGAGAGTACAGTTGTCACGACCGTGTTTCAGTCATATAGCAACGTCTAGCTAATCACTGGAAGAAGAAGACGCCGAATACATAGAGACACCTGGATAGAACCACCGACCTACCGCAAGTCTGATGTCCACGTAAGTAAAATGCTTACTTAAAATGTTGTGTAAATACGGCCCTAGGGCTTTAAATGACTGAATTTAGACAGACAGACACACACCTGTGCTTCGTCTTGGAGAGATAGTCTACTTGGTCTGAGAGATCGTTGAGGGCTTCCTGATGTTTCTTCCTCATGCTAGATTCCTGGCCTTCATACTGGACGGTCAAGAGTTCGATGTCTTTTCTCATCTTTGACAGCTCGGCATCCTTCTTTCTGTTCAGTTCAGCCTGAGGGGAACCAGTAGATAGGTTTTATATTGTGACGATTATGTTTTTATTTATCTATCTATTCATTTATTCCAAACTTTAAATAATTGATTCTAAAACAATATCAAGTGTGTGGTTTTGCTTTCCTATTTTAAACGTAGACATAAAAACTATCTAGTTATGTAGATTTTTTTGTGTTTGCCACAGGAAAGCACGAATTACATGGTTATAAGAGGACATAGTAAGTTTACAAAAGTCTGGTCACGTGACAGTACCTGCATGCTGGAAGCTCCACCTGACTCTTCCAGTTTGTCTGAAAGCTGTTCTACTTGGAAGCAGTACTCGGCGCATTGTTTCTCAAACTGAAAACAGAAATATAGTAGTGTTTGGAAAATGTTTTTAGTGAATTATACTTTACTAAAAAGCTGAAAACTAAGAAAAAGGGCCTTTTCCAGATCCGTAATTATGATATCGCTTTTTTCGATTTGTCTTGCACACACACACACACACACACACACACAAATCTATCATCATGACCATGCATCATCATTTTTATATTACGGTGGTTCAAATGATCTTGATATTATTATTATTATTGTTGTTGTTATTATTATTATTATTATTATTATTTTAGTACGGTGGTTCAAGTATTATATTTTATAAGCAGTATATAGTACATATGTTTCCTTGGTGTTTCATCAGTTCTTTCTTTGTTACATTAATACAACTATCGATAAGCAGTTCCTTATGTGAACGTAAATATACACTAATTCAAAGTAAATCACTGGGATGGCTTAATCATTATCTGGAGTGTGGTTGATGCAATCTATGTTTGCACGTGTAATTAATTCTGGGGTGCAAAATTCGTGTGTCTCCCGTATCCAAGACGAATATCTGTCGTTGATTACCTTCTTTGTTTGTTATATACTCGACATGATGAACACTTCTTACAATTAGTGCATCTATCGCTTGATCTAGAGCAACGTTTGATTTGGCTGCCACTTACTATCTACTTATCAGAAGGTGAAAAAGGCAGCTACCTACACATACCTCCTGCTACCGAGGTACCGCGCGCTGAGACATATATAGCAACCGTTGCTAGGGATAGAAAATTTATTGAATAAAAAGATTGCACAAGGTTAGCGCCTAGGAGAGATAGGTAGTTGTTTAGCTTGGGGTATTTTGCTGATGAAACAAAAGTCTGCTGTCAAGTCTAATTATGCCGGGGCGAATTACCTGGCGCAGCAGGTATTCGTACGAACTGCGATATGTCTGCTGAACTTACATTACCTGGAAACACCGGGGTTTCCGAAATAACATACAGTGCTAGGATCATGATTGAGAATTCATATTTCTTTTCCGCCCCCGCAAGGAAAATGTACCTGCACGTCTTGAAGGAGAAAAATCGGTGAAATTTTTCTTTTCAATAGTATATGATAACAAGTCGACTCTTCATCAGACAGTCCAGAGGGTTTCATTAAGACAGGTGAGGGGCAATATGACGAGAGAGAGAGAGAGTCACTCAATTTTTATTTTCTGTTCCCTTGGTAACGGGCATTAGGTTTGCGGTTCGTAACGCGTGAAAGCCTGGCAATGAAGATAAATATTTACACTATTCCAGCCTGGAATGGGTACTGCTTAATAGAGATTGCGATCATCGAAGAAGCACTTGAAAAAAATCTTACTTTACGTACAAATTACAGAAATTTGAGTGAAATTTTGTGAATATACCACGTTTTCGTTATGGGATTTAATTTTTCTGGGGTATCTTTTGTTTGTTTTATTTCAGGTAAACACGCCTTCTTTATACAGAAGAAGGCGTTGAAGAGGAGTCCCAACGGTATAACTAATTTCGACCATTTGTTAAAACCCAATAATTCCCAGCTGATTGGACAGCTTGGTACTCTGCTTAAGGGGATTACACCACACAAATTACCAATACGATAATGTGTAGAGCATTTAGGGACCTTACCACCCAGCTGCAAGAAGATATATTCTCACTTCTTAACACCTTATTCACAGTGGATCATGGTATGTAAACAATATAACGATCCCTGGGCATGTTTATGAAATGGCGTGGATCTGTTAGTTGCGATATAAATGTCGAGAAAGTTCATCCTGAATCATGAACGCCCCCTGACGTCAAAGCAAGCACGAGCAAGACTTTGTACTTACACGGAACCTTAACATCATGAACTCTGTCCAACGTAAGACTCAATACAGAACCCAAATACCCCTGCTGTAAATTACTACTCTTCCGAAATAAACGCTACTTCAAGATAAAGGAATGACCATTTTATCGTATCACCCGAATATTAAAACAGTAGTGTTTATCTTTACTGCACAGCACCTTGTCTTGAGAAAAAATGTTCTGGGATTTCTTGTTATAAATAGACTGTTGAATGAGAGAACGCCTTTAGAGATATCTGAATTCAAGGTTGGAATGTTATAAGCATGTAATAGGATGTGTGTATGGGGGAAACATCTGCTGATACGCCGCTTTACGTCAGAAGCAGAGATCGGTGGTTGTCGATAAGCAATTAATGCGTGTATATGTGTGTGTGTTGTTGCTTTTTGTAAACCATTTTAACACTATGTTGTTTGTGTTTATAAAATGGGTTTTAAAAAAAATCAAAACATACTGTTATTTCTCAATTATCCGACCAAAAGATGAAATTTGAGAAGAGAGAATGAACTGATTCCAAAGATGATTTCAAAGATGATAATATTGACTTCTTTGGTTTATTTTCAAACTTAAACGATTTATTAGTATTTATAATAATAAGAGACACTCGTAACAAATTACATTGAGGCATTCATATGTATATAGGGTTTATTTCATATCTTAACAGTCATTGGATGAAAATTTCCACGTTTAATAGGCTTGTCTTGCGTCTCCTTTCAATGAACAGATATGATGGCGGCGGTCCAAGACTTGAAGCTGTTTACCGACTTTCCTCTCGAGGAATGTCATTAACGACGAAACAATCGTCAGAACGAAGGTATGCCACGTTGTGCCCGGTATAGCTGGAGGAGCGGCTTCTATATTTAAGCTGAGTATTGATGGGTAATTGAATTTTATGACGTCAGAGTATTTACCTTTGGTGTTTGAAGACAGCTGTATCATTCGTTTTTGATTATTATTATTTTTTTTTTGATACGTGTTTTATTTGAGTCTCGAGCTCCAACTTAGGTTTTCGATACCAATTACGTACACTACACCGTTGACATGTTAATGATTTGTCATGGGTGTTGATACCACACTCATTCGGAGGACCCAAGTCTTTAACGCCTAAAACTGTTCCTAAAAATGTTTTCATTTGTTAATTGAGCTATCATCAAAATGAATATTACTTACTCTAATGCGAACGTCCCTTTCTGCGTCGAGGGCGTCTTCGAGCTCTCTGATTCTGGACTGGAAAAGGCAACAAAAGTACATATGAGTTGATGAATAGACATCATTTAAGTTTAATATAATTATATTGTGAAATTACTGTTCATGATCAACATATAGATTCCAAGAATCATGGTCGCAATAGCCGCGCGCATTTGCCCAGAACAAATTTAATTAGTACCGCCATGCAAAACGAGTATTTCGTAAAGTGCGCATGGGCATTTGAAAATAAGTGTTTAAACTTTTTAAAACATCTACTGCAAAACAGTCTATCTATAAGCGCTATATATATCACAACATAAAATAAAGAATAAATTATATTTGTGAAGCAATTATTACTTAATAATTAGTTATGATAACGTGAAACATTTTACATGATAAAGGTATCTAAACTACATAATGAGAATCTCTCTGCAACATTCATAATAGGGGTAAATGCATCGGGAAATTCGTCAAAAGATACCTCAGGTTGCCTTAAGAATTAGATGGGATTAGTTTATCTTTTACACATTCTATGCCAACAGCGTCTCACAGAATGCACGTGCATAGCCGCACATAAAATACGTGCATGCAGAACAGGTACTACCTCTGACGTAGAGACGAACACCATTACTGAGCAGATTTGCGTACGACATGAAAATGTACATGTACGTTGGATGTTTGGCAGATCGACAGGGCGGAAGAAAATTCACCGCATCTGCATGATCGTATCTCTTGAAAAGATGGTGAGGAAAACATGCATATTCAAAGCAGTGCTGATGAGCCGAGACTAGCTGCACTGATGCCTTGTCAGAAGCAGGGTCAAGGTCAGACGGAATCTATTCTAAGGTTTGAAGTTAAGCTCTATTCTAAAATAGCGGACAAATATGAAACTATGATTGGGTGAATGGAAATGGAACAATGCTATAGGATAGGTACTTTTTTTTTTTTCTTTTTTTTTTCAATATATTTTTTTGACATTTCTGGATTTTTTTAATAAACCCACACGTGGAATTTCATACACAATGTATTGATGCAGTGCAAAAAAGAAATGTGACAGCGTCACAGCAGATTCTGGTCATAAAGTTTAAACTCTTCGCAAAAGCATCTTTCAGCACCGAACTTCTAGTAACTTTTCTTTTATGCGCTGCTTTAGGGTGTAAACAAGGCATAATCAGACCGGAGGATGAAACAAAACTCTTTCTTGATGTGGTAAAATTGAAGAATCGGGATGGGCCACACGGGTGAAACAAGCGAGTTGTTGGACTTTACCATAGACTACCTGAAAGCGTATTTCTTCATCTCTGAAGAAAGCTTCCCGAGTACTGACTACCCTTGCTGAGTCCTGTACGCTGCTCGAATAATGGACATTCTGGACATTGGAAATCTGTTTACTGGATTTGCTTGACGATGACGTTTGCTATGAAGGTACAAAATGAAGCACACAATAATCAGTTACAATATCACGGGAAATTACAGATTTTCGCATGGATTATTTTCACGAAATATTTAAGTATTTGTAGTCCATTTCATATACCCTTCCCAACCCAAAAGTAAAATATCGAAGGTTCAGCGCAAAAGGGTCTCAACTTGTACTTTAATACATATAAGTTAGGACTCTGTTGCGCTAAGCCCACGTTATCTTAGTTTTATTTAGACATTACGTGAAAATAATACCATCCTCGAAAATGTATGATTTCATGTACAAGTGACAAACAACATTTACATGCCAGAGTATATATTGTTCAAAAATTGTTCATGTTAAAATATATACATTTAACAGAGGTGTCATTATGTTGATATCGTAATGCATTTCATAACAGAATCACATAACATAGCAAGTATATAATGTCATCGTTAACAATACAAGCTTTCTATGCTGGCGGCATTCGAACTCGCAACAATTCTTGGCACATAAAAGATTGCTAGTGCATACATAGAATACAGCATAATCATACATTGTCCATTACGTGTTAATTCAATTACAACACTGCTGGACAATACACTGGGGAGTGTTTCTTGATAGAAAACTATCAGTTTTAATCAGTTAAAGACTTAAAGAGACAAGAGTAAATTGGCTGAGTAATGTTGTTTTGTTCAATTATACTGTTCTAATCTCATCTATGGGTCATCTTTATTACCCTTATTATCATTTCAATGGCCACCAACTCGCTAATCTTAAATAATTAATTGTTAATTTTATCATCATCATCATCATCATCATCATCATCGTCATTACTATTTGTGATGTTTTCGGTTTTTGTTGTTGATGATTATAAAGATGATGTTGTCGTCGCCGTCGTTAATGTTGCTTTCTTCATTATCACCCCAGTCATGATCATCTCCATTATTGAAAAATATATCACCCATTTATCAATTATAAACATAAACAGCATAATTATCTATCGTCCAATTTATGCATCAGTGAAATATCTGAATTGTTACACCTAATAGTATCATTCTATTCTTACAGATAACTGCAACTACCAAAAACTGCAACTGCCAACAAGTACAGTCGCTCTATCTTGAATCGGCAGAATGTTTTATGAATGTCAAACCACATAAAACTATTTCTTCATGATTTGTTAAAATTTATTTTCTATCTTGCAAAGTTCTCAATTGCAAACTTCTCATATATGTAAATATTCTGGTCAATTTTCCTCGGCTATGTTTCGAATTAATGATAACGAGAAACCATTAGTCGTAAGAAGTACCCCAAGACTAATTGCTTCTTCTTGAATTAATTGGCGCGCGTGTTGGTTATCAGCTGCCGTTTTCTAAGCGTACCTGTGATTCGCTGACGAGAACACAACAGATGAATACCTGGAATGTTTAGCGCTGGCATATTGTGTATCATACCTGTGCGCACGCTCTCCATAAAAGGAGGTGTGCGTGCTATTTTTAGATACACGTACAAAACAAAATGGCGGCCTACACACTACCAATGGCGGAGCAGCTGGCGAAGGATGCATTGGAACTGGTCGTTCTTTATGATACCTACTGAAAACATTTCGTTTTCAATATATACATAGTTCAAAACTGTATCAAAAATACAGTTATTTGATGTGTTGAACTGAGGAGGACCAGACTGACATACGATATTGATATTGAGGTGCACCTGTCCCTAGCTAAAGATGCTGATACTGTGGTTCTGGAATTACCTCCCACTGGTAGCACAGGCACAAGGCGTGTGTAGGCGCCCCAGAGAAATGGAAAAATATCAAATTAATCAAAACTGATAAATTTTGATACCAGTATATTATGGGCACATTGCTCTTGATATGCTCTGTTCCTAGAAATCAGAAACCTGATTTTATACGAAATTTTCAATACTTCTCCTTCCAGTCTAAGATATTTTTTTGAAAAAAAAAAAAAAAAAAAAAGAGTATTGGAACAACAAGCCAAACCAAAAACAAACATCGAGTGTTGAGTCATGATTTATTTTTTTCTTGCCCTTCTTTCGCCTACATTTATTCAAGTGTATGTATCTTAAAGCAATTTCTAAGATTATTTTTGAATATCCAGAAATAGTATTGTTATGATGTTTATCTATTTGTTCTCATGTCAAAATAGTATGCTTTAAGTGTGCATCGCATTATTTACATTTCCTATGACAAAGGCAAATTAAATGTGGAAGGTACTATGTGTGTTTTCACAACTATGCATTTTAATTAAAACTTTCCGCATAACTGATGATATATTTATACACTAATTGGAAAACCGTATCTTAAATTTAATACAATCATAACTATGGCAGATTAATCTGTTTATAGTTACTAAGAATAGCGCACTGAAATAGATCTGCTAGTACACCTTTCGCTTCCTAAACAGGGAAGTCAGCAGGTGGCGCTTTCATCTCTCTCCATAGCAACCAGTACTTCCTGGATACACAGCTTCACAAACTCTACAACCGCCAAATATTCAGTTCCTTTTCTTTACATAAACACCTTAAATATTTATTTTCCATAGCTAATTTACAAAAAGTTATTTAGGAAGTGTAGTTACATAGATAATTCACTCCCATTCTTTGACCATAAAGCGGAAGTGTATTACATATATGTATCTGTAGGATATCAAAGGTCAAAAGATAAATTTATCTTTTTTTTTCATGATAAACACCGGATATTTCTTAATCTCCATTTTGCAATTTAATAGATATATACCCTTTATATACATGCATTTTAATAGTCCTACTTAACTTTTTACTATTAATGTATATTGTCTATAATTAAAGAGGTAAATTACTTTTTTTTCTGAAATAAAAAGATATTTGCCCTCTTTCTCTTAGTTTAAGCCAAGATAACCAACAAGAGACAATATATTTGATTGTTTTCATGATATTTTTCTGTAAGTTTTGAGTCTGCATCAAGCAAAATGTTATTTCATTTACGACATTGAACAGATATGTGACTAATGAAACATCTACTGGTATCCTGAATTATCTTTGAATCTATAGATACCTACATCACAAAAAAGAAATCGTGTGTGTTCAGAGACTCTATCGTTTATTCAGACGCCCTCTAAGATTAGATATACTTTAAAATTCATTTATATCTTTTCCACGATATCCTCTCAGAAAAAAGTAGCATGTAACAATTGAGAAGTTGGTAAACATCTCTCGTCCATTTGGGCTGTAGTATAAGTTACCTCAGCTTCACGTTTCTAAATATCCACGAATGTTATGTATCCATTGTCACAGACAGCAAGCATACACAAGCGTTAGTAATTAATCCATTTGTTAATTAGGATAATATCCGACGAAGCACACAGATATGGACTGTCCTTTGCCACAGCGTCGAGAGGCTTCTTTCGACTCAATTACACATTTTGACTTAAAATTTAAGCTTTTTAAGACCACAACACAAAAACACACATAAGACACGTATAGAACACTGTTTTGGTTGATAATATTTCCCAAGATAATAGCACCGTCCACTGAAAGCAAGACTCTGGTTTTCACATAAGCACACTTAATTGAAATGGTCAAACATTGAACATACAAGCACAGTACCACAAAGCACATTGATGGTCAAATCTATGTAGATCGTTTTTATTTTATTTCTCCGTTGTTAACTTGAGCGAATGTACCTAGATGACGATGACAAAACACTCAAGGCACACAATGTTAATATGCAAATACAATATATACTTAAAAAGTATTAATTTTGGTGAGTTTATTCTAAAAGAAACAAACCACAATTGAATAACTAAATCTATATGAATGGAGATGCATTAATAAAGTTAAATCGATGATAACAATAAACTAATGGGAAAAAACTTACCTCCAATCTGTTCTGTGTGGACGGTGATGTTCCACGATAGACATTGTAAGTTCTGGAAACTTTTTGAACGGTGTGGTGGTAATCCGACGAATCCATTTTAGATTATTTTATTTAAGTTTACTAAGGTTAAAGAACAACAAGGTAAGAACTATGACGTCTCGAAATGAAGCCGTCCACTGACACAGCCAAAATCAACTGCGCCTCTTCTCTCGTCCAGACAGACTATTTACTCTTGACTTCCCGAAAATATGTTCCTTAAATACCTATATACATAAGCGTTATATAGCCGAGTCCGCCGCTAGGTGGAGCTACTCCAACGCTCACCTGAAAACTGCAAGTTGGAGTGTAACCGGATACCCTCGGATGCCATGTACTCTTTCCCTGTACATATTGTAGAGCGAGAGTCTCTAGTGTAGGGAAGCTTCCGAGGCGCGGTGTATGCAAGTATGCGTGAATAGCACGGCTTTGTAATAAGAATGGATCACCGTTATTCTAGATACGAATTAATTTAATTATTAAAACCGTGTGATGATTGAATGGTTTAAAAAGCAATATTTTCCCATATGAAACTGGTATGCACATTTTTCTGCTACAGTTGGCCATCTTCAGTTTTGAGGCCTTTGTTATCATCATTATCATTAAAAGACAAATATATTGACGTAAACGACCCTGAGGACAGTGGAAATGTTGTTTATCCCCACATATTACAAAGAACAGTATTTTCATGCTTGTTAGTCCATGTTTGAATTTGTGAGCTAATTTCTAATACATTTATTTAAATATATTGCACGTTAAATAATTGATAATTGAAATTAACTCACATGTACTTCCTGTTTTTGACTATCAAAGAGTAAATGTTAAGCCGCTTTATTTATGTAAAAGTATTTCTATATGTAGTCATAAAACAATCACCTGTCTCTAATTTCCTTTAGATAATCTGAGTCGAAGGACATGGGTCTATACGTATTTATGGGCGAATGTTATACTGTTTAGTATTTGTTGCTTTGAGTTAAGACCTTCGCTGATGTGTTAAGGTATGTTTAAGAACACTTGAAACATTGACGAGCACTGTCTTAAATTTTTGGCACCTTATTTTATTGCCTGTTGTATTAAGAAAGGAACCTTCAGCAAGCTCTTGCAGTTTGTTTTTAAACTTGATTGACTACAGCAAATGGTATACAAGTAGCTTTAAATTAATGTGATCAATTCATGAACTATGAAAAATTGATTGTTGCAATTACGCACACACACATCCCATTGAAACAAATCAAACGTCTATCTTTACATACACTGAAACTGAATTAAGCATTTCTCCAGTAGATAATCACTGGTAAAAAGTATAATTCATTGCAGATTTTGAAATGCCACTGTGTTAGACAGGATAAATATTCAGCATATCAAATCTTGGTCAAAATACACTGCTAAATCAAGAAGAATAACTCTACCTAGTTGTAACATTTCAACATTCGGCAGACCAATACGCATCAATTTTCGTTTAATTGCATGTAGCTTGGCCGTCGTTCTAAGGTGGTAGAATAACGACATTTCAATGCGATGTCACAGAAATCATGTAATTGAAAGATAGCCCAAATATGGGAATATTTTTTCACACCAAACGGACCGCTTCCGATTAAAATATGAATGAAATTGAACATATTCAGGACATTCCTGTGTGGTATCATGCCACTTGTATACACGTGATACCGCAGTATGGCAGCACTAGATCAGTCTCCAAAAGACTGCGATACTATTGGTTAAACGTTAGACTCAATGATACAAACGTTTAACATGTTCGGTATGATAATCTATCAAACACTAGATTTTTAGTCGCCATAAACTCTGAAATATCCGACACTTGTAACATTTATTATATTCTGATAAAAAATATATCAATTACTTAAACTTTTTTGCAAAAATGTTCTTCGAAATCAAACCAATTTATCGTCCCTTTATTCAAATCACAATCAGAAAAACAATTGATTCATTGGAACTAACTGTTGTATGCTGCGCAACGACCTCTTCCAGGTTAAACATTCCAAAACATTATACCTTAAAACTCAGCCTCGATGCGATAAGTCCTATCGGGCCATCTCCTCCTGGAAACAAATCTGTCTGTGCTGTCATACCAGACAATCTATGTCCTTGAATTCTGAAATTTCAATCTGCATGCTGTTTGCAAACTTTGGAAAGAATGCAAAAATGTTTTAAAAAGCCAAAGCCAAAAAGTTACAAGTAGAATCTGTTATCACCATGAAAGATAATATAAGACAGGATAAATAGAGCTACAGCTTACTGCTTCAACGCATTTAATAAACGTATGAAGAGGGAGTGAATATAAGAGCACGTTTTCAGTTTAAACTCACACCTTGTTATGTTCATGATATGCTTTAGAACACTGACATCACAATGTCCAACCTTTTTAGCCCACCTGAGCACTCTCTGCACATGCCAAATGTGAATAATGTACTTTTTTATTATTTTACTTCGATTTCTATTTTAAGCTTTAGATATTTTCTGAATCCCCGTTCTTTCGGGTTTATGGTTGTCATTCATTCATTTTAGATACTAAATTTGAACGTTTAGTCACACCGTGAGTGTTATCACGGCATCACGTTACTCTGTCGGTTGTATTTGCATTCGTTTGACTTAAAAAAAAGCCAACATCTCATTGAGATAAAATTCAATCATGTCTATGTTTCAATTCGATGTAATTGATACTTAGATTCAACATAGCAAAACAATTGAAAAAAACAACAACTTATAACTTAATAAATAATTGTCGAAAGACCGTTTTATCTGGGTGAGGAAAGGTCACTAAGTGGGACAGTTATCTTGCTTACTCTTAACTCGGGATGATTAACAACACGGCGGTTGATACATATGATCTGTTGTCCCAAATTAATTATCTAATGATCGACCAGACACAAACTAATTGATTCCATCCCGCTATTATTTAGTATCAGTAGTATCAATACCTGCCGACATTAACCATAAGCCGGAAGTTACCACATAGGCAGCTGGTGCCTAGGGGGTCGTCTACCAGCCACTGGTACCCAGCGGGGACAGTGACAACCATACGTCACTACTGATTAATTGACATAGTTATTGTACCCGATAGTTCGGCTAAAACATAACGACTGTAATTTTAATATATGTATCTTCTCTAACTGAATCTCTAGGAGACTGGAAGGATATCGGATAAAAGTTAAATCTTGAGAAAGCAGAATAAGGAAATAGCAATATTGGTTGTGTTTATCCCCACTGATTTGAACATGTTAAAATACAGCATGTTTTTATTTGTATGTACAGGAGAGGCATGTGCATATGGAGTCATGATGTTTACTTAAGTTTGCCCTTATTGCTATATGTGTACTCTTGTCAGCTTTTGTGGAGTTTTAACTTTCTTTTTCCAGAAGCAGTTTTAACATCAAACACCCATTCTTTAGATTGTCTTCCTTTTGTTGCAATGGATCATATACAGCCTTATAACCAGAAACCAGTTTTCATTTATGTAGAAGCGCATTAACGTCTGTCTTATGTCACCATTGTATAATTTCAGTTTTTATGAAATGCATTATCTGTGTTCTGCGACCAGAAATTCTAAAGAAATTCAACAAGAAAGTCGCTATGATTATCTCTTTATAAGGCGAATGTCAGCGTATTTCATATAAGTTTAGAAAACAGGTCATAGAAATAGCAGACCGTATTACTAATGGCACAAATATATTGGTGACACTTGTTGATACTATCCTGCTAATGACACGGATGACTCGTGCCTTCACAATGTGTCTGAAGTACGTTATTGTGTTCAATAACTAATGATCATCGCCCGCATAACGTCAGCTGCAGTACCGACACATACTCGAGTGTTTACGAGATAGTGAAACTATTTCACTGTATATCGCGAAGGGATAGCGTGGGAGGGAAAGGTGAAGCAGTTTTTAATAAAAGCGATAGTCTATATAGCGATTTGTCGGGTATCACACCTCCAAGATGCGTTCCCTTGCCTCTTTGGCATATGAGCAAACCGCACATAATTCTGAGGAATGTGGCTGATTCATTCACCTATCTACACAGCTGGTTCCAATACAGGACAGGCTGTGCTAGTGAATGAACTAATCAATCGTTGTAGTTCGTTAATATACGCACGTGTGTGTGCGATTGTTTGTATTGTGCGGATAATAATTGAATTACTGTGATTTAAATGGTTGTGATGTGCTTATTTTAAGTTCCAGCGATTTATATTTCTTGCTGTTATACATGAAAATATTTCTCAGGAACAAACAAATAAAGAGAAGAAAATAAGATGAATGAAGTGATTACAGAGCATTAAATAAATAAATAAATAAATAAATAAATAAATAAATAAATAATTATTCAATCAATGCAAAAAAGAATACAGAAATAAAAAGCATTTTTGTATACATTCCATTAATATCTATACATTTAATCTTTTCATCTTTATCAAATGCAAAATATAATGATATAATATTTCGTTTATTTTCTAGGCACATGTAGGTGTGAAATTGCATGACATGTGTATTTAGTTTTAAAAGATAGAGAATATTTCTTGACATCCATGAATAGAAATAATCATTCCTTGTGTATGATATGATTTTCATAAAATATTACACTACTGAAGGACATAGAATGCATTATTTACTTGATTAATATTTTGAAAGTTTCTTAATCTCTCAACACGGCAAATCTAGTTGAGTAAATATTTAAAATAATTTGACACACTGTAAAATTATGCGTATGGTAGAGAATGGCTTTTTAAAAAATGTTATCCTCTCAAAATTAAAATTATAGTTTTAGCAGTTTGTGTGTGTATGTGTGCGAGCGCGAGCGCGTGTGTGTATAAAAAGGCAGGCATTTAACCATTTTGAGTTAAAAGTCCCTTTCAACTTATAAAGATACATTATGAGTAGAACCAAAGCGTGTGATGGCATGTTTAAGGTCATTCATGGCAATTGTGATAGCTAACGACAAAATAACGAACATTAAGGTTTTTCTATTATATGTAATTTTTAATATTTATAATCGGTGACAATAAATAAGGAAATAAATAGAGTACAGCTGTACGAATATATATTACATCCAGCGATGACTGTTTGGTCCGTGCTTCTTGCTTCATTGGTTCAATTAAATGGCTGAAAAAGATAATAATGTTTAGAATGGCATTTTTTTCTTCTTCTTAATTTTTTAATTATTATAGCAGTTGCTTTTAAAAGTCGTGTGATATATTTTAATTTTCGTTGAATAAATTCAGAACGCTGTCTGTATATAAAAGGGGTTTATTTTTTTTCCCCTTAGAATACTCGCGTATATCATATGCTTGTATGTTTGTAATCAAAATCTTATCATTAGTTGCACTTCGTCGTGCAAAAACAGGATGCATATAAAACTGTAGCTGTTTTTTCTATGTTAATTAGCTATTTCATCCAGCCTCTTCAGTATTGCTGTCTACCTTTATTATAGTAATTTATTTAATGTTTAATAAACAGATGGGAATGCGTATTTGTAAGTACTGACAATTATATGAGGTACATTATTAAAGCTATAACATCAACCGTGTTACTATGGGAACGAAGGGGGTGAGAGGACTACTTACTGAGGGTGGAGTTGACGAGGATGACCTGGTCCTGGTTGGTGGAGGAGAAGCCGCTCAGGAGTCTGGGCAACAGAATGATCAGGAGGAGGAAGGGCACTGTAGGGGAACCAGGAGAAATATACATTATATATATAAATATATGAAATAAATATTGCAATTAGGCATTAATTACACATATATCTTAGATATATCTCATAAGTTGACACTGTATTAGCGGCAACCTGTATTAAACAGTCAGCGTGGTTTAGTGGTCAGTGTTAAGATTGTGCTTACATATCGCCCTTGTTTTTGTTTCCTTTTTCCGATCGCTTAAGACAGGCTTGCTTTGATGTTTATGTAAACATGATTAGTGCAATGGAAATTAAATATATTGAACGTGAAAAAAAAAAGAGTTTTGATTTACAGAAAGTATATCCATATTTCAATTAATCGCGGTTTGAGTTTGAAAAGAAAAAGAGAAAAAAATCTTTTATACCGTGATAACTGTTTGCGCAATCTACTTTAGAAATAATATACATTCACACCCTTAAGTTATAATAAAAAAAGTGAAGGTAATAATGATTAAGTCTGAGAACAGCTTAACCAACGTAATCAGATGGTCTGTGTTGAATACTTACGAAGACTGCCAAGACCACCGAATCCCTGTGAGGAGCCACCGCCGAGGGAAGACAGGGGAACGTACTGGGCCTGCTGACCGTATCCGAATCCCTGGCTGTACCCGGCTCCACCCATAGCAGAGGCAGATCCGAAACCGGAAGCGAAACCGGACCCGAGGCCTGAACTGAAGCTTGATCCGAAGCTTGATCTGAAGTCGTCCGATCGGAAGTCATCGCCGTTGAAATTGTCATTGAAGTTGTCGTTGAAGTTGCCATTGAAGTTGTTGTCGTTGAAGTTGTTATTACCCCAGAGATCATCGGCAAGAGTAACGCCGATGGCGGCACAGAGGGCAATGGTGACGGCGACGGAGATCTTCATTTTCAGGCTGTTGAGATATAATGCATTGATATTAGTATAAATCTTACTGGAATCACAGATGAAAGTTACTTATCTCAGCATTTTCTTTTTTATTAGTAATCTTAAGGGCTACATACAAGTTTCCTCCTTTATTGAAATATATACATATAGTCAATTTTTAGGGTTTACCGCGAAACTTTTCATATGCACAGGTGGAACAGATTCGAGGACAGCCCTCGACATTAAAACATGCATTGCAGATATTATTGTATACATAATGTATAATAAAGTTTAGATTGTGTTTAGGTAGAAAATTTGTGTCGTAAAATGTCTGAGATCGACATTGTGATATAACTGATAAAGTTCCGATGTTCAACTACATTTCAAATAAACACAATGTTTGAAGTTCACTGCTATCTAGAATCACCAAGCCACACACTTACAGAGCTTCCTTTGCAGTATTTATTTATGTATTGAAGATGCACAATAATTATTTTCAGTAGACCTTCGCAATCCTGTGTTTTACAAGAATGTTTGCTAAATATCGAACCCTCAGACAAACAGCTGTCTAGAAATGTAAATGGGATGAAACAATTTCATTTCCTTCAGCCCACCTACCAATTAGAAACATTAAACTTATCGAAATTTATTTTGTATCAGATATTTATAATCACACTTAAGAAATTGCATAAATTGCATAAATTAAACAGTTCAAGGTTAGACGAATTTAGTTTGTAATCACCAATCCATATTCCAAACATTTACAAAATCATCCGTTTAATTGAGATTCAATCTCTATTTTTTTCGTCAAATTTTTATTTTAACGAAATGCTGTTGTTTCACTTACTTGTGTGTTGACTTGAATGTCCAAGGCAGATGTGACAACAAACTGGTGGTCCCCACATTATATACACATCGACACCCGGAAATCAGGTACATATCAGCTATGTCACGACACCGCCGGGTAGCAGTCTTGTTCCGGGCACCTGTCAATATCACACTCCGTCACGTAACTCATTAACACCGAAGGCTTTACATTAAGGCTGCAGTTATCATAGTGAGTACTTGGATACAGATTACAGCGTGAAAAAAATCTTATAACTTTATAGAGAAATGAATTACATAAGCCTTATGTACCTGCCCCCAAATTTCTGCAAACTTATTTAGCGTACAGACGTATACTCGTTTGTATATATTATAGACAAAATAATATTAAAAATATTCAAATATTCATTTTCTAACAAATGTAATAACCTATTAAAGTAAAAATCTATGCCAACTTTGTCATGCACCTGAGTATTTCGTAAGTTAAGTATAGTGGAATATATTTCTACTCACCTTAAGTATTACTGAGCGCTAAGAGTTGTTGGTAGACTTCGAGCCAGGTTTCAACTCTACCAACTTAGCGCTATGCAGGACTTAAAAAAGTAATTCAAAGGCGATTTTCATCATCATTTTTTCTCTGAAAAAATAACACTTGAATCAGATACTGAAAGGTAATTAGTCACCAACTTTATCATTTACTCAGCTATTTTATAAATTAAGAAGTTTGGACTGGGTCCCTACCTTATTTTTTTTTTAAAAAAATCCCAAAGGAGTTAGCGTTAAAGGCCCATTATATTTCAATGTTCATGAAAAGGAAAAGACAAAATAGCATTGACATATTGTAGACGAACGCAAATGGTACATAAAGTGCAAATATCTTCTGTAAATTAAGAGTTGAAAGTACTGAAAATGTTTATCAAACTACGCCATTTAGTATTTTGGATGGATGTCAAAATACGCTTGTTTACATTTTGCACTGGTGAGTATTCCCTAAGATGGCTAATAATTTGAATTTGGAAAACCGTCGCCGAATGACAAATTGTATATCTGCAACATCATCAATTTATGCACTCGCGGTTTATTAACGGTGACATACGGAAGGTCTATGTAAAACATTAGAAAATTGACGAAGATATGCGGAATATGCAAATCATGTATTCCAGTAAACAACTGAATTATCTTTAGGCATTGTAGAAATGTTGTCGTGAATCTCATAGCAAATCCGTAGCGCACATTTGCTTTTCTTGCCGACACTGTCTTTGGAAGAATAATGGACCTTTAAACAAAATATACTCTAAAATACATTAACGTAGCAGTATGTATTTAGTCCCGAGGTATACAATTTAGATGAAAGAGGCTCGCATTTCACAAACAATACTTCGCGCTAGTTAAAACTTAAAATTTTGAATTAGATAGAAAGGAATCATAATTAAATTGACATACATTACTACCTAAATAAAGAACATTTTTAAAAGAGAAATACATGGGCACTTGTATCAGAAAAACAAGAATAGTGAATATACAATATACACGTAAGTATATCAGTATTGTTTAGTGCTAGAATGTTTGGTGGAGCTCGACTCTGATTTATAAATGGGAAAAATAGTCACGTTCATATGGACTACCTTAACAATAGCTGTATAATAGAAATGTTGCACTGTCAATATATTTCATGTGAGAAGACTCTCCGAAATATCACACCACAATTTTGTAAGGTATTTTTGGAGATTTTTTATTGGCAAACAATCAAAACAGGTATCTTGGTTCATATGACGGACATCTCTGCAATTCACTCAGTTACATCTCTCTTTTCTTTTTATCAAGTATTTTCCACCTTTTTTTGTTTCTAGCAAAATTGTTGTTGTTGTTGTTGTTTTTATGCTCACAAAGAATGTTGTAAACAACGGAGTAAGATGCATGATGATGTATAGGTATAGAATCTGCCTATTTAATATCCCATCATGCCTCTACACCATACTGTTTACATCCGTCCGACAGCGCGTGAGACACGATGAGCAGCTCTGTCAACACGGACACCGGGAGCGGCGCGAAAACGCCGCATGGAATACATTCAATTCTGTTTTTTTTTTGTTTTTTTTTACGAGTCGTATTTTTCATTCCTAGTAAAATGCACACCATTGAAACATACTGTGGTGACTTGACACTTGTCAACACGAATAATTGGGAATGCTTCGAACCGTTATTAATGACTTCATTCGTCAGTTTTGTACAGGAAAAAAAGGCGAAAAAAAATTCACAAAAACAGAAAGAGAAAAAGAAAAACGCGGTGCATTTTGGTAGAAAAGGTTCCCCGCTAGGTATGAAAGCAAGGTGGTTGGAAGAAAATCCGTTTACACTTTGTGCCTCTGCTCGCTACCCAGGCTGACATGTGTATACAGTTTGGGGGTCACCTTGGAGCACGCACAAGATGCCAGAACACTAGCACGTGATATACTTTTAAAGATATATTATCTTCTCATCATCAGATAGGTGATAAAATTCCTCGTGATTTAAGAAGGAGAAATAAATCGATTCATGCTTTCATTTTTTCTTCCTTTGTACACAGTTTCCAAAAATATGACGGGTGGGTATGGAGAAAAGTGTAAAATGCAAAGAAAGGTAAACAGAAAATGTATGTTAGTGCAATTCATTATTATTGCCACCAAACTGCCATCAAGGAAATAGTAGCCATTGCATAAAAAGAAAAATGCGTAAACAGCGACTATAAAGCTGTAAAATGAACGATTCCCTTACCATTAACCCGCTTCTTGTTTACACCATGTGTCTCTAGTTAGAACTATGTTGTTATAGTATGTGTTTCACCTATTCATATTCAATTGTTTCAAACTTAATGTGTACTTGGCTCGAATTCCACCAACAATACTTAGCGCACAGCAATACTTTAGATCTTATGAATTATTACCTTAATAGCTAACACAAAAAAATTAAATTAAACATTAGGGTGTTCTATTAAATAAACAAGATCGTCCTTAAGTATTTAAGTATGGCCAAGTATTGTTGACGGAATTCGAGTATGTTCTTTTACTCATTATGTACCGATAATTACATATAAATATTGTATGTAATGTTTTCAAGTGTTTCAATAGTTGCACATCGAATATAATAACCATAAAAATGGGGAAAGCGCAGGTGACAGGAAAGAAACAAGCAAATAAGGATATCAAACGGAATTGTTGTATCATTTACGTCAATCTAATAACCGGTCTATCTGGTCCTTGCTTGCTTGAGATGCATCATGTACATAATACCGGCACCAGACAGCACTCGGAACATCGCTTCAGTTTTAGCAAATCTTGACGGTTTCTTGGAACTTGCTGTAACAGCAACAATTTAATGTAGCGTCTGAAGCGCTGTTGATGATCACTGATGGCGAATAAATAAACGTAAATGAAGCAGGATTAAGATTTGCATAGCTTTCCGTCGGTAGCTTAAATGTTAAAGGACTTGGCACACTTTAGACAAAGATTCAGCGATTTAGAACCAGAGGGCTTCGTTTATATGAGTGTTACAAAGCAATTTTAAGTCATATTTAAGCGTGGTGTAAGTAAGACTTAACTTATTACGATCAAGAATTTGGTTTATTGTTTTGCTAATATATCGTTCAGTTAAACTGATAAACATGTACTGCAAAGAAAGCTTGCATTTGTTCCATGTATGCCTACGGCAAGAATGCAGGGTGAAACCTCCAATTCAGAAGATAAATGGAAAGAGTGACAGTTCCAATTAACTCGCCAGACTGTCAAAGGACGAATGGAATGGCACTTGTATTCTTGTAAGAATATACCCTCACGCGATGGTGTACACCGACATCTGGGCTGTTGAAGCTGATGGGGGACAATTTGTTTCTCTTGACGTCGCCTTAGCTAAAAACATGCTTCAGCTTTCTCCGTCTTGTAAGAGATGACAAATATAATCGTATCCGACAAAGAATTTTGACAAAACATCTTATGGCTCTTGTTTTGCAATTACGGGAACGACATGTACGTACGCTTCAATATAAGAAAGGTATGGTATTGACTCCCTTTTTTTAATATACCAATATAAACGATTTTAAGATCTGTTTTGTGGCCATTAGGAGTCTACTCATTATGCTCAACGCTCGAATGAGTCTTGCCTGTTTAATTTTTGACAACAACAAAACACAACGGAAGTTAAAAACAATAAAGAAAAAAAGTATGTTCTCGGTTTCAGACATTCAAGCAACTCGGTGTGTTCAAGAAACGTAAAATAATACATGACATCCAGATATTTGCTATTAGGTGAATTTGCGGATTTTTCACAAACGCGAATATAGCGAAATGAGAATCTTGGTGAAATAATGGATTTCAATTCGTATCGAATATAGATCTACTGTGTTTGCTACAAGAAACTCATTCAGGAGCCATGTGGTGACAATTCTTATTGACATGTGTGCTTCCGTGGCATGTTACAGTGTGACTTGTACCTCTCAAATTTAAAATGCTTCATTTCTTTGCTCGAATATAGTTTAAAAAATGCAATGTATTTTCAATTGGCATAGTGAAGTACATGTATGTGATCCATTCAGACAAGTAAGACGTACAGACCTGTACCATGAGTCCCTTTACTGTTCTTACCCCTTTCCCTCATATAGACTCATTTTACCACTTTCCCTCATATAGACTCATTTTACCACTTTCCCTCATATAGACTCATTTTAACCCTTTCCCTCATATAGACTCATTTTACCCCTTTCCCTCATATAGACTCATTTTACCACTTTCCCTCATATAGACTCATTTTAACCCTTTCCCTCATATAGACTCATTTTAACCCTTTCCCTCATATAGACTCATTTTAACCCTTTCTCTCATATAGACTCATTTTGACGCACTCAATAGGTACCACATAAAGCCTGATCTGCAGAAAAACCACAGTTAAACCTTACCAAATTTAATTATAAAGTCCTCATTTCCAGACCACTGAGGAGCAGCGAACAGCATAAAACCTGATCAGCCTGCGAGTTACTCGCAGGCTGATCTGGTTTTATGTTGTTCGCATAGGTCTTTTCATGGTTCCCTCTATGAGGGAAAGGGTTAAGACACTTCATAAAAAGATATCCAATACCAGTTGCTTATGACACTAATATCTATAATCAGGAGAAACTATTTTCCAAAAAGCAAGAGTTAATAATCATAATTAAACATCATAATTTGTTATATTGTCTGTGAGTTCCGAGGTAGAAAAAAATATCAACACACCATTTGAAATTGATAAATAAAAACTTCACAAATGAAGTTCCATTGAAAACGACACCACACTTTTGGTCAAAACTCAGCACCAAAATACTTTCATTTAAATGCATCATATCATTTTAATTAATGAAATCTAAGTGTTGTGTGTATATATATATATATATATATATATATATATATATATATATATATATAATATATATATAGTTTACATTATCATGTTTTCCTTTTAGAGAGGTTGGCCACACAACGTTATGCAACTCTTTGCTGTTGTTGCTTTTTCATCAAATGGCAGTACACCTTGACCATGCCAGTACAATATCATTTTGCTCTGTTTTTGCAAAACAAATCGTCAGTTCTGTAATGCATTTAGCAACACTAATGTTCCAGAGTTGAGCATATCCGGGAAAGAAAAAGCAAACGAGTGCAACTGGAGAACGGGGGAAACCAACTACATAAAAAAAAAACGCCAGATGATTTGGATGTTTGCGGAACAAGTTCCCCGTGCCTTTCCGTGTAGAAGCAAAATATTATCCAGGTAATTCCAGGTAGAGACAGCCGTTATACATGTAACCCCCCCCCCCCCCCCCCTTTTCACACACACAGCAGCACAAACACTCCACGAGTTTTCTTCCGGGTCGGGCTGACGTGATCATGGTATTTCCTGCAATATGTGCTTGTCTTTAATTACCAGCTTGTCACTATTAATGTTTTACCTCTATCTCTCTAAGTCGTATCTATATGTTATATACAAAGAACTGATGTGGGGTTATCATTTTACGGTAAGAATAAGAATGGTCGCCTTGGTAATGGTTACTTTAAATGTTTTCTTTGGTAATTAAAATTTGGGGATATTTTTCTAGGCATGACCATAACCCTATAGTATATTGAGCAGGTCAACTGAGGTGATTTGCTTGGCACAAATTATTTCTTTCTGCTTATTTAATGACCCTGATATGTGGATCCTTTGGCGTATATCGAAGAATTATTGGCTAGCTGACATTTATATAACAAAGTCCCCGTGATCAATTATCACCACCTGCCCGTCTACATGGCTGATGCTCGAAACCTCGAGTATGTAGAAGTAGTCCAAAATGATGTAAAGATCGGATGGGTTGATGTTCGTTTGAGGGCAATGGCCGTTATGGCTGCCAGTCCTACATATGATGGTTGAGGTGATTCCCCCTTAGAAACTGCTCGTTAAATATCGGAGACGTTATGAGATTTTTGCTAGCTCCAGTAAATTAAATATCGTGAACATGCGTATGTATTTAATTTTACTTAAAACTATTTATCTTAATCTTTGATGCATGTCAAATTTTGCAGTTGATGCGTATCAATCTAGATGACAGTTAGCAGTGTGCGTGATAATTTTTGGAAGGAACCAGGGGAATTCCAGGAAACATAACGATATTGGATAGGCGCCGTTCTAGCGAGCGTGGCCGGTGATCGTACCCGGGGCTTATTAAGTGCGTTACAAAGTGCGCCAAGCGAAAAAGACAATAAACCATACCCTTTTTGCTCATACACAATTACGGTCATATATGTAAGACTGAAGTCGTGGGTCAGTAGCAGATCGTAGGCCGATTTGAAAGATTTTGGCTCATATGATATCGTGAGCCAAAAATGATGGTGTAATTTCAAAATCGCAGGTCGATTTCGGAACGGATTCGAAGTTAAGCTATGAAAAATAACTGATAAAGGATTGGGAAGCATTAATGATGATAAGAATAATAACAAATAAGGATGACGACAAATAATATTTACGGAGTACTCATTTTAATACGGCTTATTTTACTAAACGTGATTTTTTGACTAGCCCATGATTCCCTCACAACTTTTACTGCCGACTTTTTCGAAATAGCATATCGGTGTCCCATTGAAACAAATAGTTTCCGAGAATTTTTTTGCCGCATCTTTTATCGGAAACTTTACGTTCTAATTTCCCGTTTCGGCTTGTGTGCTTTTAATCGTACAACTTCCGGTATTAAGTCCATCAGCCAGAGCCAATCGACATTTATTTGTCTTTTGACAGCGTTTTTCTTTTGTTTCTCTTTTCTTTCTTTTCGATACCAGTTCGACACCAACGTCTACGTTTAATAAATAACAACCGTTTCACGCATGACGTTATTTACGCACAACGCTTTTTTTGTGCTTTTTTACATTTGTTGAATATACTTTTATAGAAAGTTTCTAAATTAACCTTTATCGGCGTAAGCTGTATAAAATGGATTTTGACCTTTTTATTGAACCAATAAAATCTAGGTTAACAACCGAAGAGTTCGGAAAACCACTCGTTTGATTGGTTTGCATAAATTATTCTATGATATACCATCGTAAAATGGGAGTTTCATGGTACATATCCGCTATCCGTAGAGAACATAGCTCAGAAAACATAAAGAAAAAAGATGGGATGACTTGTTAAATTTCGTTGAGGGTAAGGCCAAGAAAAAATATGTATTTGGGGCAACGGTCTCATAAAAGTTAAGTACGGTCGGATGTGAGGTTGTTGTTTTTTTTTTCGTTGTTTTTTTGTTTTTTTTTTCGTTTTTTTTTTTTTTTTTTTCGTTTTTTTTTAAAGTCTATTCGTAACAGTGAATGAATCACGGAAAACGGCCCTCTCAAAATGGCTGCTAAAAACAACCGCTAAAAACTCGGTGGGTTTTTGCTAGGTAGGGTCGGGTTACCCGAAACAAAGATTTTTTTTACGCCCAATGGGATAATTTTGTGTTCAGTATTAAGTTAGGTAGTTAAATTCATTTTTTTTATCTTTGATTCACAAAATTAATTAAACTTTGATTATTTGAGACACTCAATCATTGTTACAATCATTCGTAAATTAGCTTTGTATATATTTCATAGCTTAACTTTAGTTCATCTAATCATATGACCAGGAGAGTCACAAGGAAACTTTAGTTTCACATATCTATAGTCTTACGGACCGCTCGGACACGTTACGATGGTATGAGCCTTCGTTTGCGCAGTTTTTTAAGTGCTCGACTGTTGACCTAGGGGCTCCAAGATCGAATCCCACCGAATGAACTTTTTTATGTTTCGCTTATTCTACATTTTTATCCCTTCTTTCTTTTTTTAACTTCCTAATATACTAAATCTCATAAATTTAGAGACAAATACGTTTTATAGCATTATTTTAAAACCACAGACCATTAAAAACTTACCAGCAAAATTACATTACATATATCATATTGTAACACTTATACCTTTTTTTTTTTCTTCTTACGCTGAATATCTTTTTAAAAAGATATTTCTTGTTTAATTTTTGTCAACTTTGATTTATATTTTTCACGTTTGGTGCGCTATTTTGTGTTTTAGAAGTCGGCCCATAATTTGGGGGAAATCGGCAATGGCCTACGATATTTAAATTGATCTAGGACCGGCCCTAAATCTGTGTCTTACATAGATATTTACTTTTTATTTTGATTGCTTAAAGATGTATAAAGGTTTAGTTTGGTACAGGTACAAGTGTATGTGATGTGAACAAAAATAAAGTGCAAAGTATATCCTGTACAGTGTATTTCTATTTGCATGTACAATGTATATGATAAACAAATAATGTCCTGGAATCGCCTCCATTTCAAATATAACTGAGCGATGCAACTGTTTCTTGGTGATTTGGTCCTGTAACGTTGTCGTATAAAACATAATGGTGTTCTAGCCAAAAACTGTATCACTTCCGTGAAGAAATGGGAAACACAGGAGTTGCTGGTGTAGCTGGGGTGACTGTAGGACTCCTGCAAAGTACGGGACACTAAAGAAACACGTTTATTATCCTCTGCAGATGACGGAATGGTGTTTTTCATGTTCCGTGTTTCTGGCAATAAATACTTGCGACAATTCATACCTATTCGTGCAAAGTAGATATCGTTTTGTTGCACTGGGTTTTATACAGTTCATAAACGCGTATTTTTGTATAGAGCAGAAGCAAGCCATATATTTGACACAAGCATTCCTTATCTTATAAACAAGACAATATCATATCAGACATTTAATGACTTACAAAAAAGACAATGCTCCTTCGAATTCGAAAGAAAGACATTAAAAGTAAGTCAGCTAGAAGCTCACCTCACAATTAAAAATAATAAAATCAGTTCTAAACTAGAACAACTAGAACAGTAAAAAAAAAAAAAAAAAAAAAAAAAAAAAAAAAGACGACCCATGTGAATATCTGCAAATTTTTATTAACAACTATTATGTTTTGCCTCAGTGTTTGTTGCAATAGAAAATAAAAAAAACAACATTTTGATATGATGAAATAGAGCAGCAAGGAGCTTAGGGCCATAAAATAATAGCTCTAAAAATTATCGCTGAATGAGTGAACGTGCAAAAATTAATCAAATTTCAAGTTCCTGTTTCATATGAAAATTGGGTTACATTATGCTGGTCGGGTTGGGTTAAAGTAGTCGCTTGGTCCCTTACCGATGTGGGTTCGAATTCCTGTCTGTTCACACTTAAGCCTTCCAGGTGGCTTGCGGTATGTCGGTAGTTTCTGTACACTTGAAATAAACTGAATGACATTCTGTGACATGCTTTTGTCGATCATGATATTCGTGATCCTAAGCATGTATAATTGAAATAAAAGTTTGAAAAATCTTGAAAGTTTGTTGCGGTGACGATAAACTCCAAAACAGGGAAAGCCCAACATCTTTAAGCTGGATCCCACCCTTTTTTAACACTTGTATTACGCTGAAAATTAAGTAAAATTAATTTGGTTTGGAATCAAAGCAGTAAGAGAATCGTAAATGAGACTGGGAGTGCACGAGAATTGTTTTCTTCCAAAGTTTAGCTCATATTGAGCAGAAAACATGATTAATATGAACAAAGATGCGTAACGTAACAACTCCAGATGTTCATTGAAAGACACTTATGATGGTACAGATTCTGACACGGCTCTTGACTTGAAACCACGTGTGGGTTTCAGAACGCATCGCGTAAAACATCGTCGAATACCCACGGCCGATTGAAAGATCACTTGCCTATTTCCCTATAGCATGTCATGTAGTGAAACGGAACAAGTCAGTCTGGGTTTCCGACGATGCGTTTAAATCGCCGATAGAATCATAATGGGAAAAAAAAAAAAAAAAAAAAAAAAAAAAAACTTTCCGTCAAACAGTGAAGCTATTTGACGCTTTCAATAGTTCCTTCCAGTATATTTCATATCTATGAGATAGAAACGAAGGTTTACTATACTTCCATTGTCTCGCAACCCTGAATCTCTCTAGCCCCTTAGGCATCCCATCACAGTTGTCCACAAGCGCCCGTCCTTATATATTTCTGGTTTGAGGGGAAAAAAGAAAAACAAAAGTGATATATATCGTAAATATCTCAGTTGATAACAAACTTGATAAGTATTATTTTTCATCTAATAAAACTAAATTACAATAACCATAAAATACATTAATATAAATTATGTAAATTATTTGTCCTAACCATGGCTTTCTCTAGCATAATTTATCCAGTAGAATTATCTCTCTTTGAATATTTCAGTATCCAATTTTTTGTACCCCCACGAAAGAAAAAGCATTCCCAATGAATTATATCATGTGTAATGAATATCATGCTCTTTTAAACAAATATTCACGTCATTTTTAACATTTTGCATGAGCATTATTTATTTTTAAGAATTAATCACGTGGTTATTTTTCTATTTACCTCATCAATGTAATACATACACAGTGTCAGAAACCCACGAGCGTTCATTCCGTTACTTCATTCATCGCAGATGTAATAAGCAGTCGTGGGTATCCGACGCTGGGTAATACATGGTTTCAAAAATCCGTTCTTAAAAAATTCTTATAAACAAACAACAATAAATCTATCAGGCTTTAAATATTTTCTGTATTAAAATGATCGAAATGAGGCACAGTCTGTATGACATACAACCTTATAAATACTTAAGAACTTTGAAAATGCACGCCTGTATTATATGTTGTTTTATAACAAGAAAACAAAATACGATGGATTCCGTCAAACGCATATCATATTTTTACTTTATAAAGCATAAACTTAACATTGATAATATTAAAAAAATGTTTAAATGTGTATCAATACAATCATATAGTAAGAACTGTCGTAAGTCCTTCAGTGTGTGTGTGTGTGTGAGAGAGAGAGAGAGAGCTAAAACATAATAAAGGAACACAATTTATTTGGACTCCAGCTATCAACAAAATGCAAATAAATAAATAAATATTCTGCTATTTAAAAATTCTTATATTGATGCATCAGGGAAAAAAAATACGTGTATGATGCTGGTTTTAAAGTAAATATAAATGTGTAATAAAACTACCAAACCCCTGCCATGGCAGGTTTTCTTCGCTGTTTAAGTCGTGTCAAAAGATATGACTTCAGTCTATATGTGTTAAACTATTTTGAAATGAAAATTTTCAATGACAAATCTTCATACTCATTGCAGACTTATAATTACCCATGGCAATTTATAAGTAATGCTAAGATGCAATACAGTCTAATCTATCAATATTATTTTTATTACCGACCATCATCATTATATAAACAGCATTATAACAGTTTGTAATTATTAGATCATTATTAGATAATAGAAAAAATATATCGAGCTATTTCTCCTGGGTAAAGGAGCGAACGGAAAATATGCCATTCGCCAGGTGAATGAATCCACAGAAATAAAATATCTGTAAGACATTCACCCCGTTCTTGCTTGTTCACTTTTTTACCCTCCTTTTTATTTTTATCACAGTCCCGACATTCTGCCAAAGTCCCACTTATATACTTAAAACAGTCACCGAGTTGATGTTCCAATAGCATGTGAACCGTAGGGGAAAAATAACAACAAAGCGTATGTTGAATCGGAGGTTATACACATTTTTGGAATGTTAATTGTTGTATGGCTGGTCTACATTTCTGAACTCGAAAGTATAGCTACATTGTCTTACCGAGAAATGTGGAAACATATGACCGCCCATAATAGCCATATTCCATATCTTGTCACTGGATGGTAATATTTCTATGAAACTTTGTCACTTTGAAGACATCCAAAAACAAAAATGTTTCACCGAGAGTTTTTCCAAGTTTTATTGCATGTGGTGGAGACAATCTGTATTTAACGTTGAAGTCTATGGGAAATATACGATTTCTGTATATATGAAAAGATGTATTTGATTTTAGAGAAAACTCACGGTAGAAAGACGCGTTATATGATTTTTTGTTTCAAATATAATAATAATAATAATAAACATTACCGTCATAAAAAGGAGGAATGTCATTGATTTCATTTCTGAAAAGGTGAGCATGCAACACTTGAGAGACAGTGGCGGGTCTATGAGTTCAAGGGGGGGGGGGGGGGGGGGGGGGGGGGCACAGGTGACAAGATGGCGTTTTGATTCGGGCACCGAGCTTACTGTGATCAATGCTCTGTCAAGCAAACATTTACTTTTAGTGGCTCTATATAGTTAACAAAACATCTTAACGTTCAATCAATTCATTTGTGATCAATAACCATCTGTTGTCAGTCAACTCACTCCGTCACTGCTTAGGAATATTAGAATGGTAAATGTTTACTTGTTCAAAAGGCTAACACAGAGAAAAAATATATGTATTCTTATAAGAAAAAACGTTTGTTAGAATGAGAAGAACAAAACGAATGGCGATTATACAAACAAAATATCTTGTGACATTAAAAAGAAAGTTATTCAAATCAAGCATGTGATTAAAAAAATAATTCAGGCTGTATTCTAACTTATTTTTTTACGTCGATCGAGATACAAGTTTCTTAAACTTATACAATTTTTTTTCTCGACGATTTCTGGATTGGATCAGTAACGTTTCTTTTCGCCTGGGAATGCCATGGATAATTCTATCCCAGCGGGGTCCGACCTATGTACAACCTTCGGATTCGCAGTTGGGTACGTTACACGTAGACCACGGCGCCATTTTGTAGACAACATCGTCCCACCCCTAGCTCTCCCTTTGTTTTGGGGTTAGGGTTAAGAATATTCTTTGTGGGTATTGTTTGTGTTTGGTTTGGATTTGGGACTGAAATAATGGTAAAAATTAATTAATGTTAAATTACAATATACTATGGTGGCATATTTCTGCCAGCCACTTATCCACTTAGCTATATCGAAACTTTTCTGAAAACTTGTCACATATTCAGTTATTATCCGGCAAGTAGAAAATTTAAAGTTATCCACTTAGGTATCTTAACAGGATTAAACTGTCTGTTAGTATTAGTGCCCACTTTGCCAATCTATGGTGGCATATTTCTGCCAACCACTTATCCACTTAGCTTTGTCGAAACTTTCTGAAAATTTGTCACATATTCAGTTATTATCCGGCAAGTAGAAAATTTAAAGTTATCCACTTAGGTATCTTAACAGGATTAAACTGTCTGTTAGTGCACACTACTGCCAATCACATATTCACTTAGGTTAACTTATGGTGGCATATTTCTGCCAGCCACTTATCCACTTAGCTATGTCGAAACTTTTCTGAAAAATTGTCACATAGTCAGTTAGTATCTGGCAAGTAGAAAACTTTCGTGTTATCCTCTTAGGTATCTTAACAGAACAAAACTGCCTGTTAGTGCCCACCATAGCGGACACTAACATATGGTACCATATTTCTGCCAGCTATAGTGGCATATTTCTGCCAGCCACTTATCCACTTAGCTATGTTGAAACTTTTCTGAAAAAAAATGTCACATATTCAGTTATTATCTTGCAAGTAGAAACTTTTCAAGTTATCCACTTAGGTATCTTAACAGGACTAAACTGTCTGTCAGTGCCCACTACTGCAAAAAATGCTTGTTATCCACATAATTTAACTGACTAACTTGAAACAAGAGGGCCAAGATGGCCCTGTGTCGCTCACATGAGTAAGATGGTTTTGTTAGGCATAATGACAAAAATATGGCATCTAAAGTGTTTTTCTAACATTTGACTAAGTGACCTACATATTGATCCTACCTGAATTTGCACTCAACTGGGAATTCATGCAGTCATCATTCATATCAAGTTTAATGGAGACTGGGACAAAAATGTAGGCCTCTAAAGTGTTCACAAGATTTTTCTAAGATTTGACCTGGTGACCTAGTTTTTGACCTCATGTGACTCATTTTCGAACTCATCCAATAT
>CM037777.1:47032381-47082381 GCA_021229015.1 Solen grandis
AATCACAACATTGACATAAAAAAACGAAGGTACAGCAAATACAAAATCAGTTTCAACTGTGTTAGTAAATGACTTAAAACTGGCATTATATACCTTGACGACAAACGTGGAATAAGCTTTCCTATATTATCACATACACATGGGACAATAGTTTTAATATATACGGTCCCTGCATATACAAGACAAATATCAAAATAGAAATTTGGCTGATGCTGTAAACTAAGTAGCCTGAGGTCTTCATAAGTGAAATAAATCTTGCTATTTACAAAGTCTATGTCAAGCTACTACTGTTGTTGTTTTTGCTGTTGTTGTTTTTTCCCTTTAACCATTCAGTGAAACCACTTTATACCACATTACACCATGATACAATGCTAAACCACATGCTCTGAACATGTTTTACAGTGTTACCTCTCATCTCAAAATTTATTGTGTAGCAAACCAAAACCTTAGCTCATTTCACTAATTTTATCTTAGTCCTAAATAGAGTCTACTAAGTTCTTATTAGCACCATAAAACACAGAAATGTGACATATTTCATTACATTTCACAAACTACTCAGAAGATCAATGGTATTTTACCTCTAAGAAATTTCCAAACAGAGAGATTTAAAAAAAAAAAATGCTAGTTATTGAAATGAGGCCTTTTATTACTCCAAGGCTGATTTTGCATAGTATGGTTACATATAAGATCGTTTTCCCCCCCGAGTTCTTGAAACTGGTATAGGGATATCAGACCTATCTATGCCAAACATTTTCTTAGTTCAATAAAACCACACCAATGGCCTTGACATGTAACTGTGGTACATTAACCCTTTCCCTCATAGAGGACACCATGAAAAGACCTATGCGAACAGCATAAAACCAGATCAGCCTGCGAGTAACTCGCAGGCTGATCAGGTTTTATGCTGTTCGCTGCTCCTCAGTGGTCTGGAAATGAGTATTTTGTAAATAAATTTGGTAAGGTTTAACTCTGGTTTTCTGCAGATCAGGCTTTATGTGATACCTATTGAGGGCGTCAAAATGAGTATATATGAGGGAAAGGGTTAACCCTCTCATTTGATGAAACAGTGCTGTCTGATCTGGGTCTCCTCTTGTTTGCTCATTCATTATTGTAGCTTGGATTCTACACAGACTGCACCCATTGCTACATACATGCATACTACATAAAGTTCAGTACATTAACATTCATCAAGTTTTAACTTTGTACATGAATTTCCATAAGTAAAGGGTTAAAGATACACCTGCTATGTTCATAGATTGCTGACATGAATAGATATCTCTTAACTCCAGAGCAAGATAAGAAAACTATTTACAACTACAAATACTCAAAGCACAATACGTAAAACTGTCAGATGTATGTAAATGTCAAAAGACATCATATAAACAAATACATTTATATATCTAACCCAATGCCTAATCATAATATTCATGACATTCAATTTAAAGCATATAAGCTGACTAGAAAAGCAATTGCTGATTTGAGTTTGACAAAAAAAATTCACATCTTTGGTCATAAAATGTTTGTTATTCTCCTGATCCCTGTACAAGAATATGAGGTGCAACATATTCCCTCACATAACCAGAGGTGAAGCATTCAGGATTCTATGCTTGGTCTCAAACCTGGGACTTACATGCTCATAACTAACTGTGCCATAAAGCTGACAGACTAGGGTAATTATAGGGTGCAATTGTTTCTGTACAATAAGCTCCAGTTAGTTGAATGTTACCTGGCTCTAAATATATTTACGTCTAAAAACAAGTAAGTCATGTCAACCATCATACAAAATCAAAGTCCTTTCGGTACAGTGATGTATCGATGATTCAAAATTATGACAAAAATGCTTATCAGCTCTAAGTATATGTGTCTCAAATGCATTTCTCTGATTTTCTGATATTTGCTTTATCATTGGCTTGGAGTAGGGTAATATTTTAGACTGTTTGGTGGCCCAGCATGTATTATATTCCAAATATACACAGAAATCTATCTATATATGCTTTACCCATAGATGAGAATGACATACAACCAGAAATATTAAGAAATTGGGTGTCAATGGAGCCATTAAGGGTCCATGTATCTAAAAAATAACCCCTACAAGAGGGCCATGATGGCCCTGGTCGCTCACCTGAGAACCAGGTATTTGTGTAAGGAAAAGAAACAGCAAATATCTTATGATATTGTGGAAAATGGGCTCTGCCCTCTGCCAGCCATAAATCGAGTGATTCCTTAAGAAAAAGAAGAATTTTCAAATTTGTACTATGTACACACATATAATATATATATATATGGAAAATGGGCTCCGCCCCCCCTGGCGGCCATGTTTTTCAACGGATCAAAATAATTTGAACAATTTTGGTAAAGAGTGACCCAAGGAACATCTGTGCCAAATAACTTTGAAATCCAGCCAGTACTTTTGGAGGAGACGATTTTCAAAATTTTCATATGTTTTTTCTTTCCGTTGCCATGGCAACCAGAGTTCTGCATGGAATCAAATTCTTTGAACAACTAAGAAAGCGCTTCACCCAAGGAACATTCCTGTGAAGTTTCTTTGGCTCAGTGGTTTAGAAGGAGATGTCGTTTTAAGTTAAATGTTGTCGACAGACACCGGACAACGGACACCGGACATTCATCAGTCACAATAGCTCACCTTGAATGTCTAGCTGGCATTACAAATATAGCTAAAACCTGAGGGAACTGAGTTTTTCTGAGTCAAACCAGGTTATAAACAAGCAGATTTGCCATTCAACTGCCAGTATCTTGGTATGATACTCTTACGAGCAAATGTGCCCACTGACCTAATGCTCAAAATTTTTATTTCATATTAGAATCACTAGAAACATTCAAGAAGCAGCAAGCAACTGGACAAGTACATTTGTCACTGAAATATCTTTAACTGGCTTCTTTATGTCCTGTATGCACCTTTTTACACACTTTACTAACTCTGAACTGGATATGACTATACACCTTTACATATGGTTCATACAGAATTTTCTTACCTAAATTTAAGGACTTTTCAAGGATTTTTCAAGGCTAAAACTGTTTTTTCAAGGCAACTTTTGGAACTTCTTTTTTTTTTTTCTTTCTTTGCCACTTTTTGAACTTTGAGCACTGAAAAATTGTCTCAAAATGTGGTTTATAAACAAGAAAATTACCATTTACACAATGTGTGACAATGTTTTACGCAACATTTATTCGCAATTTTTGTTATTCCAAGAGCATTTTGTTCCCAAATATACATCAGTTTCTCTTTGGATGAAGATCTTTTTTTTTTTTTTTTTTGATAGAACATTTTTTTTGTATTTAAAATGCATTGGTTGTGCAGTTCTAAATATTCAAGTTTGTTAACTAAAATTCAAAGACTTTTACTGAAATTCTAGTACTATTTCTATGTTTTCAAGGCAACACTTAATTCAAGTATTTCTCAAGATTAAAGCCATTTTCAAGGACTTTTCAAGGCCTGTATGAACCATGATACGGAAATTATCATGTATGAGAAATAAATTGTGGAGAGATTTGCTTATGCTTAGTCCTATATGGGACAGGTTTAAATTATTACAATGAATTTATTTAGTCAATTCAGTTAGATTTTAAGCAAATCGCTCAAATGGTGCCTCTGCCAACAAAATAGTATGTATGCTATCAAAGTTCACTTGCAACATACAAAACAAGAGGGCCAAGATGGCCCTGTGTCGCTCACCTGAGTAAGATGGCTGTGTTAGGCATAATGACAAAAAATCTGGCATCTAAAGTGTTTATCTAACATTTGACTAAGTGACCTACATATTGATCCTACCTGAATTTGCACTCAACTGGGAATTCATGCAGTCATCATTCATATCAACTTTAATGAAGACTGGGATAAAAATGTAGGCCTCTAGAGAGTTCATAAGGTTTTTCCTAGATTTGACCTGGTGACCTAGTTTTTGATCCCACATGACCCAATTTCAAACTCATGCAAGATATCATGTAGACAAACATCCTGACCAAAATTTATGAAGATTGGGACAAAATTGTGGCCTGTAGAGTGTTCACAAGGTTTTTCTAAGATTTGACCTGGTGACCTAGTTTTTGACCCCACATTACCCATTTTTGAACTCATCCAAGATATCATGTAGACAAACACCCTGACCATTTTTCATGAAGATTGGGCAAAACTGTGGCCTTAGAGTGTTCGCAAGGTTTTTCTAAGATTTTCCCTGGTGACCTAGTTTTTGACCCCATGTGACCCAATTTTGAACTCATCTGAGATATCATGTAGACAAACATCCTGACCAAATTTTATGAAGATTGGGCCAAAACTGTGGCCTCTAGAGTGTTCACAAGGTTTTTCTAAGATTTGACCTAGTTTTTGACCCCACATGACCCAATTTCAAACTCATCCGAGATATCATGTAGAAAAACATCCTGACTAAGTTTCATGAAGATTGGGCAAAAACTGTGGCCTGTAGAGTGTTCACAAGCAATTGTTGACAACGGACGACGCACGACGGACAAAAGGTGATCACAAAAGCTCACCCGAGCACAAGTGCTCAGGTGAGCTAAAAAATAATGCGTGCATCTTGTTTTTAAGAAAGAATATGCGCCCAAACATAAAAAATGCATGAACATGCATGTACACACTTTTCACAATATCAAAGCAATAGGCGAAAGCATTTGACAGGAAGAAACTGAGGTATCATAATATTACGAATATTAAGAATCAATCAGTAGTAATTTTTTCAAGTTTCCAATGTGACTTGACTATTTGGGTTTACCGTTGCTTCAACAGTATTTCAGTCATATAGTGACGTCCAGCTTATTACAGGTGGAGGAAGACCCCGAATGCACAGAGGCATCTGGGTAGAACCATCGACCTATCGCAAGCCAGCTGGAAGACTTCCTCACATGAAAATCCTAATGACCCTGCCGGGATTCGAACCCACGCGGTGAGGGGCTGAGTGAGTGTTAAAGTCAGCGGCTTTACCCTCTTGATCAGGGGGGCCCCCAGTTTCCAAAGTCTTCTTAATTTGTGCGATATTATATTAATTAGTCACAGTCATATGACAGCAAGAGCTAAGGCTGGTAAACTGCTCTTGGAGCTTGTTCAAATTTATAAATCGTCATGACGTACTGGGGTATACAGGTAAACTTGCAGCAAATCTTTAAATTATTGTAAAGAATTCTGACTTGTTCATTCAAAACGTTAATTTTGATGACTGTAACATGATATTGATGAGGCACTCTACGATATTTGGAGAGGATGGGGGGGGATGCCCCTGAAATCTAGGTCCCTTGTATCTATGCTATTTTGAAATATAAAAATCTCAAAATACACTTTTGTGTGTGTGTATGTATTAAATAATTTTTAATTCTCATTCTTTTTTTTTTCATTCGGAGTTTTATGCAGCATTTAACTAACCTGGACATTTATTCTAACCCTATGTTACGATCCAGAACTTAGACAAAGCATCTGCAAGTAACAGGCAACTTTCTTAAATAAGTCAGAGGGGACAGATTTTGAAAAATATGGCTGAGGTGGTGTGTGTAACAGGTCCTGAATCAGTTACCATATAATACTTTTAGTCTTCACCAAACTCGCCAGTTGTTAATTTATCTCAATATCAACTCAAGAAAAACAGAAAAGGGATGTAGTCATGCCCTTAACACAAAAGTGAGGAAAGTTAAGTTAGAAATGTTACTTAAAGGCCCAAAGCAGTGTTTATTCTTAGTGTGTGCTACAGATTTGTTACGAGATGCAATCTGTACATACTTGTTAACGACAACACTACTACTAGAGTACTTTGACATCCATCCAAAATACTAAATTGTGTAATTTGATAAACATTTTCAATGTGTTTAACTGTTATTTTACAGAGGATGTTTGTACATTATGTACCATTTGTATTAGTCTACAATATGTCTATATTACTTAATATTATCTTGTTCATGAAAATTGAATCATTACGAAATATAATGGGCCTTTAAAATGTCAATATTTTACTAATTAAAGCAATCAATGTAAGAAATTACAAGATTTGGGAAAAATTACTTTAAATTATTTACACTAACCATTTAATAAAAAGAAAATTATACTGACATCATGTATTATTAGTGCTTGTTTGCCTCTAATATTCAATTAAGAATACTTATGGTACATTCAGGCTAGCATGACAACAACATATTAAACAATGATACAGCCATAACATCTTTCGAAGTTGATTTTCATGTAAAAGTTTTTACCACTGGTCAATCGATTCAAAACACTGGCCTGAGTTATGAGCCATATTTAGTAAAGCCACTAAGTATGGAACACTTTTCATTCATTCATGAAAGCATCACTATACAACTTTATAAGTAAGAAAAAAAATCACTACAGTTTTAAAAACATACATGAAAGAAATGTGAACACAAAAATGCCCGCATATTTCATATGCAATGCTTACTGATATTTACTTGATGACTATCACAAGCTTCCTTACATTTTCGGTTTTATAAACTCATAGAGCATATATTTAAAAGACATTATGTTTTAGTGAATAACCTCTTATTTTATGCTTTTGAGTGGATTACTGCAATAAAAATAACATGATAATTTCATAGTGAAAATTATAAAAATATAATTTCATTCTATGTAACATAAAATAAAAAAAAAATGTGTTTTTGTTTGTTTTCAATAATTGTATTCTTAATCATAGCTACATCACTCCTGAGAATCAAAGGTTTGAGGTGAACTCGATGAAATAAATTGCATCTTCCACAAAAAACGGAAAAAAAATATTCACTATGTAATCAAGTTAGAAAAAAATAACAAATTCCCCATATTCGAACTTTTCTTCAATAATAATGTATTAAGTAAGAGGAGCTTTTGAACAAAACTTTCTTTGAACAAACTACTAAAAAGAGAGTAATTAAGGCACATGCCAGCTCGTTTTGGAGCAGTCAGAACCTGATTCTGTCAGTCAACTGAAAGCCTATGAATAATATAGACAGGAATTATATTCCATCATTAAAATAAACAGGGAGCTTTCCAACTAACTATAACCATACATAAACAATACAACAATCATAGAAAATACATCACAATGAATATCATTGATTAAGTTTACAAATTCCACTGACACATAAGATTCTGATGCCAAAATTTGACAGTACTTAAGTTGATAAAAGAGGATACATGACTTCTCCAATATCAATGGTATTTCTAAAATACACCCTACATAGTAACCTTTACCTCATGAATATTCATATATCATTGTATGAATGTATGACTTGATTGATATTAATTAACTATAATTCAAAGTATAGAATCTAATCTACAGAATTGTATGAGAAAACAGAGGAGACCCTGATCAGGCAGTTCCTGGAAAGAGCTGGCTGACCGGATTCTGCTCTGCCTACCAAGGTGGCAAAATGGATTTATATAAGGTAAAGGGTTAACACTGTATTTGGTTGACCCTTTGCACTTCGTTAACTTGTTGATATATTTAAAACAGAAAAACTGCCATCTATATAATGATATACCATTGTTGGATTTTAAATAATTGGCAAACAAGATTAGATATTACTTATCAATGAAATTATTATCAACATGAATACAAAATGATTAAAGTTGCAATACTACTGATTTTGTGCCATATTGTAACAAAAAATCTTCTTTTTTTTCTTACGGTAATTATCACCTATGAAACTTGCCTAATCCCTTAAATTACATTATATGTGGATTATCTACAAAACTGTGAGTAATGAATTTCTAAACTGTAACTAGGGAATACAATTCACTCTAGCTGCTTAACAAATGAAATCATTTTACCTAGATTCTTGTCTGTTTTTGTGTACTCACTTAATGGTTACTCTTTCACCAATCATTAGAACTAAAGAGGCAAGATTTTGCAAATCACCATAAAAAATAGGAATTTTCATAATTTCACCTTATTTTCTGCATAGAATTTTATAGTATTGCAACTTTAATATATAGATTGGATACGTATTACTTGAGGTTTTATTATGTGTTTGTAACATAAGTCTCTTAAACAGGGTTTTCCATCATGTACACAATAGTTAAATTTTAATCTAACATTGTCTAAATTTTTCAAGCCATTCATGAAGCAGTCTCTTGACCCACATTTAAAAACAAGAGGCCCATGATGGCCCTAAATCGCTCACCTGAGATAAAAAGGTTGACCCAAGGAACATCTGTACCAATTTATTTTAAAATCTGGCCAGTAGTTTTGAAGAAGATGATTTTTAAAGTTTTCATATTTTTTTCTTTTTGTTGCCATGGCAACAAGAGTTCTATATGGATCAAGTTTATTTTAGGAACTTTTCCATTCCTGCCAAATTTAATCAAATTCTTTCCAGTAGTTTCAGAGGAAATGTTGATTAAAGTTTTCCCTATATACATATAAGGCAAATAAGCCCCGCCCCTGCCGGCCATGTTTTTTACGGATCGGAAAATTTTTAGCAACTTTGGTAGAGGTTGACCCAAGGAACACCTGTACCAATTTATTTTAAAATCTGGCCAGTAGTTTTGAAGAAGATGAATTTTAAAGTTTTCATATTTTTTTTCCTTATTATTGCCATGGCAACCAGAGGTCTACATGGATCAAGTTTATTTTAGCAACTTTTGTGAAGGTTGACCCAAGGATCATCCCTGCCAAGTTTAATCAAATTCTGTCCAGTGGTTTCAGAAGAGATGTTGTTTAAAGGTTTCTCTATATACATATAAGGCAAATAAGCCCCGCCCCTGGCGGCCATGTTTTTTACGGATCGGAATAATTTTAGCAACTTTGGTAGAGGTTCACCCAAGGAACATCTGTACCAATTTATTTTAAAATCTGGACAGTAGTTTTGAAAAAGATGATTTTTAAAGTTTTCATATTTTTTTATTCTTTTTGTTGCCATGGCAACCAGAGTTCTACATGGATCAAGTTTATTTTAGCAACTTTTGTGAAGGTTGACCCAAGGATCATCCCTGCCAAGTTTAATCAAATTCTGTCCAGTGGTTTCAGAGGAGATGTTGTTTAAAGGTTTCTCTATATACATATAAGGCAAATAAGCCCCGCCCCTGGCGGCCATGTTTTTTTACGGATCGGAATAATTTTAGCAACTTTGGTAGAGGTTGACCCAAGGAACATCTGTACCAATTTATTTTAAAATCTGGCCAGAAGTTTTGAAGGAGATGATTTTTAAAGTTTTCAAATTATTTTTCTTTTTGTTGCCATGGCAACCAGAGTTCTTCATGGATCAACTTTATTTTAGCAACTTTTGTAGAGCCTCACCCAAGGAACATTCCTGCCAAGTTTCATTAAATTCTGTCCAGTGGTTTCAGAGGAGATGTCGTTTAAAGCAAATTGTTGACGACGGACGACGGACGACTGACGACGCACGACGGACGACGCACGACGACGGACGCCGGACGAAGGGCGATCACAAAAGCTCACCATGAGCACTTTGTGCTCAGGTGAGCTAAAAAAGAAAAAACCCTGTCCTTAACTTATTGACCAAAAAAAATAAAATCAATAGACAATTCCATATACTTCAAACATTGGATTGTTAACTTTAATTTAAATTCAGTAAGTAAGATGACTCACCATCACATTTCTTAGCACAATCAACCTTTCTTTAAGGGCAAAACCTATTGTTTTAGTAAATCTTTAAATATTCTAAAGATATAAGAAAATTAGTTATAACAATATGGTCATGGCATTATCAATAGTATAGCACTTTTTGATACAAAAGGACTGTATAAACAGTTCAGAACTGTTGAACACTAAAACCTACATGTAGCGGTAATCTTGCTGGGAAAATATGACCCTGTAATTAGTATTCAATTGCAATTCAGGTTATGTCTGCTCATTAACATAGAATTCCTTAACTTTTAAAAAATCCTTAACACTACTGGGGACAGGTAACTTTTCTATATTGTCATCGATAGAAATGCACATATGTTTTCGGACACTGATTCTGCACAGCTCTTTCAGAGAATGAACAGGAAATAGCAGTCCTCGAATCCATGGTGAAATTTTATCATAACTACTACACATGCTCAGTTGATGGATTTTGTAATAGAGTTCAGTCCCTTCTACTACTGGCGAGAAACCATGCGCCAATAATAATCTCCAAGATACTAACTCCTTGCTGTATGGCCCAATAACTTCAGGATTTTCCAAGATTGTTTTCGACAGGGTCAGAGAGACTAACTCTGTCATTTCCTCTGGGGTCATTTTAGCACCATATGATAATAAGAGTTTTATTTTCTCCACAGAGTTATGAACATAGGCAAATATCAATGGCTTCTGCTTCTTCCATCCCCCTCCTTTGTTCACATCAGCACCTCGGTCCAGGAGTAACTTCACCAGCTGGGGACCAACGTGTGTTGAGGAACATGCAATGCCAAGTGGGGTGCACATGTTGTCATCCAGCATATTAACATCCATGCCTAGATCCAGCATTTCCTCCACTAGGTGGGCTTCCCCGAGTTGCACAGCAGTCGGAAGCAGCGTGGCCTCAGACAGGTCTGCATTTGCTTGCAGCAATATCTTTGTTATTTGGATGGGTGGAAAATCCAGAGCATTGATTCTCCGTCCACCGTAGTTAGTATCTCGTCCATGCCAATAAGACCAATACTTAGCATTACGACAGGACACCTTCATTGGTGAGTCCCCACACACCGTCTGAATGTTTACATCGCAGCCACTCTGAACCAGTATTCTCACGGCATCCACATCGTCTGCCTCACATGCCAGAAACAGAGGGGTTCTGCCCATATTGTCAACAACATTTGTATCGCTGTGGGCCTGCACCAGAGCCTGCAAGGCTTGGATGCATCCATCTTTTTTCTCATCGGACCTCTCATCGGCATCACAAGTAAAATGCAAGGGAAGTTTTCCATCTGTACTTGGAATGTTTGTGTCAATGCCAACATCAATTAGAAAATTCACCACATCTGCACTACCTCTGGCACAAGCATAGCTTAATGGCAAAATAGTTGTGGTTTCTACTTCATTACACCTAATACATGAAACAGGTTTATTAAAGTCGTAATGCTTGTCAAATAAATCCTTGACATCCTTTACAGAATTCCTTTCGATCACATCAAGGACATGTGAGGAGTCTATAACACTATTGGCACACATCCTGATCTGAAAAAAGAAGAAAATAAAAACTTGTCAAGCACCTAAACATTAATTCAAATAGTATAAAAGCTATTCAGTGATAGTTTAATACATTGCCATTAAGTGAAAGCCCAATTATTGTTGTATGATTTAAGCCCTAGTGCAAAATACAACAACGTAACCATACATCAGACTTTGTGAAAGGCAAAAAATCTGTCAGACATTTGGTCTGACAAATATGAAAATTTTGTCTGACCAAAAGGAATTCTGTCAGACCGAAAAACAAATAAGAAATGTCTTTCTTAAGGTATATTTAATTCTATATATTGATACATATAGTTTTAGCCAATTAAACATTCAAAATACATGAATCAAGCAAGATAAGTTCATAAGCAAGAATAGCAAGGAAAGTTGTCCCCCTCCCTCTTTATATTTAAAGTTTGAGTTCAGTGCATCATCTGGACTGAGGAGAAAGCATTTTTAACCAAACCAAGATGAAATCTGTCAGACATGTCTGCTGTTCTGACACCTTTTGCGAAGTCTGATACATATGGTCACCAACCACTGTTTTATTTCAAAATTTGCCCTGTGGTAACCATTTTTTGTTTTTTATCTAATTACATATATATGAAAGAAAATATCTTTTAACAATATCTTACACATACTAATTCTTAATTGTTTTTCTGCTTCTTAAAAATTCCCATTTAAGTGAATTTGTTCATAGTTTTCTTAATTTAGGGCTAGGTTCCTTTTCCCAAAATGGGCAGAAAAACCCAGAAACCTAAATCATGAAAACGCAATATGAAATAAAAGTAAACATAAGCATTTCAAAACTAATTCTAACATGATCAGATGTATATTTACTGATATATCTATAAACTCAAAAGTTATTAATAGATACCTTCCGTTTGAAGCAGTATCTAGGTATGTCTTGGTCATGATTCAGCTAAACAAAACAAAAATTTGTCTTTTGAAAAATTATCCCAAAACAAGTCTATGAAAAAGTTAGTCCTATATATTCCGTCACTTTATGATATTTTTGGGCTTTGACCCAACTAAAAATATATCACAAAGCGACGGAATAATAATAGGACTAATGAAAAAGGTATCACAAGTTCATTGTTTACTATATCACTGAACACTGCTGTATTTGATTACAGAGCAATCATATGTTTCTCGAGTACACACTCATATATCGATCTATATTCCAGAATAAATAACGACACAATTAATCACCCGATTTCCTTTAAGCCTGTGCCACAATCAGCTGATATTTGTCACTCTGCTGGGTTCACTGACCTAGTTTCCTGTTGTACTAAATATTGTACTGTACACTGAAGCCAAATCAAGTATTGTATTTGAACACTTAAAGATAATTCTAGCTGTATATCTACATAGTTTCCCAATTTAATGCAAATGAGAAAATGTCGTTCAAAAAGCAAGCAATCTATTTATGTAAACATTACAATCTATTCGACAAAATATCTGTCGAATGACATTGACCTCACGTGAACCAAGTTTGCACGACCATTGTTATGGTAAGTCACAGTGAATGTAAACTATACTGTAGAGAAGCGTAAAACACTGATCACGGCTTTGATTTTAACTCAAAAAGTTTACTTACCAATCGTGCTTTACGCTCAAGTCGAATGTATCACCATCCGTAGCATCTTTCTTACATGCAAACAGCACGTGCCCTACTTTGTTATCAGCAACCAATGAAAGGATACATTGCTGTGTCAAAGGTCAAAATATATCTTTTTCAATGTTGCAAGCGAAATTGCTGTAAACGAGTCTTTATTATTAGTTTACGACATATACATGCTACATTTTTTTCTTAATTTTTATCTTTAAAACTGATTAGCTATCTATGCTTATAAATCAAAACGAAATAGGAATATACGCGATGATATATCAGAAACATTATCAGCTTTTGCGCTTAATGTTATACATGGAGTGGAATTTATATAGGGTGTCGGGAGAACCAGAGCTGTGAATTAATGTAGCTTCGTGGAGGAACCAAAATACTTTTTGTTCCATTTTTTATCTTTACTTAGCTTCAATGCTTGACTTGTTATGCTTAGATTTCAAACATACTTAAACGAAATAAATTTTCACAAAATAAATCACACTCGATCGATGGCAGTCATTCCCTGTGGAACTAGTCTGGATGGGCGTCCACTGAACGTCCCAAAGTAGACATATACTTTCATCGCCCCTTGTAGTGTTTTAACCAAATATTAATGACTTTATAAACCGGTGTAAATTAAGAGCCAATTCGTAAGTAATTTGTTTTGTCCTCCGACCTTTGTAAATATTGATTGGCAGCCACTTAGAGGAAAATTCAGTAATCGCATGAGTCAAAATTTGCGTATTCTCACGATGTGGATAAAAAAAAAGTACTGAGCGTGCGTATAGTAGTCAAGAAAGCATTTTTTACAGATAAAATTACTTCATATGTACAGATGGGTTAAAAATTGATTTGCAGATAAGCTTATTTGGCTCCCAGTCTCGCAAGAGCAGACTGGAAGCAGCCAAGAGTAGGTTGAAGGATTTCGTCTTGGGGGAGTTTGTTCGAGAGAATGATAGATGATGGATAGAAGCTGTATAGGTATGCTGATTTTTTTTTTTTTTTTTTTTGATTTTTTTTTATTTATTTTTTTTTGCAGAGATTTGAATGAATTGTTGGCTGAACCCTCTAGTGATGTTACTTGACGGGATTAAAGGAGGAGATGGTTTGTTGTCTACATGACTGTGTAGGATCTTATAAAGCATTATCAAACGGGTGAAATTTCTGCGGTGTTGTAGGGTTTGCCATCCTAAGTCATTCATTCAGCATGTTGTTTACACTACTGGTCCTTGAGAAGGCATTTTTATAAAGCGGGCAGCTCTTCGCTGTACCCGGGCCTCCGTGGCCGAGGGGGTAAAGTCGCTTACTTTAATACTCACTCAGCCCCTCACCGCGTGGGTTCGAATCCCGACAGGGTCATTCGGATTTTCATGTGAGGAAGCCTTCCAGATGGCTTTTGGTAGGTCGGTGGTTCTACACGGATGCTTCCGTGCATTCGGGGTCTTCCTCCACCTGTAATTAGCTGTATGACTGAAATACTGTCGAAGCGACGGTAAACTCAAATAGTGAAGTCTAGTCAAGTCTTTGCTGTACCATCTCAAGTTGGTTGATTGGGTAGTTTGTGTGAGGGGCCCAGACTGAAGATGCATACTCCAGGCATGGACGTATTTATGTACGGTATGCATTTGCATTTGCATTGGCCTTAGGCGAACAGGAAGAGATATTCCTTCTGATGAAGGGCATTGTTGAATTGGCCTTATTGGTTATGTTATTAACATGGTTTGTCCATGAAAGGTCGTTGGTGATGGAGACTCCAAGATATTTGACTGAGGTTTTTGAAGAGAGTGTTTTACCGTGGATGGTGTATTGGCTCATAAGAATTTTGCGTTTATTGGTGATGTGAATGACTTCACACTTTTCTGGATGAAAAGACATCTGCCAATCACGATCCCACTCTTGGAGACTGCCGAGGTCTTCTTGAAACTGCCTGGCATCGTCCTTATTTTGCACTTTTCTATAGATCAAACTATCATCAGCAAACAGGCAGACAGTTGACATGACTCGACTTGGCATATCATTAATATATGCAAGGAAAAGAAGTGGTCCAAGAACACTTCCTTGAAGTGTGCTTGAAGTTTTAGTTGAAATTTCACATTCTGCTTCTCCCGATCCTCTCTGGGACATTGTCGTTCGTGGTTGTGCGGCATTCAAATGTGAATCGTCGAACACCAACGGTCAATTCGTTCCGTTACTCCCCTTTCATTGTTGTATGGAGAGAAGCGAAATCAGCAGCCGTTGGTCATCCGAGGATGTCAAGCTTACTGTTTACAAGACACCATTTGGATGCTTCAGTGTTATTAGATGTGGCTTGGTATACTTAAGATGAAAGATCGAGTATACAATAATATTTTCTACCATAGACGATATAGAGAGTTTATTCTTTGCCCATGTCGTTTTTGTTTTGCTTCTTGTTGTTTTGTTTTGTTTTTCGCGCGCGGCCCCGATACTTCAACGAGACCCGGACGAGATTTGAATTCAAAGTGATCATTTTGAATAACTCATACGTATTTATGAAAAGTTCCATTTGATATTTGAATAAATATATAGTATTGATATGGTTATTTTGTTTAGTTATTTATTTGTTCCATTGCTTTTGACATAAACAGACGTTAGTCAGGGACTCTATATACACAGTATTCATGTGTATATAGAATCCCTGAGGGAATCATCATTCTACATATTTGCCTTTGAATATTTTTGTAAAGTTTCTAATACCAGTCAAAACAACAATAAGACCCTAACCGGCAAAGGTCACAAATGTCCTGCACGTAAACGAGGCTATCATGTACCTCGACGTTTTCTCATGCCGCGCTTAGTCATAAACTATATCTGACGGTCTTTCTTCCTTTCTATCTCTTAATTATAGTCAAACTCAAAAGTACTCTAATTATGCATCCGTCCTCTTTGCTTCATTTAAATTTACTATAGCTAAAATCAGTAGATTTACTTTATATATTTGGAAAGGAATTGTTGTTTTGTAAGATTCCCCAAAGCCCCACCGAAATGTCCGGTACCGGTGTGACAGGTTGGTGTGCTGTCGTTAACTCTCGAGGCACGCTATATATCGTGTTATTTCAGAAAGCTGCGTATCTCTTTATTTATATCTATGGTTCAACAGAATTGAATGTTGAAACGAAATCCACCAAGGGTCATGGGGGACCAACCTCATATATTTCACCAAAATGTACTTAGGTTAAAAAATATGTGGATTTCCGGTAGTACATATGTTGAGCGGAAAATCAACAAATTGAATGGTTATTTTTTCCGATATCGAATTATTTACCGGTATATTAAAATCAACTACTTTTCAAAACAAAAAAATATATTCGACCCTACTATATTCTCTCTATAGTTCCCCATTCATGTTTTGTTATTTGAAATTTGATGCAGTCTCTTTTGAGAAATTATTGTTGTAGTGAGTTCGGGTGTTGGTTCGGGTATGACAAACACCGAACATGAGGTTGAGGAAATTGTCCTAAAACGGACAACACAAAACAGTCAAATAATCTGACCACATTATGATGTAAAACATACATACAAAACCAAATTTGATCATACTTTTGGAAAATGTCAAATTTCAAATATTCAAACAAACGTGTAGCACGGTGCTGTACAGTTCCAGACTGGGATATAGGGATATATGAAAGGGATAAAAAAGAATCCTTTAATGAAATTGGCAACACAGAACGATTATTTGCGGTTTTGGTGCCAGTGATAAAAATTGACTTAATCAGCCCAAACTAGCTTCGCTTCTTCCCTTTTTTATGTTACGTTGTCTATGACTCAACATACGCGCCCGTGGGAATTTCATTGCCAGATATTCAAATTCAATGCCCTCCAGTGGGCAAGCTGTACGTGTACCTGTTTGCTCGTACCATCATGACGAGATTCTGTTTGGGTGTGTGAGTAGTAATGTTAGGACAATCCTGGAGAAAACGACTTTACAAAATGAGAAATAAAACAAATAGGTATATACCCGATATTATATCGGTTAAAACAATGATAAAAATGTAATCCGACATAGATTATCTGAAATTCTACTAAGTAATATATTGCAATAGAGAGTGAGAGAATTAATAGAATAGAGAGGATTAATACGCGGAGAGAGAAACGAACGATAGAACATACACGCGTACAAAACGCGCGCACAACGGGGAAATATGACGAGAAATACAGAAAAAATGAGAGAAAAACGAGCATTAATATACAGAGAGAGAGAGAGAGAGTCTCGTACACATTCGTTTTATGTCAATAATCGATAACGCAATACTCTACCTGTATACCCGCGTTTACAATTTTTATCATCGAGCCAGTCACGAAGGTGTAATTATTAATATTATTGTGAAGTCGACAAGGATCGCCGCGGGCGAAACTGCGTTTTCCCATAGTCGAACTAATAGTGAGTAAATTCTAATTAAGGGATGCGGATTCCATCGCGTTTTAGCGCCGAATGGTTGTTAACTCGTGACCTCAAAAGTCACGTGACCTCGTTAAAGGGGTGGGGTCGCTTTTCCGATCTAATACATCGGTCATTTATAATACTGTACAGTATGACATATATTTTCTTAAAGTTACATAGCCTTCAATTCGCATAATAACATAAGAAAATGCTGTTCTGCGTAGAGATCTTTACATCCCAGAGTATGTTCTATTCCCTTACCATTTTTCCATAGAAAAATACGCCTGATGACCTCGTTATCGGTAGCGACATATTTCATCCAATCTTCCATTATGAGCGCTTCGACGTTAATTTTAACGCCATATTTTTCGAGTAAACGTATTAAAAACGTTTTAAATTGTCCGAAAGTGGACTTTTCGCTTAACCATCGTTTAATATACAATTTTGTCTTCATCGTTGGTTTTCTACACGTTTCGTATAACGCCATTTTGTACATCTCGTATCCGAGAATATGTTTCAAAGATATAAACGGGTTTTCTACTAGGAAATGGTATATATCGTCGCATAAGTGGGCGGGTAAAACGTCCATGTTTTAACGCCGAATGACTGTGATCCTAAAATAATCACGCGACCTCGTTAAAGGGGTGGGTCGGTGCAACCCGATATATATTTAACAAAACTTGCTCCGACATAGAACTTTTTATTCAAAAATCGCTTACGTTTTTCTACCTCGTTAATCCTCGTTAAAGAACTGGATAATTATGGTATCGATTGATGACGTCAAAGCACGGCGCTGCGGGCTCCGCGCGTGAGTCTGATATTATGGTATCGATTGATGACGCCAATGCGCGGCGCTGCGGGCACCGCGCGTGAGTCCGTTATTATGGTATCGATTGATGACGTCATAGCGTGCTTTTAGTTATCCAAGCTATCCAAGTCGTAAAGTCGTTTTCTCCAGGATTGTCCTAACATTACTACTTGTGTGGCATTTTCTTACATAGCTTAGATGAATAAAATGAACAACACTCTTCTTTACGATTTATCATTTTAATATAAACATGTCGTTCACTGAAATATATTCGACCCCACAAAAAAATTATACATTAGCTACAAAATTCATTTGATGTGATGAAACAGTAAAACAGTTCCAAATTACAAGCCACTTGACTTTCTCCTTTATTGTTCCAGTTAATAACAAGCATTATGAAAGTATTGCTTAGGCAATACTAAGTCCCCTACCGGCAAATGGAAAACTAAGACCCCCCAACACACACACAAACACAACCTGTCTGGAAAACTGCTAAGAAATTTTCTAAATCCAAGGGCCGTAATCCCGTCAACAATCAGTGGACCGAAACGAAACTCAAACTTGATCTGTAAGTCATGGTGGTAGACTCACACACCAAAAATTACATGATCATCTGTAAGCGTTTCGAAAAAAAGTCCGGAAAACTGCCATTTTAACGAAATTTTCTAATTCCAAGGGCCGTAATCCGTCAAATCAGTGGCCGAACAAAACTCAAACTTGATCTGTAAGTCATGGTGGTAGACTCACACACCAAAAATTAAATGAATATCTGCAAGCGTTTAGAAAAAAAGTCCGGAAAACTGCTATTTTAACAAAATTTTCTAATTCCAAGGGCCGTAATTCCGTCAAAAATAAATGGACCGGAACGAAACTCAAACTTGATCTGTAAGTCATGGTGGTAGACTCACACACCAAAAATTAGATGAATATCTGCAAGCGTTTAGAAAAAAAAGTCCGGAAAACATGTGTGTGACTGACGGACTGACGGACCGACGGACTGACGAACCGACGGACGGACGGAGTGCAAACCTATAGTCCCCTTCGGCAAAGCCGGTAGGGGACTAATTAACGCAACATTAGGATTCCCTGTCCTTTGATTCATGTTATTTTGACTATACTGATGGTCACTTATATACATGTAATATGCGAATAAAATCATTTTGGTTAATGTGATTTTGCCAACGTCATTGGAATAAAAAGAACCTGAAGATAATTAAAATCTTCATTAGACTTTATACGGGAAAAAAATTGGGTCTAGTACAAACATTTTAAAGGGTTTTCTTATAAGCATACACTGTCATAAGAAAGTTTAGAGTTAGACTTTGTCAGATTTTCTAGGAACGCCCGCTCAGTGACTACTTAGAAAATGTACAGTATAATTATAAATGCTAAGAACTGTTCAGTACATTTATACATGCAATAAAATATTCATAACTCCACCCATTAATCATTTTCATTTGATACGCTGCTTGGAGCTACAAATACAGTGTTTCACAATATGCTAAATGCAAGTACAGAAATTTTATTCAGTATTATTTAATAAACGATAATTGAGTTACAACTACAAAATATGGCATGTTTTACTAACTTTCTGTCGCCCGTTTAGTTCGTTTCTGTCTTCATTTATTGCTGCAACATGATCACCTCTACCTGGCATATCTGAAAAGGCGTTTTCATGCACACACATTTCTTTCTCATCCAATATTTTATTCACTATTTGTTTGTTATCGGTTTGGTTCGTTTCATCAGCCCTCCTGTTTTCAGTCTTTTCTTTTTCTTGTTGATTTTTATGCCGCTCGTTTTCAGTCTGGCTACCGATTAGTTCATGTTCACTTGTGGCTTCTACGGGATCAGTTTCTCTATTATAACGCATGGATTTCTCTGTGTCATCTTCAACTTGGGTTTTATTTACTATTATTAGTCTTTGGTCACTTTGTCTTCACTAACACAATCATTAGTTTTTTTATCCTCTTCCTGGACTGTGTTTTGATCATTTGTCTTTGCACACATTCGTCGTCGTACCGATATCTTGTGTTTTGCTGCATCATGACACAGACGCTGATGTTACAAACACATCTTTGAATTCTGTCTTCACATCTGCAACACACAAACACATAACAAAAAATATAATTACACGACTTTTTGCATACATGTTCTTGAGATCTCGGAGTTTTATATATTGATCGTCCATAAATATTTTAGAGATGTGCCTCCATTTTTCAGGGTTTATAGATGGAGAACTTTTAAGTGTTATGTCGGTGGTCATACACCGTCAGAAACCCACGGTTGATTTATTCAGTTTCACTTCATGACACAAAGACAAACCGTTGGAAAGCAAAACGTCGTTTTACAGCAGTCGCTTGTTAAAATATCGACCAATGAAAACTTGCCTTATTTTGTTACATTACCAGGTAAAACCGCGACGTAATAATAATAAAAAAAAACTCATATAATTTGACACACCCTTAAACGACAAAACGCAAACACAAAATCCCGTGGGCGATAGATAATATCGAGCGATCGGGCGTTTGTATCCGGCGATGGACATTGGTAAAATAAAAAGTAATTAAACAGGAAATATTTACTGTTACTCAGTTGTACATCTCTGTGTGTGAACAGCATGAATCAGCGACTTACAACTAAATGAGCTCTGTGTCAAAACGTTTTTTTTTTTCTTTCTTCTTATAATAAATTAAAATAGGGCCGATATTTATGAACGCTTGATCAGTTACTCATGTATATGGCGGTAGATAATATTATATATTCAGTGGTTCACAATAAATGTATAAATACAGAATCAAAACACACACACACTATCCTGTCCATAATGCACATGTTCACGTTGCATATACATTTCAAGAAAGTAGTACTTAGTTATGAATTTTACTTTTTTAAAAATGCGCTAATTTGTAGTCAATTTTATATGACATACTGGCATATACTCGTATATGCACATATATTTCTTCAAATATATACTATCAATATTATTATATTTATTTAATTTAATAATCAAATCATTATTATCATCGTTATTTGTTGTAGAAAAAAATCAAAATGTCCACATACTTCTCATTTTACTAGAATACCAGACCCTAGTGAGGTACTAGCTTTTGCTTTACATTATGCCATATCTCCACTCGTCACCTTTTTGTCCCATATGCAACTCAGTTTCTGACAATTTCCATTGCCTTTTTGAAATAAAATAATATTGAAAAGTAAAATCCTTTCTTTAATTCTACATTCCACGTGCCATGCATTCGGTTTTCATTTTACATACGACTTGCATAGGTCAACGTAGTTACTGTCAAACATCCGCCGGGCACCAGTCAGTTTATTTACCTAAGCGGGGCATCGGAATATTTCAATCACTTCCGGGTTACGTGTAACGTGTGAAAGATGTAAGCCGCATATTTTCCAGATTTAACATTATTATTCACTTTAAAATTCTTAGATCTTGTCATTATTCTTATATATTGTTTCATTTGATTTCAGGTCGAAGGTAACATTTAAAATAACTCTGACGTCGGATCCTAAACTGCCGTACAAAGTGTAAGTTCAGTAAAGATTTAGTGGGTGGGGTGAGCATTTCCATATGTTACTGTTACTTTTATGTCATTCATTTATTTTGTTCCTTAAGATGTTGCATTCAGTTGATTATTTTTCTAATTCTTTTACTTGTACATGTGTCGCCGGTAAAACAGTTATAATTGATAAAATACAGGTAAAAATTAGAGTAACACAATTCTTTAAAAAGGTAAATATTAGACACATTCTTTAAAAAAGGTTAAGACTGAGTTCACTTAAAACTTCTGAATTGAATTCCCACACCCATATTTAAGACCAAGTTATATATAAACTTTAGAGCAAAACTAGTATTTTTAAATCTTATTTATAGAATATTTCCTGGTGGAGTTAAAGCCTGGTTAGCTAACATCAGGGCTAGGAACTAACCTTTGACATATGATGATTCTTGTGGTTTTGTGTTGGGTTTTTTTCCCCTTTAGAAATATACATTAAAAAATGATCTTTTATATCTTTAATACTTTTTCTAACATTTACAACTATATAACTAGTAATCAGGTTGCCAAACATTTAAATACATTCAGGATCTACAGTAAAATTGTGCCGTCTGCTTTTTCCTTATTTGTTGCATACTGTCCTTGTTTTCCTTCTTTGTTTATATTGTCCGTGTTTTAGACCCTCCCAATCTTTTGTGCTTGTTTCATGTTTATCAGATGGAAATTTTTAGAATCTCGTTTAGTGCATCAACCTATTTTTTCATTCAGGATTAAAGCCATATTTAGGGTCTTCATGCAGCTTTGTACTGAGATTGAAAAACAGAAATTGATTTTAACCATCACATGATCAGTCTTTACAATTTACTGTTTACATAAAGTTTACACTAACCTTGCAGGCCTTTTTTGGGGTGTTTTTGGGGAAAGGTCACAGGTCCTTTCAGGAGTGGAAAAATATGTCGATCAGGGGAAAATTTATTTATGAAGAAATAAAAACACACTAATTATGCGGTAACTGAAGCACATTTGTTTATTTTTATTTCATTTCATAATTAAAATTACAACTAGATTTCATTCGTTGATACGAATGATAGGACTTTCTGCTACATTTGTCAAATACTTAAAAGCAAAAAAAGTAAGAGGATATAAAATTGCAGCCTTTAACTTGCTTTTGTATGGCCATAACTTAAATGAACTTTGATAAATAAACCGTTTAACTTGGAGGAAATGGCAAAAGTAACTGAAAATCATTTTTTTATATCAATTTATTTAACTTGGACTATTTTTATAATCTATGTTACAAATCAAATTTATTTAAAACGCTTACAATTCGAATTCCATCCTGTAATAATGACTGTAGATCGCGTACAAGAGTGTTTAGACAATGTCAAGTTTGATGTCACATGACATCATAGGCATAAGAAAATCAATGAAATGAAATATTAAGTATCTTAAATATATCAAGTAATTTTTTCATGCTCCTTGCAACTTTGCAACATATAGAAATTAACGCATAGATATATTAACATTCTTTTTAACATTATGACGTCAAATAACGTTAATCTTCACAGAATATAAATAAGTCTTAAAGACTAATATTCAGTCCAAATATCAACTTTCTAAATCATCTCGAAGCGATTTTTTTAATTTGTAAAACAGGACCCGGGATACACAACTAGAGCGTTACATATACATTCTTTGAAATTTGCTGAAAATCGGTCCAAAAATAATGGCTGTACACCGCGTAAAACCTTTTTGTCCTGACGTCAAATCTGATGTGATATAACGTCAAATTAATATGAATTACATTGCATTTTAAAGCATTTCTAAAGTATATACCATAAAATTTCATGGTCCTGGGAAGTTAACAACATATTAGATTTATGCGTATATATCAGAAATAATTTTTGACCTTATGACGTCATATGACGTCAAATGACGTTCATCTTCAGAGAATGTAAAGCACTCTTGGAGACTTATTTACTTTCCAAATATTAGATTTCTAACTCATCTGGAAACGATTTTATACGTATTTAAAATTTGACGCCAATGGTTCGAATATTGGATCCGCCATAAAACCTTTGCATTTTTGAATTTGGAAGAACGGACACCGGGATGCTCAACTATAACCTAATATACACTTTCTGTGAAATTTTTATGAAAATCGGTTCATAAACAATGGCTGTAGACCGCGTACAAACTTTTGTAGCATCTGGCAAGTGTAACGTCATATGACGTCATAGGCATATGAAAACTGTAGAATTAAAAATATCAACATTTGAAGCAAAATGTCATATAATTTCCATTTCCATGGACCATTTTAACATATAGAAATTTTCTTGTAAATATTAGAAATAGATTTTCATGTATTGACGTCATCTGACGTCAAATGACGTTAATTTCCAAAAATCGTTCAGTCATCCATAATCCTACACAATGTTCAAATATCAACATTCTATCTCATATGGGACCGATTTTATAAGCATTTGAAAATTAACGACCTCTGTTCGAATCTTGGAATCTCCATAGAACCATGGTCTTTTAGAATTTTGAAAAACGGATAGCGGGATGCACAACTAGATCTTAATATACACATTCTGTGAAAATTTGATGAACATCGGTTTATAAGTAATGGCTGTAGACCGCGTACAAACTTTTGTAGAATATGTCAAGTGTGACGTCATATGACGTCATATGCTTAAAAAAATTATTGAAATAGAAATTAAATCGTGTGAAACATATGCCATTAAATTTTTATTGCTCTTCGACCATTTCAACATATAGAAATAATCTTGTTAATGTTAGTAATATATTTTCATATAATGACGTCACGTGAAGTCATATGATGCAAGTTTTCAAAATATTTTTAAGACTCCGAGAGACCTACATACTGACCAAATATCAACTTTCTATCTCAAATAGGACTGATTTCATAAGCATTTGAAAATTTACGACATTGGTTCGAATCTTGGATTCGCTATAGAACCTTGGCAATTTCGAATTTTGAGAAACGGACACCGGGATGCACAACTAGAACTTAATATACACATTCTGTGAAAATTTGATGAAAATCGGTTCATCAATAATGGTTCTGGACCGCGTACAAACTTTTGTAGCTTATTTCACGTGTGACGTCATATGACGTCATAGAGATATGAAAATCATAGAAATCAAAATTACAGCATTTGAAGCATGTGTCATTAAATTTTCATTGCCCTTCGACAATTTCAACATATAGAAATATTCTTGTTAATATTAGAAATACATTATCATATAATGACGTCACGTGACGTGATATGACATTTATTTTCACAAAATGTTTAAAACTTCTAGCGACCTATATACTGATTAAATATCAACTTTCTATCTCAAATAGGACTGATTTTATAAGCATTTGAAAATTTACGACCTTGGTTCGAATCTTGGATTCGCTATAGAACCTTGGCAATTTCGAATTTTGAGAAACGGACACCGGGATGCACAACTAGAACTTAATATACACATTCTGTGAAAATTTGATGAAAATCGGTTCATCAATAATGGCTCTGGACCGCGTACAAACTTTTGTTGCTTATTTCAAGTGTGACGTCATATGACGTCATAGGCATATGACAATCATAGAAATCAAAATTACAGCGTTTGAAGCATGTGTCATTAAATTTTCATTTCCCTTCGACATTTTCAACATATAGAAATATTCTTGTTAATATTAAAATCATTATCATATAATGACGTACGTCTATAAATATCAATTTCATCTTAAATAGGACATATTTTATAAGCATTTAAAGATTTACGACCTTGGTTCGAATTTTGAAAAACAGACACCGGGATGCACAACTAGAACTTAATATACACAATCTGTGAAAATTTGATGAAAATCGGTTCACAAACAATGGCTGTAGACTGCGTACAAGCTTTTGTAGTCAATTTCAAATGTGACGTCATATGACGTCATAGGCTTCTGAAAATCATTGAACTCAAAATTTCAGCGTCTGATTCATTTGTCATTAAATTTTCATTGTCCTTCGATAATTTCAGCATTTAAAAATTTATGACCTTGGTTCGAATCTTGGATTCGCTATAGAACCATGGACTTTTCGAATTTTTAAAAAGGGACACGGGGATGCACAACTAGAACTTAATATACACAATCTGTGAAAATTTGATGAAAATCGGTTCACAAACAATGGCTGTAGACCGCGTACAAACTTTTGTAGCATATTTCAACTGTGACGTCATATGACGTCATAGGCATATGAAAATCATAGAAATCAAAATTTCCTCACGTGACTAATAAGTCATAAAAAATTCATCGTCCTGGGAGTATTGCAACATAGAAAAATAAGCGTTTAGTTAGGAAAAAAAAAAAAGAATAATAATAACTAGATGTCATTCGTTTAAACGAATGATAGGACTTTCTGCAACATCTGCTTTATATAGTATATATAGAAGATGACATAATAGATAATCTGTCCAAATTGCAACTTTCTATCTCCTCTATTTCTATATAAAATAGCACAAATAGAACACATTCTGTGAATTTTAATAAAAGTCCGCCCATATCTTGCACATGTAGTTTACATACAACATTTATACTATGTCATATGACATGAAAGAAAAATGAAACAGTGTTCAAATGTAAGTTTCTAACTTTCATCACACATAGAATTTCATCACTCCAGCTCAGTTGTAACCTTGTTTAATTTTAGCCTCATTAGGAAGAAGTATTGAATATTTGTATAGTGCTATATCCTTTCGACACCTGTAACGTAGTTAATCGTATTTAGCGATTTTGGCGTGTTTGGGCTTCCGTAGTTTTGCCATAAATTCCTGGAATTTCGAACTATGGTGATATTTTGAAAGGTAACATCCCAGCCTACAAACTGATGCAATATGAATATCGTTAGCATAACAATGCAGTTTTTAGATGGTCTAAAATGTGGGGCTGCGTGTGAATTTTTCAAGGCTTGCAAACTGCTCGCTAGCTACATAGTGTTGCAAATACGGATTTTTGTCTTGTGCCGTTGTACATGTATTAACTTCAATGCTTATTTTGGAAACAGTCAACATTCGACAAAAAACAACAAAAAAAAAAAAGAACAAAATCAAGATATAGCCCATCAATTGCAATTTGATATTTTTTTATTTTTTATTTTTTTTTAAGTCGTTGCGCAAGTATTTAAGCCTGGTGACCCCTGCGCGTGACCTTTTCCATATTTTTATGATGCATGATTATGAAATATCTTATTTTCCATGTAACTTTCTTATATGAAGTCCAATTTCAATAAACTTGGTACCGTTAGAAAGCTCTTAAAACATGCTACATTTTATACCCATAATGTATAAACTTATCTTCAGTCGTTTCTGAGATATTGACTGTTAAACCTCAAGAAAACAGCATATTATCAGCAAAATTAGCTTCATTTCGTTTAGTTTTTTTGCTTATAAATTGGTATTGCGTAAACCAATTTTAATAAACTAAATATCTTTGGAAACGTCAATTATTCAGCTATAATTCTTATTCATACATATATTTACAAAAATCGATATTTATTGAGATATGGCTACATATATGCAGTAGGGGTGAAATCAAAATTTCCTCACGTGCCTAATAACCCATAAAAATTTCATCGTCCTAGGACTATTGCAACATATTAAAATAAGCGTTTAGTTAGGAAGAAGAAAAGAATAATAATAATAAACAAATGACGTCACGTGACGTCATATGACGTTTATTTTCACATAATTGTTAAGACACCCAGAGACCTACTAACTGACAAAATTTCAACTTTCTATCTCAAATAGGACAGTTTTTATAAGCATTTAAATATTGACGTCATTGGTTCGAATCTTGGATCCGCCATATATGCTTGGACTTTTCGAATTTTGAAAAACGGACACCGGTATACACAATAAGAACGTAATATACACATTCTGTGAAATGTGATGAAAATCGGCCCATTAATAATGGCTCTGGACCGTATACAAACTTTTGTAGTCAATTTCAAATGTGACGTCATAGGCTTCTGAAAATCATTGAAATCGAAATTTCAAATGTGACGTCATATGACGTCATAGGCTTCTAAAAATCATTGAAATCGAAATTTCAGCGTCTGAATCATTTGTCATTAAATTTTCATTGCCCTTCGACAATTTCAACATATAGAAATACTCTTGTTAATATTAAAAATACATTATTACAAAAATTTACGACCTTGGTTCGAATCTTGAATTCGCTATAGAACCATGGACTTTTCGAATTTTGAAAAACGGACACCGAGATGCACAACTAGAACTTAATATACACATTCTCTGAAAATTTGATGAAAATCGGCCCATTAATAATGGCTCTGGACCGTGTACAAACTTTCGTAGTCAATTTCAAATGTGACGTCATATGACGTCATAGGCTTCTAAAAATCATTGAAATCAAAATATCAGCATCTGAAGCATGCGGCATTAAATTTTCATTGCCCTTCGAAAATTTCAACATATAGAAATAATCTTGTTAGAATTAGAAATTCATTATCATATAATGACGTCACGTGACGTCATATGACATTTATTTTCACAAAATGTTTAAGACTCCCAGAGACCTATATACTGACCCAATATCATCTTTCTATCTCAAATAGGACCGATTTTATAAGAATTTGAAAATTTACGACCTTGGTTCGAATCTTGGAATCGCTATAGAACCTTGGACTTTTCGAATTTTGAAAAACGGACACCGGGATGCACAACAAGAACTTAATATACACATTCTGTGAAAATTTGATGAAAATCAGTTCATAAACAATGGCTCTGGACCGCGTACAATCTTTTGTTGCATATTTCAAGTGTGACGTCATATGACGTCATAGGCATATGAAAATCATAGAAATCAAACTTTCAGCGATTGAAGCTTCATTATTAAATTAAATAATAAATCTTGATTGAACTTGATTCGCTATAGAACCATGGACTTTTCGAATTTTGAAAAACAGACACCGGGATGCACAACTAGAACTTAATATACACAATCTGTGAATATTTGATGAAAATCGGTTCACAAACAATTGCTGTAGACCGCGTACAAACTTTTGTAGCGTATTTCAAATGTGACGTCATATGACGTCATATGCATATGTAAATCATAGAAATCAAAATTTCATCGCATCAAGTATATGCCATTAAAATTTCATGGCCCTGGGACCATTGCAACATGCTTAAATTAACGCTCAGTTTGGAAGAAAAAAAGAATAAGAAGAATAAAAAAACATAACAAACCCAATAGGACTTTCTGCTTTAGGCAGAAAGTCCTAATAATATGTCTCAATTGCTTTCCTTGCAATCATTTTTTTTAAAATGAAAATATGTTTTTGTCAGGGGAATTTTTAGATTGAATTTGGGAAAAAAGTATACTTTTTTATGAGGGGAATGGGGCCAAATATCGGCCCCAAAATTGGGTAAAAAAAAAAGGGTCTGCCTTGCATGATCTTTAATCCATAGTTGGTATTTCGTAAAGTCAGATTTTGTCCTGATTTAAGTTCTAATGCGATAATGCTCATAATAATAATTCATTTTAGCCAATATTAGGCTTAATGTTCTCAAAATATTCAAGTATCTTCAGATGCTCAAATTGAAATTTGAATACTCTGCTTAGTTTGAAATATATGGTAAAATGTTATCATTCACATTCGGCCTTTTTTTAATTTTGTTCAACTATTTGTTTATTGCAAGGCACATATCAAATTTGTCTACTACGTCATTTGTTACCACATTTAATTGATGTTTTCCACTGAATTAATTTAGATGTATTTATTATTCAGATTGTCTGTACCAGAAGGAACACCATTTACTGCAGTTTAAAGTTTGCTGCAGAAGAGGTAAGTCATTTAATATCAGCTTTAGTTGATTGTAGCTAGGTTTAGTTCAATGAAAAGAAATCCTCTGGTAGGATTGATCATTGTGTCATGTGTTTTCTATGACATTAGTAAAGGTTACAGAAAATAAATAAAATGTCACCAAAGCAATACCCACTCTTGTAACTGATACAGTGCTACTTTATTATTTAAGTTACAATTTTTGATAATGATCTGTTTAAAATGTTATTTGATATACACTTCATGGAGTTTGATATTTATATCCTTAGAAGCCACATTGCTTGTACTGAGTACTGTTTTATTTTGAAAAGAGACAATGGTTTTCAGGAAATTTCTTTAATATGTCCAACAAGATATATGAATAATATTACAAATCTTTTAACCCTTTCCCTCATAGAGGAAACCATGAAAAGACCTATGCGAACAACATAAAACCAGATCAGCCTGCGAGTAACTCGCAGGCTGATCAGGTTTTATGCTGTTCGCTGCTCCTCAGTGGTCTGGAAATGAGGATTTGTAATTAAATTAAGGTTTAACTGTGGTTTTCTGCAGATCAGGCTTTATGTGGTACCTATTGAGTGCGTCAAAATGAGTCTATATGAGGGAAAGGGTTAAATGAATATCCTGCTGACATTTTATTTCATGACTGTTACAGTTCAAAGTGCCCCCAGCCACCAGTGCAATCATCACTAATGATGGTATAGGGATCAACCCAGCACAGAGTGCAGGTACATATAATCTTGCTGTTCGATCTTTCATCAACATATTGCAGTTGTGTACTATAATATTTTTATGAATATTTTTGGTCTATGAGGAGTTCAGCACTTAGTTTTCTGGAAAAAAGAAGCTATTAGAGAGAGAGCTATTTGATTTTCTCTTTCAGAATATGCTGAGTGTTTGGGTTCCTTTGACTTTGTTAAATTATATAGTTAAGTACAGTATGAAATCTCTTTTGGTAGTACCGATCAGTCAAGGTGATTTGTATACATGTACTGATTGATTTTTAACCAGATTTTCAACAAAAATCTTGGTAATTAGAATGGGGTATGTCGTCGGTCGGGCAGGTATCAAACATTTTGTTTCCGTCTTTTATCTCCTGTTGAAATAGAGATACAGTTTTTATACTTGGTAGATAGATAACTTATGTGAAGAGGAGGATTTTGATTGATTTTGATTGATTTTGAGGATGATATGGTCATGGTCTTTGTTACTAAAATAGATCTTTTTTATTCTGTCTGAACCTAACCTTATCAAAACATTTCTTCAGCTTCATATTAAAGACTGACATATTTATTGGCTTTGAACATATAATACTTGCATACATGCTATTAGAAGCTTGCACTTACAGAAATGGGTTTCACATTTAATACAATCTAAAGCTGTTAGACATATTCTGCCAAACTGAACAAAAAGTTCAAAATGTTTCTTTTTATATATATCTATACAACTATATTTTGCAGTAGTCTTGTATGAACTTTCATTGCATGTGATTGCCCTTTCAAAAAACTTCAGAATTGTGTTTTGTTTTACAAGTATCATGACTATTTTTCAGGTAATGTGTTCCTCAAGCATGGATCTGAGCTGCGTTTGATACCCAGGGACAGAGTAGGAAGCTGTTGATATCTCGCCCATCATCTAGGATATATCAATTATCATCAGACTTTTCCACCATGGCCAATACCTCTTGTGCAAAAGATGACAAAAACTGAATTACAGGATAGTGCAAACAACTAACAAAGCAACCCCAATAGAGGAACAAAATATTTGACTAGAAATTAACATGTCATTATCATAGACAACAAGTGGACAAGAAAAGATTTCAGGACAGTGGGCTTTAAAATATGAAACTAGTCAAAGGCAGCCTTATATAAACGTATCTACGAGGTGACCTGATTATTTAATGTACATTTTGACAGTTCAGAGTTAAAAGAGCTACATTGTCAGCATCCTAGGGGTTAACATCAGTGTTACATACGTTAACAGTGAACGGTATTCGTGATAACAGATGTTCCTTGTCAATAGAGACTCATTGTATTAAGATGCTAATCAAAAGAGTCTCAATTTCATCTAAGAGGTGAATGCAGCATTTTATATCATATAAATGCCCTATCATTTCTTTTTCTCATTTATTTGCTTAGTGAAGTTTTTTTTTAATAAGTTTTAAATGTACACATAGTCTTTATTTTTGTTCAGCTTTATTTTTTATTATACTAGATTTGTAAAGGGTGGCCATATAAAAGGAATTACTCTCTTTTCCCAGATTTTTCCATTGGAACTCATTCATAAGCTAATAGACCTACCTCTTTTTATGTCCCCTCTTTACTTCATAGAAATGTGTACTTAACATTAACTGTTACAATGCAAATGTAAGACATGTGATGGAGTGCTCCTCTTACTAAATGGGCATTTGAATATATCTTAATTGATAAAATCAAGGGTGATGTAACAGGAGTATTTATAGCCCTTTCCCTAGGTATGAACATGTATATAACAGTATATAAATGAATTATATACACTGTATATAACAGCCTAAGATTTTTAATTGGTGGATGATGAGATTCCCAATAATGTAGTTTAGTGATACCTTCAACATTAGCATCTTCAGTTTGGTCATGTGTATACGGGACAGGGTCTCAATAGTACACTGACGGAAAGTTCTAACCAATCTCTTTTTAAATGATCTGTTTAACTTTGACTTTTAAGGGTAGCTTTACATCATAGCTTACTGCCATTGTAATTGACAACTACAACCAAAAATTTTTCCACATATTGTTCACCTTCCATATACCTAAAAATGAAATAAAATTTGATCCTTACAATTCTCAAGGTTTTGAGATATTTCATAAATTTGAAATAATCGGTTAGAACTTTCCATCATTGTAGAAATGACCAGATGACAACTTGCGTACCAAATGTGAAGCACTCTATATTGTTTTACACACAGTTAATAAAATAGCAGAAAACTGCAATGTTGATGAGCAACTTTTATTCTTTTTGCAATGATAGGTAAACAGCATCTTGAGGCAATAATGTCAGGATTTGGAATTTTCTATTACATAAGATATTATTATTTGTTTGTCTGTAAAAAAAAATTAGAAAAATGTCAGCAGAAGCAAGTGTTTTTAAAGAAAACTGCCTCTCAGACATCACACATTGAGGTAAAGAAATTTTAATTTTGTTGCATCAGCTGTGTTGCTTTGCCACATCTCTCTATATATTCAATAATACTTAAATATTGTTGATATTTCGTGGCATTTATCTCCACCCACCCACTTATGTTTAAAATTAGCCTTCTTTATTGCCTTAAATGTTTTGTGATGAATATGATACATTGGTAGAATAAATTGTCTGGACAGTAACATTTTCTAAATCAATTTTATTGTCTTTTTTTTAATTTATTTATGAGACTTGTTAGTTCTTTTTATTACATTTCGTGGACTATTATATTTATAAAGTTTCAATCTTGTAATAATGAATAAATTATTTGAATAAATGTTAAAAACTCTCAAGTTTTATGTATGTTTTATGTTACTAAGTGCTAATCTATTAGACTTGTCCCAGTAGACAAGGGTTGGTAATCACTAATCAGAAGACCGCGGATAGGATCTCAAAACTCATTACAAATTGCACTGGATAATCTCCCTTACTTTGCATTTTGCATATGTGCGTAGTTCCATAACTGGTTTGCTTAGTGTCGGAATAATGTCATTTGTCTTAATCGTGATATTGCAGTTTTGCAGCACTAAACGTGTTTCATGTAGGTAACTAATATTGTCAATGGACGTGAAGTATTTGTTTATTTTTAACACTTTAGAATAAAGGTAAACATTGAGTAGATTACAGTGGTAGAGAGTGTCCGTTACTAGCAACAGATCCTGAGGTTGCAGTCTCTATTTGTTAATTAATAAGTATCTATGTGACCATAATTGAGTTATTTTCAGCTTCCTTTCATGGACAAACACTTCTGAAAATATTGAAATTTTTTTTTAAAACGTTTACTGAATTAACGTGTTTGAATGATAAAAGTGTGTTTTAACAGTTTCAGATATCTGCGCAAGTTTTTACTCGCTCTTAAATACATACATAATTCTATCAGTAGCTAGTGCCATTTTCTGATCATAACAAACACGCTGAATTAGCAGGTTAGACTTCAAACATGATTAGTGCAAATTTTATGTCCGCACATGATAACTAGTGTTTTCTGCACAATGTTATGTGACAGCTTTTGTCCACCTCTGTCACACACACACACACAAACATGGTTGGCGGTCGTTTGAACGAAGATCTGATTCCCGCTTGTTTTACAAGATTGTGCACGAGCAAGATGCTATAGATGTGCCACCGTATGTTGCGCATCCATTGAGTCTCCCATCTTTGTCAAACAATCTTTTCGAGGGGATGCTGCAGTATTTTGGAAGATAGATGCTTTCACTCATGATTAGTGGGTAAGTACGGTCTCACTACACTTATGGGTGATTTTATACTGAGTATATTTCGGATAGGAGTAGAAAACTTTACTTGAAACACTATTTCAGAAAACTACATCGATATAAATTTATTGCATGCATGCTTTCTGAAAATGAGGTTTGACTCCGCTTTTACTATACATTTATACGCACGGAGGTCTTAAGAGCCGAGTTACATATGTGATATCAAAAATCACTTCAAGTCATTGACTTCGGGATAATGACTTTTTGGATTTAAAATCCACATTTGACATCTTCCCCCCCCCCCCCACACACACACACACAAACAAACACACACTATACTTTTTAACATTGAAGCTTGCACATTTGGTCGATTAATTATGCAAACGAGAAATATTAAAACAAAATCTTCACTACTAATGCTGCATGTCGTTAAAACAGTATTCCTAGTTAAACATACCCATTTGACTTCAATACGCCCTGTATTTCTGAGAAAATAAAGCCCATAGCGGAACTAAAACGCGCGCGTTCTTCGTCATCGTCGGAACCAACGGCATGGATTCCGTTATCACTACCATATCTACCGTGGCAAAGATTCGGGTACTTACTGACAAATGAAGCCATGCGTAGTATTTTGAATGCCCTTCGTTGAAGTTACAAAAGCAAAAGCTGACTTTCAAATCCCAACAGCAATATGCAACACACCGTTTCATTGGTCAAATGATCCGTGATGTCTCCCCCATGGATCCAATGAAATGCCAAAATTGATCATTCATGAGTACGAAGTTTTTCTAATCAAATAACCCACGGCCGTTTAAGATCCAAGTTGATTTTGACGATTGGTTGAGGACACAGTCTCTGATTAACTAAACATGTTTGTAGTAGCGCGCGGTAAATAAGTAGTCATCCCTACATACGATGAATTCGGGTTACATAAAAACGTTCAGCTTGACTGTTTCTCTTTCCTGGTCAACACAAAGTGCTCGAAACTATTTAGACATAAAAGTGAAAGTTCATTTATTCGTATTGCGGTCAATAACACATAGCCACGAGAAACACAATCTGGTTTCTTTGATTTAGAACGTAACATGACTCTCTTATCGCTGCTCTGATTCTTGATTGTCGCAATCCTTAAGCACTTAAGAGAGAATGTAAGAGAGAGAGAGAAAAGAGAGAGATGAGTTTATGGTCAGTTTGGCGAAAAGTGGAATTAAGTTTTATGAATTTATATACTATTCGTAAGGTTATTTCCTTACTGGATTTTTAATTAATTGTTCATTTATTATCAATTAAATATAACATGGTACAGTTAAATTTGTAATATCTTGTGCGTTTAAATCATAAACATATATAAAGATACATGGCTAGAATGAATTGGCACTATCGAAACATCTGTCACTAGAATTATGATTCATTAAAATTATGCAATATTTTTTTAACCTGTATTATTAATTTTGTTTATCTACTTAAATACTAACGACACGAAGATATCCATTGATTTATCATAGTTATTTATACACATAATATTTTATGAGGATTACAAATTCGCTGAAAAAGTACAAATATGAAATTGTACATGTATCGACATCTACCAGGGAAGGCCGGGACTTGCCGAGAAGGTACGATTGAACAAAGTTACCCGGTATGTTGCTTAGCTTTGGGATTTTAAAAGGTTGTTGATTTTTTAAGTGGACAGTTTTTCTGTCAAAGCAACGTACCGGGTACTTTTGCGACTGATACGCTGTCCGATCGCGTTTATGCCTGATGTGATGTGGAAAAAAAAAGAGTCATGATTTTTAACAGAATATAATGTGTTTAGGATTTAATTTTGTTTTAGCCGCAAATTAAAATTTTCTAGACCTTTTATATGTTGGCATTTTTTTCAAACATATTCAGTTTAATCATTTCCGTTGCAGTCAGTTTTAGTTTAGCATACACGAGTTTACCCTAGCCGAGACAGTATTATTACTACAGTCCCGCCACTTTGGAGTCATTTCAGGAAATGACTTAAGTGGTACATAAGTGGGTATTGACGTCATCAACGTCACGCGGCGATGCGTCATACGTTAAGCGGTCGTCACGCGGCGATGCGTCATACGTTAAGTGTCGAGTACCGACGCCAATTCAAAACTGATTGTTACGTCTTGAAACGAACTCCAGTGTACCAATTTTTGGATTGAATACATCAGCAACGCCATTGATATTTTAACTGTTAATAAACTGCGTTATTTCGACGTCACGTTTGCGCGTGTGTGGTGAAGGAATTACAAGAAGGAAAATATTTTCTTAATAAAATTGGTTCAACGTATTTTTGAACGGTTTGTTTACTGTCCAAAGATGTACACATTGTAGGCTTCAGAAGAGTATAAAAGAAACTCGAGAATGTTAACGCTGTTAACCAATTTTATTAACAAAATATTTTCCTTCACCACACACTTTTTCTTTACCGATGTTAAATGTCCATGATTTGAAACAATCAGGGAGTTTCTATTTATTAGAGCGAAATCGACATATATCTGTAGTTGCGACTTTAAATATTAACAGACAGGGGTATACCCCAAGTGCACGGAAGCAACCGGGTAGAACCACTGACCTACCGCAAGCTAGTTTGAAGGCTTAAAATAAAATAAAATAAACCGAGATTCGAACCCACAGCGGTTAGTGAAGACTCAATACCTTAAATATGTACTGGAGTTTAAATACTTAAATTCGATCTTTGGGCGATTATATTGAACTGTGACATTACCCATCTTTTTGTTGTTGATGTCTTCTAAAAATATCTCTTAAATCACAAATATTTGTCGTCTTTTAATATTTCCTATGCAACGGACTAAATTTATGGAAAAACAATATTTATGGTAAGTATGAAGAACAGATTCAGATCGCCTTATCTCCCTGTGCAAGTTAATGTCTGACATCCTGACACGGCCTATATACGTGACGCTCGTGACGTAAACAGTGTCTACTATCTCGGCTATAAAAGGACGGGCTTTCCATGTAACTATTCGAAACGGAATCAACCATGAAACTGTCACTGATTGTTCTCGCCGCTCTGATAGGTAAGTGGCCATCATCATCATCATCAACATCATCATCAAGAAAGCAATTATTAGTAGGGTTGTCACGATACGCCAGAAGTGTACCGCGATACGCTAGCACCGTGTTGCGATACGTACCACGATATACTGCTTCATGAACCAAAGAAATGACTGCATATTCTTTCTAACTTCAAATCGTGTTCATTTAACTGCTTAGATATGTAACAGTCAGTAAATTAAGACACATAAAAGTAATACAGTTATATCATATCATTTAAGGTGTTGACTAGTAAAATGAGATTGGCAATGCCGTGACTAAACTATTCTGAATAATGCTCAATAATCTCAATGTCTTTTCATTTTATAACTCGTAGAGCCTCTGGCTCTTTTGGGGCAGAGTCAGGTGAAATAGATCAATCAGTTCCTACTTTCGATATCACACTAAAGGAGGCTGAATGTGGTTCCATCACTATTCTTAATTGTTACTTTGCAAAGTTGACAAACAGTAACCCCATCGATGATTTTGAGCCAATCCTTTATTAGGCTTAAAAAAGGATGTCCGAATTACTACTCAAGTTTGAAGTTTGAAAAAGGAATTCCAATGTAAATGTCAGTGAATACGCTCTCACTATCCGAATGATATTGTCTAGCAATCTTATATTCCAGTGCATGTTAAGAATTTTGTTGTCACAGTTGATTTTTTGGCTCCTTGTCTTCATTTTTAAACTAGTAAATAACAATCCCGATGGAGGCGGCCATTTTGAAATTAAAGATTAGTTTCAATTCTTTAAAATAATCGTATACACATCAATTTTGTTATTAAACATTGGCATATGAATTAAAGTCAGGAACCAAAATAGTGTATATACATGCTTATAATTATTTGCAAGCATTTCAAAAGTATCCTTAGTGTGTTTTAACAATGCGGATAAAGATGTCGCAGTCACCATCTGCAGCCTCACCTGCACTGCAGCTGACAATAACATTTAAAGAAGTATACGAGCACTTACCACAAATGATACTTTTATCATTGAAATTGGCAAGTAGCAGGTTGCATTCGCAAATAAGTCTTACTATGAAAAGATATCGCAAAAAACAACAACGGTACCTTGATTTCGTATCGCGGTACAATACTGCAATATACCATATACCGGTATATCGTGACACCTCTAATTATTAGTCAATAATTCTCGACTCCCATTTTACAGAGCAACACCACAATGATCAACTGACATACATCTATGAAAAGAGTCACAGAATATACAAAACACGTTTCTCTGTTATTAATATTATTGCTTACATTACACGCTAGAAACAAATTAAGTCAATTTAAATTGCACAGTTTGTTTGTATATCGGGTTTAAATCCCATCGACAGTATTTCAGTCATTTGGAGACTATGTCTATGTGCTCAGAGATTACATAAATATTATCATCCCAAATTTGAATTGATGTTTTTTTTCTCCGTTTCACGTACATGGTCCATGGCATACAGCTGTTTTTAACTGTTACGATTTTATTAAAAATCATACATTTCAACTTCTTTCATTCTCTCTCTTACGGTGGCACATATGGAAATGGAAGATATTTTATATCTCGCGCGAACGCGATAGTGTTTACGTGCGCAATAAATTGCGTGCGAACGTGATAACTAAAGATACTCACAGCAGGGAATCACGTGTAAGACCTGCCGCAGCCTACGTGGAAAGGAATATTGTTATCGGCTTTACCTTATCTTTTATCTTAATGCTAACAGTTTGGTCAAACGCTTAATAGTTCGACCGGCATTTTCAATTTTGACAATTATTTTACGGGTAACTTGCACGCACATTCAACATGCAGAAAGGTTACATTTTTAAATAAAGAAATAGTATAACTCTTTTTCTTTGCTTATTGAACCGTGTATCGCCATTTACCTAACAAAATACGAATTATGCGTAACCTGAAAAATGGGTCTGAAATCCTCCACATTGTCAGTACGCGTTACCACAAAGGTCACATGATTCCCTGCCGAACTGGGTAGTACGTGATAGATACTCCGTGCGAACGCGGTGGTTATCACGTGCGCACGAAATATATGTATAAATAAAAATACCTGCCATTTTCCAATTATATTCCCGAACTCTCTTAATACAGTTTTGATATCATTTCGGTTTAATCGTCAGGACCCGTCTGGACCAAGGATCACATATTACCCATTATCTCGTTGGGGTCGGTCCGGACCACCATCTATCTGTGTTAACCGATACTTCTTTATTTGTACCACAGCCGTGGCCGTCAGTCAGTCGTGCACTGTGAAAGATGATTGCACGGCAAATGGAAACAACTGTCCGCATGGAAAACACCCGGAGTGCGTTAACCAAGTGTGCGAATGTATTGGTCACCACCAGGGTAAGTCATTTCGCTAAAACAAAACCTGTACAAAAGTACATTCCGAATAAGGGACGAGGTCACGACAATGGCACACGCTTGCTCCCCATAACTGTTTACTCTTTTTTTTTTCTTTTTCTTTTTTTTCATCTGAGTGATGTTTGTGTTTAAAAAAGGAATAATATTGAATTGACAATCATGCAGACAGATATGCATTTGAAAATAGAATGTCCTAAAATAAAACATGTATCTGCCTACCAATGAAACAGGCGCTTTTTCACTGTCTTCGGTCGTGAATCAAGATTTAATTGGTTCAAGAATTAGGTCAAGAAAAATGCACCTCACAAACTTGTTTGACCAGCGTGTGAAACCCCCGCTGCAGTATCGAGTCAAACTGAACTCAATTCATTTAAATCAAATTCATCTCAATATTTACTATTACAAAGTGCAATACAATGTCAAGTTTAAGTAGTTTGTTGAAATATATGTGTGATAAAAAGAATATGAACACATTATTCAAATGATGTATGACGGGATGAAAAATAGGGGGTGATGGTGGGCTAAAACTACAGTACATCTGCTCATAATATCCTTTTTTGTATGCATACGTCGAGATATATTTAAACGTTAGATAATTCAGGACCCGTTGTCACGCATTACTTTTTAGTTGTGTGTGACGTCAGTCACGGTAACTATGGTCTTACGTTTTTAGCTCCCGTTCTCCTAAATTTAAAACCGAATAACCTCTCAATAGTGTAAATATGATCGAACAATTGTATATATCTCTACAACATAAGTATACTAGAACTAAGCAACATTCGGGGTCTTCCTCCACCTGTAATTAGCTGGACGTCGCTACATGACTGAAATACTGTCGAAGCGACGGTAAACTCAAATAGTCAAGTCAAGTCAGAACTAAGCAAAATGCTGAAAAATCAGTGCTGTGTCAAAAATAAATACTTACAGGCTACGAAAATTGCATGTGACATGAAAACATTATAGGACTTATTTTTCTCTGCTGATGTAATTGCAGTCGAATAATGTAACTGTTTTATCACGTGATCACTTTACCAAGCGCATGAAAATAGTTTGTTTCGATGCAAAGGTGGCTCGCAAATAAATTTGATAGTAAATGTGCAGCGTTCGGTCATTTTAGGCTGTTGCAATAACCCATGTGAAAGCAAAACATTGCAACATACTAATAATCACATCAATCTATCGACCTCATTTATCTCTAAGGGTTATTTCTTACACTAAAAAATGACCGAAACCTGTAAATCTACTATTTCATATCTTTCCATTGGATGGTAATATTTCTATGAAACTTTGACGTTTTGAAGAAATTCAAAAATGAAAATATTTCACGAAGAGTTTTTTTTCCCCAACTTTTATCTAATTTGGGGGAGGTAATCTGTATTAATGTTAACATTGAAGCCTATGGGAAATATACATTTTCTGTGAATATGAAAGACTGAATTTGATTTATGAGAAAAACTCACTGTAGAAAGATGCATTATATGATTCTATTTCTTTACCGTAGAAAAATGGAGGAAGTCACTTTTTTGTGTGTATTTTTTTTTTTTTTTTTTTTTTTTTTTTTTTTAAGTTTTCAGGGGAGGTAACCCATGTCAGCGATATTTATCAAGGGGAGATAATAAATAACTTCTGCCTCTTTGCCATTGTTTGACATTTTAAAAGCTTATATTGTGAAGTTATTTGCATGGCTTTCATGGAATTGATGGCTATTAGGGTTCTAAGACCTTAAATGAGACACTTAACAAGGAAGATGAATTTGATTCAGATTCAAATGTGCAGGATTTGGATAATATACAATTGAATATAACACGTGACTTTATAAACTGTAAAAAAGATACTGTATAGGGAAAAGGCTAATGTTGTTAGAACTTGTAGCCCGACCCCATTTCAATTTCATATGTGAAATAGAAAATGTTTAAACTACGCATTACCGATGTACTTCGCCGGGACTAATAAACAACAGCGAGAAAATCGGTGAATCTCCGTTGAAATAAAAACAACATATCATTTGGCCGTACTAGTACCGATCCCCGAACATCGCCAAAGTTTGCTGACTGTTATTCTTTACGGTCCATTGTGATCGAAGTGTTGTTGATAGTAACCAGAGGTTATGGGACATGACAATCGAAACTAAACTATTTTTCTTTAAATACTTGCTGCAATTTGTTATTTGCAAGCGCGAGGGTTTCCACTTTTTACTCCTGTTAAAATTTGTTTGAATTGAAGAATCGTTGTCATTGGATACGCCCCTATACTTTTGGTCATTATATATATGTTATTAAAAAATATACCATCATATGACCTTTGCCTCTACCGAAATCAACCCTGCATAAACACTGGGCTTAGAATTGTTTTTATATAAATCCTGTCGACAGTCGCTCATAGTATTGAGTGCTTTGTTTTTAGCTAAAGTCAAAATCGCTTCAATAAAATTTATTTCTGGAAGATATTATATTCCTTTTTATCATTCCTTATTTTTTATTAAACATCTGTGATTGTAATTTATTATCACCTTCTTCAGGGGTGAAAAACGGTATAAAACTTACCAGCGTTAAACCAGTCTTACGAGGATACTTTAGTGTGGCCCATGCCTGCAATTCACGACTCTATATTTGAAACCCTGCACGATTTATGTTCTTACAGTTCGCAACGACCACTTCCTTTGCAACGATGATGCTGACTGTGCTGGTCTGACATGTGACAACGGCAACACGCCGACGTGCGAGGCACATGGACATGAAAGCAGATGCGACTGTAATTGATCTGTTACATTTCTGAAAATAAATATGTTAAATATACAGTGTACGTTACAATGTTACTTTTTATTTCACAACACTACACAGTGTATGTTACAGTGTATGTTATATAGTTACTGATTATTCGACATCACTACACAGTGTATGTTATATAGTTACAGATAATTCGACATCACTACACAGTGTATGTTATATAGTTACTGATTATTCGACATCACTACACAGAGTATTTTATATAGTTTCTGATAATTCGACATCACTACACAGTGTATGTCATATGAGTGGCGTAGCTACTATTAGGCACTGTAGGCCCGGGCCTACAAGTTTGTCTTCAAAAAGTCCCAAATATGCAATAAAGACTTGAAGGAGGGGGGGGGGGGGGGGGCGGTTTCAAGCCTTAAGTATGACTTACAGTGTGCATACAGGTAATTCTGCATCGAATCAAATTCATATTTTAACATGGTTCTATATAACAAATTGTTTGCATTGTTTATTTTCTCTTAAAAAAACTTTTACTCTCTGCTTGCTTCTGGACATCCCATTCAGTGGGCCCACATGTTGAAAAACGCTGGCTACGATCCTGCATATAGTCACTGATAATTCGACATCACTACACAGTGTATGTTATATAGTTACTGATAATTCGGCATTACTGCAAAGCGTATGTTAAATTGCAGTGTATGTTATATAGTTACTGATAATTCGACATCACTACACAGTGTATGTTATATAGTTACTGATAATTTTTTGCATTACTGCAAAGTGTATGTTATATAGTTACTGATAATTCGACATCACTACACAGTGTATGTTATATAGTTACTGATAATTCGGCACTACTGCAAAGTATATGTTATATAGTTATTGATAATTCGGCATTACTGCAAAGTGTATGTTATATAGTTACTGATTTTATGACATCACTACACAGTGTATGTTATATAGTTACTGATAATTCGGCATTACTGCAAAGTGTATGTTATATAGTTACTGATAATTCGACATCACTACACAGTGTATGTTATATAGTTACTGATAATTCGGCATTACTACAAAGTGTATGTTATATAGTTACTGATAATTCGACATCACTACAAAGTGTATGTTATATAGTTACTGATAATTCGACATCACTACACAGTGTATGTCATATAGTAACTGATAATTCGGCATCACTGCAAAGTGTATGTTATATAGTTACTGATAATTCGACATCACTACACAGTGTATGTCATATAGTAACTGATAATTCGGCATCACTGCAAAGTGTATGTTATATAGTTACTGATAATTCGACATCACTACACAGTGTATGTCATATAGTAACTGATAATTCGGCATCACTGCAAAGTGTATGTTATATAGTAACTGATTATTCGGCAACACTTTTCTGAGGACTTTATGTAGTTACTTTTCATTCAAGGCAATACACAGTGTACACAATACAGTTACTGTTTATTCCAAAACAATATACAGTGCAGTGCATTGACGTACCATAATTCTATTTTCACTTGCATGTATAGAATTTTGAAAAAAAAAATAATAAAGAAATAATTATTTTCTCTTCTTATCTAACACTATTCCGTTTGTTGTTGTTGTTGTTTTATTTAATGGTCGAAAGTGGAGTAATGACGGCGAAAACATCATCGAAGGAAGAATTTTTCAAATAATATCTTAATGGATTATTTGAGATTTTGGACACTGGCACAATCATAATTGTACCTTATAAGGTTATATGTCTAAGTTATTAATCATATACGGAATTGTTTTATTTGCCCATTAATTCCCTGGGGCCCGTTTCAATAAACTTCTTACGAAAAAAATTCTTCGTAAGCTTAAATTCACAGATGTAAAATGATATTTTTCCTGTGATTTTTTCTTTACAAAAGTTGTTGTTTTTGTATAATGCAATGGAATGGGTCAACGTCCTTAATGTTTGATTGTGAAAATTAAACATCAGAAGAAATTATTTAGAACAACAGACTTACGACTAAGATCAAATTTGATCGTACGAAGTTTAGTGAAACGGGGCCCTGGTCTTTATATATTGAAACATGCTGAAGAATGGGAGGATGCGCTTGAATATAACTACGCAATGTCTTGATTATACAGTTGAACCTATATTGGCGGCCACTTGCATTAAGCTCTCAACCTGCACATAGCGGTCAGTTTTGATATACCAAACTAGCATTTTGTTATATATTTAACCATCATTTAGCGACCACCTCAGTTTAGCGGTCACTTTCTCTTGTTCCCTTGATTGACTCCTTAAGACAAGTTTGACTGTGACTGTATCTTATACATGTATTTACATTTTATTCAACCCACACGGCCAAAACTTTTTGCCAGTAGGGTTTTTGCTGTGAACCGACGTTATCTCTCGTCTTTGACTGACCTTCCCGGCAGAAACGTGCTGCCCTCGACATTGATGTTTGATCCTGAAACGGCCCTTGTCGTTGGTTTCACTATCAGGAACGACAGGAACCCATTCTGACGTCACCTAGAGGCAGTTTCTATCAGATGTGAACCATATAGAAGATTGGTTTATGCCAAATCAACTCTGAAAAATTAATTACATACACAATTAAGTTTCTTACTGCATCTTTAGATATACATTCGTTAAAAATAAATTAACGATATTATAATTCGCCAATTTAACAGACAGGTACTGTCACAAATGCGTACTCTTGTCACAATCTGAACTATATATCTAATCATCATTTGACCATTTTATTAGGCGTTCGGCAATACTCGGTATAAATTGATGATTTAAACTGACCAATCAGTAAGTGGAGAAAAATCTCAAATGCATAATGCAATATTTATTTACCACTGAGTAAGGTGTGAAATTTTACACCAGCGTGTAGATTAGGTGTTCGAGAAATACTCGTTGGTTTACGTAGGTTAATTTAAGGTCTCATTTCAGAGTGAAATGGTCTGTTGTGTCCCTCGTGTTTAAAAAAAAAATGAGACGGGCTCCAAGAGTAAATCAATTAAAACAGAAAGTAAATGAGAAGGGCTACCATGGATAATGAACACATTCATTGAAAAGAGGTCGCCATACAGAAACTCCCAACATTTCAGTTCCGGTATTTTCTTACCATTCCGGTACTAAGCAGTTACATGCTTTATTGCTGCTTCACGTGCGTTTTAAGCGTCTACTTCGGGTCTCAGGACGTTTTGGACATGGCAGGTGCGTTTTTATCGGGGTTGTGTGTTTTTTTTATTTATGTGAACTAGTTTGATAGTTTAAAAATAGTTTTCATACAACTGTACGTTCATTATTTCGTTAATAGTGAAGTTTGTTATTAGTTTTCGAGAATTTTTAAGATTGAAACCTCTTTTGAATCTGAAACGTTGTAGATCCCACTAGAGCAAGTGCTACAATTATCGGCAGGTTACAGTTTTCTGCATGTTTTTATATTTTCTTTGATCAATTGCAATGAAATGCATAGTAACCTATGTTTGTATCACACAATCACAGAAAAATTCCAAGACACGCACAATTCGACTTACAGGTCTTTTTTTTCTTCATAAATACAAGCTTTAAAGAAGGTTAGACTGCATACTGTACATTTCATTTGTTGCTATTTTAATTGCTTATGTCATCATTTAAGATAACTGTGTTTTTGTAATATTGACTTAGGTAAAATCATCTGCTTCTGGTTAATACCGCTAAGCTTTAAATGTGCTACATGTACAAGACTATCAGATTATTGCACTTGTTCCCATTTTCATATTATTGGATGTCAGATAATTGAAACATGAATCTTTAGCATGCAAAAGTTATCAGCACATATGACTGAATGCATAACAGTATAATGTGAGTTAATTCTTTTATATGTCTTAGGATAATGACTTTACTGGCCAGTTAGATTATTAGGGAGACATTTGGAATTTTCAGGAATCTCATACTTCAGAAATTGATAAAGAAAAAATATCAAAGATGTACATGAACACATGAATTAGTACATATATGACCATCCAAGAATTCAAGTTAAAAAAAGTTATTCAACACAGCAGAAGAAGACAAGATAACTAAACAAACCGATGCGTATTAAAATCACTAACCAAAAACACAAACCTACCTTAAATAGGATGCTAATTGTTGTTAACAAATAAAGGTGCCGATAACTGTCTCACACTGCCGATAACTATCACATGCTGGTGGCATGCAAAAACTACAATGCACTGGTTGACCTAATCAAACAGCTAATCAAAGGTGTTAAAATAAAATACAACATTGTTTACATGCATATTCAACATAGTATTAGGTCAACGTGACATTCACTGTTAAGGTGCCATTATTTGTAGCACTTGCTCTACTTGGTTTTACACACTCCGCTCTGTTTTTGGCAGTAGCTCTTCAAGGCATTTTAAAAATGATTCCAAATACCAAAAGTACTATGTACTGCATAGGACGAAATGGACATTAGATATTGGAATAATTTTGGATATTAAATCGATATGGTACATTAAACTCTGCGAAATATGTGTATAAATTGCTGTTTACCCATGACTGTTCATGTTGCGAGTCGTGTCCGACCAATGAAAACTGGCAGTGTTTTGAGACAATATGACACAATGGTGAGAAAAGGAGATATCAGAGTGGGGCTTTCTTGTGTTTTTCTTGGGAGGTCACAGATGCATTGGCTTGTGTAAGGACCTGAAAATATTCACTGTCACTGTTTTTGTTTGTGATGAGACCATCAGAAGATCACTGGTATCAAAATTCGCCCTTGGTGAGTTGCATCCCTTGTTGATATTTAGAGACACTAACTAGATTTTTTTCCCCAAATACTATGTGTGGAATCTCTGTGGTTAATTTTCCCTATGACTTTTTGAGAATGAATTGGTTTTTTTTGCAATTTTATAGGCTTTTTGACAAATGTATATTTTAAATACAACTACCAACATTCCCTTAAACCAGTAATACCCTGATGAACATAAAAATTTAAATGTAGTGTGACTATGGCTTTGTTCTTTGTATTTGTATCATATGAATTGCGACTAGAATCTAGAGAACAAGCAGAACATATTATAGAACTTATAGAGCTTATAGAACTTGTAGAGCTTATAGAGCTTAGCATTGATCATATGTTTATGACACTCTGACATGAATTTTGTAGTAGTTGGCAGTGTATACTGTATAGAAATAGCAAGATGTACAATCAGAAGTGTAAATGACATGAAAAAACTCCTTTAAAAGGAAGAAGATGCAGTGGCAGTCACTTACACACATGAAAAACACGTGTCCATGTGGACTGGTTTTTATGTTGCATTTTTAACCGATTGGGAAAACGACAATACTGGAAATCCAAATTCAATGCCCTCTAATAGGCAAGATATACTTGCACCTATTTGTGTAGATGAGAAAAATTATCAATGAAGATACTATGAATGAAATTGTGCGACGTAAGCCAGTGAAGTGCAGCAGTTCACGCACCTCTGGCATGTAATGTGTCCTTGGTTAATCATATATGAATATGGGAAATAAATTTGTTTGACCCTCACAGCTTACATGAGGGAAATCAATAAAACGATTCCAATTACAAGCCACACTTAATCTCCATTACTGTTCCAATTAATGCTTAACACAACATTAGGACTTTTCATGTTTGCTTCTTGAAAAACTATAAATACAAAAATGTTAACTTCATCTCCCATTCAACATATTAAATCTTATTGGCAGTTAGGTTGCACACGTATACTAGATAAAATCAGGAAAGAAGTTTCTGTTTTTTCTTAAATTATTTTTTTATTATTCCAACTGCTAAACTTTGCTGTGGCAATGTCAGCTGATGGTAGTTTATCCTGTTCCATGTCTTGATTTCCTTTTTAGCATTTAAAGTTATTTTTCGCATATATTTAGATCTACTGAAAACTTGAATTGCAATAGGTGTAAATGTCAAAGATGCAGTTTGTTAATTCTTAGGAATAAAAGAATCTCAGACAAGACTATGTACAGTATAGCTGAGAACAGAGCTTGTAAAGAACGTCGCATTTCATGGCTGTCTGTACCACTTGATCTAAATACAGTCGAACTTGTCTTAGCGGTCACGTGTATTAAGCGGTCACCATGCCGTAAGCGGTCACTTCAGGTCCCCCCGAGAAATTTGTTCTTTAATTGTCGTGTAATCAGCGGTCACGTGTCTTCTGCGGCCAGCGGTCACCTTTGATGGTCAAATCCTTCTTTAATTGACTCCTAATTAGCGGTCATCGGCACCCAATCAACAGATGCAGGTGCAGACGGTCAATAGTTGTCTCGCGCCGTACACTTAACCGCTAATTGCATACCCCCCACCCACGTCATAATTTCCATTCATAGAGTGTGCAGGTAATTGGTGTTTGACACGTTGTTATTTGATGAATGACCCATCAGCCAATGCCCAGTGTTTTAATTACCTTCGATAGCTCTTGATGTAATCACAGTTTGGGCAAAACACTCCATTTCGGTAATCAGTAAACAGAAAGCTGACTCGATTTGCGTACGCTCCATTGAAGATCGCCGAAACTGTTTGTGTTTTGAGTTTGAATAATTAAATTCGGACATGTTTCATCTTTGTGAGTATAAAGAATGAATAATTGAAGTCGAATAATTATAGAAATTTAACCAAAAAAAATTATGTTAAAAACAATAAATCATTGGCGGTATAAAATGGAATTTCTAGAACAATTCCGCATTATGACCGTGTATGCCACAATGTCGAAACGAAAATGCCTAACGTTAGAAGAACGAATGAAAGTACTAGTGAAGCTTCTGGATGCTGGAAAAAGCTCAAGAATCTTGGCATCCGAGTTCAACGTGGGCCGGACTCAAATCCAGAACATTGGAAAAAGAAAGAGAGAAATTATTGAAGAGTTTGAAAGCGAGAACTCCACGCTAAAACGACCGCGACGAACAACAGCATTAAAAATGAACTTTATGTTCTTTTTTCTATTGTTTGAAAGATGAGAGGATAGGATGAGAGATAGAAAAAAAAAGATAATGGTGTGATAAGAGAAAAAAAAAATAGAGAGAGGAGAGGAGAGGTAGAGGGAAGGAAAACAGACAAAAGAAAAAGAAAGAGTGGTATTAATTACAATAAAAAAAATAACCCAACAAACATACACACATACAGAAGACATAATAATAAATAAATAAATAAATAAAGACAATAACAAACATGCACACATACATAAGTACATATACATTATATAGGTGCGCCTAAAATATGGCTGAAGTCATATTTTGTCTTAAGCAGCCAACTTGTCTTAAGCAGCCAATCTCGGGTCGTCCCTTAGGTGGCTGCTTAAGACAAGTTGGACTGTAGTTTGGAAAGTAATGCATGCAAAACTGCCTGAAATGTTAGCTGAGGCTGAGCTGGGCACTGAGTTGATTCTTTCTGTCTTTAATCTCTATCACTGATATGGTAAGGACTAGAACCAGTTATCAACCTTTTTGTCCTTGCATACCTGTACCAAAGTGCATTAAACCATGTGCTTGAATATTTTTCGTACCCTAATTATTTTTTGAAAACTTAGTTTTGGCCTGTCAAGCAAGATTTTACTTCAATTTTATTGGTAAAATGTATACAGCACCCATACAAGCATGTTAGCAAGCCCTTTTTTGTGTTCTTCTGTCTCATATATATTGACTCATTCTCAATTGAAAATTCTTCAAAAGCATTAAATATTCAATTTAATCATTTTTTCTATTTCTTGAAATGAATTTAAAATAATATTTATGTAATTTGATTTTTTTTAACAGGTGTGTTTAGCAGATCTTAAATTTGTGTACCTGTATTCTCAATCTCTAAAAATATGTTTAATATACATGAATCTTATATATATGAAATGCCTGATTAAGTTGAAATATGTTGAATATAATTATCTACTAAAATTACAATTTGATCAATTTTATTGGCAAAAATGTATACAGCACCCATACAAGCATGTTAGTAAGCCATTTTTGTGTTCTTCTGTCTCATTCTCAATTGAAAATTCTTCAAAAGCATTAAATATTCCAAAATTAATCTCTGGATTTTTTTTTATTATTAAATTCCCAACATAGGGGTTTTTGTG
>CM037777.1:47082481-47099912 GCA_021229015.1 Solen grandis
AAGGAAACAATAGAAGAACACAAAAAAGGGCTTGCTAACATGCTTGTATGGGAGCTGTATACATTTTTACCAATAAAATTGAAGCAAAATCTTGCTTGACAGGCCAAAACTAAGTTTTCAAAAAAAAATTAGGGTACGAAAAATATTCAAGCACATGGTTTAATGTACTTTGGTACAGGTATGCAAAGACAAAAAGGTTGATAACTGGTTCTAGTCCTAACCATATCAGTGACAGAGATTAAAGACAGAAAGAATCAACTCAGCGCCCAGCTCAGCCTCAGCTAACATTTCAGGCAGTTTTGCATGCATTACTTTCCAAACCATTTAGATCAAGTGGTACAGACAGCCATGGAATGCGACGTTCTTTACAAGCTCTGTTCTCAGCTATACTATACATAGTCTTGTCTGAGATTCTTTTATTCCTATGAATTAACAAACTGCATCTTTGACATTTACACCTATTGCAATTCAAGTTTTCAGTAGATCTAAATATATGCGAAAAATAACTTTAAATGCTAAAAAGGAAATCAAGACATGGAACAGGACAAACTACCATCAGCTGACATTGCCACAGCAAAGTTTAGCACTTGGAATATTAAAAAAATAATTTAAGAAAAACAGAAACTTTTCCTGATTTTACCTAGTATACATGTGCAACCCAACTGCCAATAAGATTTAATATGTTGAATGGGAGATGAAGTTAACATTTTTGTATTTATAGTTTTTCAAGAAGCAAACATGAAAAGTCCTATGTTGTGTTAAGCATTAATTGGAACAGTAATGGAGATTAAGTGTGGCTTGTAATTGGAATCGTTTTATTGATTTCCCTCATGTAAGCTGTGAGGGTCAAACAAATTTATTTCCCATATTCATATTTGATTAACCAAGGACACATTACATGCCAGAGGTGCGTGAACTGCTGCACTTCACTGGCTTACGTCACAAAATTTCATTCATAGTACCTTCATTGATAACTTTTCTCATCTACGCAAATAGGTGCAAGTATATCTTGCCTATCAGAGGGAACTGAATTTGGATTTCCAGTATTGTTGTTTTCCCAATTGGTTAAAAATGCAACATAAAAACCAGTCCACATGGACACGTGTTTTTCATGTGTGTAAGTAACTGCCACTGCATCTTCTTCCTTTTAAAGGAGTTTTTTCATGTCATTTACACTTCTGATTGTACATCTTGCTATTTCTATACAGTATACACTGCCAACTACAACAAAATTCATGTCAGAGTGTCATAAACATATGATCAATGCTAAGCTCTAAAAGTTTTATAATATGTTCTACTTGTTCTCTAGATTCTAGTGGCAATTCATATGATACAAATACAAAGAACAAAGCCATAGTCACACTACATTTAAATTTTTATGTTCATCAGGGTATTACTGGTTTAAGGGAATGTTGGTAGTTGTATTTAAAATATACATTTGTCAAAAAGCCTATAAAATTGCAAAAAAAAACAATTCATTCTCAAAAAGTCATAGGGAAAATTAACCACAGAGATTCCACACATAGTATTTGGGGAAAAAAATCTAGTTAGTGTCTCTAAATATCAACAAGGGATGCAACTCACCAAGGGCGAATTTTGATAGCAGTGATCTTCTGATGGTCTCATCACAAACAAAAACAGTGACAGTGAATATTTTCAGGTCCTTACACAAGTAAAATGCATCTGTGACCTCCCAAGAAAAACACAAGAAAGCCCCAATCTGATATCTCCTTTTCTCACCATTGTGTCATATTGTCTCAAAACACTGCCAGTTTTCATTGGTCGGACACGACTCGCAACATGAACAGTCATGGGTAAACAGCAATTTATACACATATTTCGCAGAGTTTAACGTACCATATTGATTTAATATCCAAAATTATTCCAATATCTTATGTCCATTTTGTCCTATGCAGTATATAGTACTTTTGGTATTTGGAATCATTTTTAAAATGCCTTGAAGAGCTACCGCCAAAAACAGAGCGGAGTGTGTAAAACCAAGTAGAGCAAGTGCTACAAATAATGGCACCTTAACAGTGAATGTCACGTTGACCTAATACTATGTTGAATATGCATGTAAACAATGTTGTATTTTATTTTAACACCTTTGATTAGCTGTTTGATTAGGTCAACCAGTGCATTGTAGTTTTTGCATGCCACCAGCATGTGATAGTTATCGGCAGTGTGAGACAGTTATCGGCACCTTTATTTGTTAACAACAATTAGCATCCTATTTAAGGTAGGTTTGTGTTTTTGGTTAGTGATTTTAATACGCATCGGTTTGTTTAGTTATCTTGTCTTCTTCTGCTGTGTTGAATAACTTTTTTTAACTTGAATTCTTGGATGGTCATATATGTACTAATTCATGTGTTCATGTACATCTTTGATATTTTTTCTTTATCAATTTCTGAAGTATGAGATTCCTGAAAATTCCAAATGTCTCCCTAATAATCTAACTGGCCAGTAAAGTCATTATCCTAAGACATATAAAAGAATTAACTCACATTATACTGTTATGCATTCAGTCATATGTGCTGATAACTTTTGCATGCTAAAGATTCATTCTCGAATTGCATACTGCAAAAGCAACGGATGTGCTTATTTGATCAACAGTTTCAAACCTGATCAGCCAAGTTAAAATACCAGAAAAACAACAAAATGCAAAATGCTTTATATGTGACCAAAACTTAAAGGCATCTCGAAAGGAATGTGATGTCCCACTGAGCCAGGCCCCCATCTGCTGTGATCAGACCTGCTAATTGCTGGTCATCACTGCAGGGAGTCTTTAGCCAATATAGTACCTATATGTTACGGTAAAACCTCTGATGGGTTGATGCATAACTAAATTATCTGCTACAATGGAAGTGAGATAGTAGGCTAGTTTTACACAAAGCAATAAACATATAATGACTTGACTTGACTATTTGAGTTTACCGTCGCTTCGACAGTATTTCAGTCATATAGCGACGTCCAGCTAATTACAGGTGGAGGAAGGACACGAATGCACGGAGACATCCGGGTAGAATCACCGACCTACCGCAAGCCAGCTGGAAGGCTTCCTCACATGAAAATCCGAATGACCCTGCCGGGATTCAAACCCACGCGGTGAGGGGCAGAGTGAGTGTTAAAGTCAGCGACTTAACCCTCTCGGCCACGGAGGCCCCAAACATATAATGAATGATAGTGATAATATGTGGGTTGTTTAGTTTTTGATCCCTTACATAATTATTCTTTATTACATTTATTACTTGGAGTTCAATTTTGTAACTGCATGATTATAGGATCATACGGCATTTATTTCAGAATTAAAGTTTTGATATTGAAAATATAGAGATACGCATTTTTGTAGTAATTAAAATGAGCCTGAAGGACATAAGTCTGACAATGCAAGATCTTTTTGTTTTTTATTTGCTTTTGCTAGAGACATTTTGTTACATTTTATTCAACAGAATTTCTCTTATTGAATAAACAAGTAATAAAATTTGTGTTGATTTCCGACATATAAACATGTGTTGAGGGAAGAAATGAGAGAATGAAAGTAATGAGTGATACATAACTTATTTAAAAAATTAATGTCCCTTTTTATGATAATTTTACAACTTAAATAAAATAAGAAAGAAAGAACAAAATAAATGAAAAAATGAAAGAAAGAAAGAACAAAATAAAGTAGACAAAATAAATCAACAGAGAAAGAAAGAAAGAAAAGGAAGATTTATATTTGCTCGAATAAAAAAAAAAGAATAATAGAGAACTTTTAGGATCATTTCTGGTATTTGGTATGTTCACAACTTTTTTACAAACTGTGAATGACTACATACAACCCCATGTAGCAACATATGCTCTCTTGAACAATACCTGTGACAGACTGTGGCAGCCTGCCTAATCAAAAACAGATGCCCACACAACGGCGGGTGGGTGAATTTTTGCTTGATGATATATATTATTATACTCAATACCATAATTAATTGAAAACAACCGCCATAACCAATATATTTTGTTACTATATGCTTTGTCCAATGTTATTTACTATGTAAATCTTGGAAATAAACTATTGAATTGAATTGAATAAATGGGGGGTGGGGTCACTTATATAAGGGTTTTGAGATGCCTTTAAGCATCCATATATTGGCAATGAGCCAATATGATCTAAGTGTGGCACATTGAACGATTTGATTAATGTTGATCATCACTGTGCGCTCAAAAATGTCTTCCAAAGTGTCCCACTTTTTATACTCAACAGTTAAAAATCAGGTGAGACAGTTGGGAATCCTGCTTATTATTATAAGAACAATAGTTTTCAGTAGTATAAATGATTTACAATTTATTTGTTATCAAAAATTTTGGTAACGTAACAAGCCATTTGGTTAAACATATATCAGCTTTCACTCTATGCCTCAAAGTTCAGTAATGCACTAGAAGGAACTTTTGGTAAGCTAAAACTTGTTTAAAAGGTGGATGTTTGTACATGTACTTAGTTGTTTTGCTATCCAATTCAATAGTGAGTGTGTGGGAGGAATAATAATACATGTAGAATATAGACACACTTCATCCTCTCTCTCTCCCTCTCTCTCTCTTACCCATGATTCTTTGAGCGCTTTTACACAGGTCATTCAGACCAGTGTTGACACATTGCTCTCTTAGTTACACATACACTGTACATTGACCTGTTGCAAGCCAGCTAGCAGAGCTGCATCTAATTATAGAACATAGGTAACTTCTGTCAAATTTTCTCTGTTTTTATTCTGGGTCATGTATTGAAATTCTCTATAAATTCATCAATTCTTGACAGATTTTCAAAATTCTTTTTTTGTTGACGAGGTAAGACATTCTTTTTTCCAATGATGACAAAATATATCACACATTTAAACTTTAAAGGCTTTAAAATCAATTCAAAGTTTGACCAAACTTCATACTGCCACCAAACAACCAAATCAATCCCGATCTGAAAAAACTAAAATTCTTCAAAAAGTACTTTTTAGAGGCTTTTGATTTTACCCATATTCTTTCGATAAAATATTTTTAGATTTTGAGATATTTAAGGTCAAAGAAAAAACCAATAATCACAATATGACCTTGACCTTTGCATTTTTTGAAAATTTGAAACTGTGAAGTCCCTGGAAACAACAAACAATACAATCTGTGAAAATTTCATAAAGATTGCTTCAAAAATAATGACAGAATCCTCCAAAAACTAAAAAAATGCCTATTCTCGAAAATTTGTTTCCTCCATATTTTAGTGCACTTTGACCGCTTATTGAAAGCCATTTTATGCATTTTCTGAAATCGCCACCCCATATATTTTGTGCGCAAAGATCTTCGGAATCAATTTCAAAAAACAGAATGAGCGTATCTAATCTCTAACAAAAATGGGCATGTTTTTCGTGGACACACCCTAATTTGCCAGATTTTTTCAAAGATTCAAACATTCAACCTCTTCTAGCTCAAAAGTTTCAAAGATATGGATATTGCCACTCATCATATTTTAACGGGCAGTTGACAGAGAACAGAATGCAAAAAACTGCATACAAATAAAATGTCAAATGACAGAGTTATCGGCAATTATATGTACTGATGCTAAACGCCACCTAGCGGCAAAACTTAGTACTAAAATGAAAAATAAACTTAGTTGTGCACAACTTCAGATACATGTGAGTATGCATGGAAATTTTCATATTTGTAGCACTTCTAATCATGTCGCAACAGCGGCCACAAAAAAAGTGCAAAGAATAATAATAATGGAAAAAAAAAAAGGGAAAAAGAAACACAAGAAGAACAGTAGGTTTTCGCGGCTGCGTTGCAGTCCACGAAAACCTAATAATCTGATAGTCTTGTACATGTAGCACATTTAAAGCTTAGCGGTATTAACCAGAAGCAGATGATTTTACCTAAGTCAGTATTACAAAAACACAGTTATCTTAAATGATGACATAAGCAATTAAAATAGCAACAAATGAAATGTACAGTATGCAGTCTAACCTTCTTTAAAGCTTGTATTTATGAAGAAAAAAAAGACCTGTAAGTCGAATTGTGCGTGTCTTGGAATTTTTCTGTGATTGTGTGATACAAACATAGGTTACTATGCATTTCATTGCAATTGATCAAAGAAAATATAAAAACATGCAGAAAACTGTAACCTGCCGATAATTGTAGCACTTGCTCTAGTGGGATCTACAACGTTTCAGATTCAAAAGAGGTTTCAATCTTAAAAATTCTCGAAAACTAATAACAAACTTCACTATTAACGAAATAATGAACGTACAGTTGTATGAAAACTATTTTTAAACTATCAAACTAGTTCACATAAATAAAAAAACACACAACCCCGATAAAAACGCACCTGCCATGTCCAAAACGTCCTGAGACCCGAAGTAGACGCTTAAAACGCACGTGAAGCAGCAATAAAGCATGTAACTGCTTAGTACCGGAATGGTAAGAAAATACCGGAACTGAAATGTTGGGAGTTTCTGTATGGCGACCTCTTTTCAATGAATGTGTTCATTATCCATGGTAGCCCTTCTCATTTACTTTCTGTTTTAATTGATTTACTCTTGGAGCCCGTCTCATTTTTTTTTTAAACACGAGGGACACAACAGACCATTTCACTCTGAAATGAGACCTTAAATTAACCTACGTAAACCAACGAGTATTTCTCGAACACCTAATCTACACGCTGGTGTAAAATTTCACACCTTACTCAGTGGTAAATAAATATTGCATTATGCATTTGAGATTTTTCTCCACTTACTGATTGGTCAGTTTAAATCATCAATTTATACCGAGTATTGCCGAACGCCTAATAAAATGGTCAAATGATGATTAGATATATAGTTCAGATTGTGACAAGAGTACGCATTTGTGACAGTACCTGTCTGTTAAATTGGCGAATTATAATATCGTTAATTTATTTTTAACGAATGTATATCTAAAGATGCAGTAAGAAACTTAATAGTGTATGTAATTAATTTTTCAGAGTTGATTTGGCATAAACCAATCTTCTATATGGTTCACATCTGATAGAAACTGCCTCTAGGTGACGTCAGAATGGGTTCCTGTCGTTCCTGATAGTGAAACCAACGACAAGGGCCGTTTCAGGATCAAACATCAATGTCGAGGGCAGCACGTTTCTGCCGGGAAGGTCAGTCAAAGACGAGAGATAACGTCGGTTCACAGCAAAAACCCTACTGGCAAAAAGTTTTGGCCGTGTGGGTTGAATAAAATGTAAATACATGTATAAGATACAGTCACAGTCAAACTTGTCTTAAGGAGTCAATCAAGGGAACACGAGAAAGTGGCCGCTAAACTGAGGCGGTCGCTAAATGAAGGTTAAATATATAACAAAATGCTAGTTTGGTAATATCAAAACTGACCGCTATGTGCAGGTTGACAGCTTAATGCAAGTGGCCGCCAATATAGGTTCAACTGTATAATCAAGACATTGCGTAGTTATATTCAAGCGCATCCTCCCATTCTTCAGCATGTTTCAATATATAAAGACCAGGGCCCCGTTTCACTAAACTTCGTACGATCAAATTTGATCTTAGTCGTAAGTCTGTTGTTCTAAATAATTTCTTCTGATGTTTTATTTTCACAATCAAACATTAAGGACGTTGACCCATTCCATTGCATTATACAAAAACAACAACTTTTGTAAAGAAAAAATCACAGGAAAAATATCATTTTACATCTGTGAATTTAAGCTTACGAAGAATTTTTTTCGTAAGAAGTTTATTGAAACGGGCCCCAGGGAATTAATGGGCAAATAAAACAATTCCGTATATGATTAATAACTTAGACATATAACCTTATAAGGTACAATTATGATTGTGCCAGTGTCCAAAACCTCAAATAATCCATTAAGATATTATTTGAAAAATTCTTCCTTCGATGATGTTTTCGTCGTCATTACTCCACTTTCGACCATTAAATAAAACAACAACAACAACAAACGGAATAGTGTTAGATAAGAAGAGAAAATAATTATTTCTTTATTATTTTTTTTCGAAATTCTAAAAAAAAATTATGGAACGTCAATGCACTGCACTGTATATTGTTTTGGAATAAACAGTAGCTGTATTGTGTACACTGTGTATTGCCTTGAATGAAAAGTAACTACATAAAGTCCTCAGAAAATTGTTGCCGAATAATCAGTAACTATATAACATACACTGTGTAGTGTTGTCGTAAAAATCAGTAACTATATAACATACACTTTGCAGTGATGCCGAATTATCAGTTACTATATGACATACACTGTGTAGTGATGTCGAATTATCAGTAACTATATAACATACACTTTGCAGTAATGCAAAATTATCAGTAACTATATAACATACACTTTGCAGTAATGCCGAATTATCAGTAACTATATAACATAAACTTTGCAGTAATGCCGAATTATCAGTAACTATATAACATACACTGTGTAGTGATGTCTAATTATCAGTAACTATATAACATACACTTTGCAGTGATGTTGAATAATCAGTAACTATATAACATACACTTTGCAGTAATGCCGAATTATCAGTAACTATATAACATACACTGTGTAGTGATGACGAATTATCAGTAACTATATAACATACACTTTGCAGTAATGCCGAATTATCAGTAACTATATAACATACACTTTGCAGTAATGCCGAATTATCAGTAACTATATAACATACACTGTGTTGTGATGTCGAATTATCAGTAACTATATAACATACACTTTGCAGTAATGTCGAATTATCAGTAACTATATAACATACACTTTGCAGTAATGCCGAATTATCAGTAACTATATAACATACACTGTGTAGTAATGCCGAATTATCAGTAACTATATAACATACGCTTTGCAGTAATGCCGAATTATCAGTGACTATATGCCCGTTCGTAGCCAGCGTTTTTCAACATGTGGGCCCACTGAATGGGATGTCCAGAAGCAAGCAGAGAGTAAAAGGTTTTGTTATATAGAACCATTTTAAACTATGAATTTGATTCGATGCAGAATAACCTGTATGCACACTGTAAGTCATACTTAAGGCTTGAAACCCCCCCCCCCCCCCCCCCCCCTTCAAGTCTTTATTGCATATTTGAGTGCACGACTATATAACATACACTGTGTAGTGATGTCGAATTATCAGAAACTATATAACATACACTGTGTAGTGATGTCGAATAATCAGTAACTATATAACATACACTGTAACATACACTGTGTAGTGTTGTGAAATAAAAAGTAACACTGTGTAGTGATGTCGAATAATCAGTAACTATATAACATACACTGTAACATACACTGTGTAGTGTTGTGAAATAAAAAGTAACATTGTAACGTACACTGTATATTTAACATATTTATTTTCAGAAATGTAACAGATCAATTACAGTCGCATCTGCTTTCATGTCCATGTGCCTCGCACGTCGGCGTGTTGCCGTTGTCACATGTCAGACCAGCACAGTCAGCATCATCGTTGCAAAGGAAGTGGTCGTTGCGAACTGTAAGAACATAAATCGTGCAGGGTTTCAAATATAGAGTAGTGAATTGCAGGCATGGGCCACACTAACGTATCCTCGTAAGACTGGTTTAACGCTGGTAAGTTTAATACTGTTTTTCACCCCTGAAGAAGGTGATAATAAATTACAATCACAGATGTTTAATAAAAATTAAGGAATGATAAAAAGGAATATAATATCTTCCAGAAATAAATTTTATTGAAGCGATTTTGACTTTAGTTAAAAACAAAGCACTCAATACACTGAGCGACTGTCGACAGGATTTATATAAAAAACAATTCTAAGCCCAGTGTTTAAGCAGGACTGAATTCGGTAGAGGCAAAGGTCATATGATGGTACATTTTTTAATAACATATATATAATGACCAAAAGTATAGGGGCGTATCCAATGACAACGATTTTTCAATTCAAACAAATTTTAACAGGAGTAAAAAGTGGAAACCCTCGCGCTTGCAAATAACAAATTGCAGCAAGTATTTAAAGAAAAATAGTTTAGTTTCGATTGACATGTCCCATAACCTCTGGTTACTATCAACAACACTTCGATCACAATGGACCGTAAAGAATAACAGTCAGCAAACTTTGGCGATGTTCGGGGATCGGTACTAGTACGGCCAAATGATATGTTGTTTTTATTTCAACGGAGATTCACCGATTTTCTCGCTGTTGTTTATTAGTCCCGGCGAAGTACATCGGTAATGCGTAGTTTAAACATTTTCTATTTCACATATGAAATTGAAATGGGGTCGGGCTACAAGTTCTAGCAACATTTGTTCAGTCTTTTCCCTATACAATACTTTTTACAGTTTATAAAGTCACGTGTTATATTCAATTGTATATTACCTAAATCCTGCACATTTGAATCTGAATCAAATTCATCTTCCTTGTTAAGTGTCTCATTTAAGGTCTTAGAACCCTAATAGCCATTGGTTCCATGAAAGCCATGCATATAACTTCACAATATAAGCTTTTAAAATGTCAAACAATGGCAAAGAGGCAGAAGTTATTTATTATCTCCCCTTGATAAATATCGCTGACATGGGTTACCTCCCTTGAAAACTTAAAAAAACAACAAAAAAAACAACAAAAAAACAACAAAAAAAACACACACAAAAAAGTGACTTCCACCATTTTTCTGCGGTAAAGAAATAGAATCATATAATGCATCTTTCTACAGTAAGTTTTTCTCATAAATCAAATTCAGTCTTTCATATTCACAGAAAATGTATATTTCCCATAGGCTTCAATGTTAACATTAATACAGATTACCTCCCCAAAATTAGAAAAAAAGTTGGAAAAAACTTTTTGGTGAAATATGTTCATTTTTGAATGTCTTCAAAACGTCAAAGTTTCATAGAAATATTACCATCCAGTGGTCAGATATGGAATATGGCTATTAGGGTGCTAATACCTGAATATGCACCGTGCTAAGTTTTAAGTTTACAGAGAGAGAGAGAGAGAATAAACTGGATGTCTATGTGCAGGATTAGTAGGGCATTCTCGAATATAAATAATGAAAACAAAGTAAAATCAAAGCGCTGAATGTACTGAAGTTGTGTGTGTCTCAAATGAAAGAGTGTTTGAAGAGCTGAAAGTCGATCACCGATAATTAAATTCATTAATTTTGGTAAACAAAAGAAATGCGGCATTCATGTTCTCTCAGCGCTATCAGAGCTTTGATTTGTATTCATGCAATACCTTATCTACAACAGATTCTATTTATAGATTGATGTAATTATGCAAATTTTCTTCACAGGTCAGAGGTTCCGAACTTATTTCGGATAGTAGATTTACAGGTTTCGGTCATTTTTTAGTGTAAGAAATAACCCTTGGAAATATCTGAGGTCGATAGATTGATGTGATTATTAGTATGTTACAATAATTTGTTTTGGACTTCACACGGGTTATTGTAGCAGCCTAAAATGACCGAACGCTGCACATTTACTATCAAATTTATTTGCGAGCCACCTTTGCATCAAAACAAACTACATTCGTGCGCTTGGTAAAATGACCACGTGATAAACACAGTTACGTCATTCGATTGCAGTTACATCAACAGAGAAAAATAAGTCCTATAATGTTTTCATGTCACATGCGATTTTTGTAGCCTGCAAGTATTTATTTTCGACACAGCATTTTGCTTAATTCTAGTATACATATGTTGTAGAGATATATACAATTGTTCGATCATATATACACTATTGAGAGGTTATTCGGTTTTTAAATCTAGGAGAACGGGAGTTAAAAACGTAGTACTATAGTTGGTGTGACTGACGTCACACACAACTTAAAAATAATGCGTGACAACTTGTCCTGATTTACCTAAAGTTTAAATTTATCTCGACGTATGCATACAAAAAGGATATTTTGAGCAGATATACTGTAGTTTTAGCTCACCCTCATCCCCCTATTATTAACTCGTCATACATAATTTGAATAATGTTTTCATATTCTTTTTTCACACATATTATTCAACAAACTACTTTAACTTTACATTGTACGTATTGCACTTTGTAATAGTAAATATTGAGATGAATTTGATTTCAATGAATTGAGTTCAGTTTGACTCGATCCTGCAGCGACAGTTTCACACGCTTGCCAAACAAGTTTGTCTGGCGCATTTTTCTTGACCTAATTCTTAAACCAATTTAATCTTGATTTACGACCGAAGACCGTGAGTGAAAAAACACCTGTTTCATTGGTTGGCATACATGTATTATTTTAGGACATTCTATTTTCAACTGCATATCTGTCTGCATGATTGTCAATTTAAACACAAACATCACTCAGATGAAAAAAAAGTAAACAGTTATGGGGAGCAAGCGTGTGTCATTTTAGAAAAGAAATTGTCGTAGTGACCTCGTCCCTGTATAGGTTTTGTTTTAGCGAAATATAACTCTAACATGACTTACCATGGTGGTGACCAGTACATTCGCACATTTGGTTAACGCACTCTGGGTGTTTTCCATGCGGACAGTTGTTTCCATTTGCTGTGCAATCATCTTTCTCAGTGCACGACTGACTGACGGCCACGGCTGTGGTACATATAAAGAAGTACAAATAAAGAAGTATCGGTTAACACAGATAAATGGTGGTCCGGACCGACCCCCAACGAGATAATGGCAAAATGGGATCCTTGGTCCAGACCAGTCCTGGTGATTAAACCGAAATGATATCAAAACGGTATTAAAAGAGTTCGGTGACATTATTGGGAAATGGCAGATATATATATATATATATATTGCGTGCGCACGCGATAACCACCGCGTTCGCACGGAGTATCTATCACGTACTACCCAGTTCGGCAGGGAATCATGTGACTTTTGACATTTGTGGTAACGCGTACTGACAATGTGGAGGATTGAAACCTTCAATTCAGACCCATTTTTCAGTATACGCAAAATTCGTATTTTGTGAGGTAAATGGCGATACACGGTTCAATAAGCCAAGAAAAAGAGTTACACTATTTCTTTATTTAAAAATGTAACCTTTCTGCATGTTGAATTTTGACTGGCCATTTTTTCCCCATAAATGTGCGTGAAAGTTACGCGTAAAATAATTGTCAAAATTGAAAATGCCGGTCGAACTTTTGAGTGTTTGAGCAAACTTTTAGCATGAAGATAAAAGATAAGGTATAGCCGATAACAATATTTCATTCCACGTAGGCTGCGGCAGGACTTACACGTGATTCCCTGCTGTGAATATCTTAAGTTATCACGTTAGCACGCAATTTATTGCGCACGTATACGCTATCGCGTTCGCGCGAGATATAAAATATCTTCCATTTCCATTTGTGCCACCGTAAGAGAGAGAATGAAAGAAGTTAAAATGTTTTTAATAAAATCATAACAGTTAAAAACAGCTGTATGCCATGGACCATGTACGTTAAACTGAGAAAAAAAACATCAATTCAAATTTGGAATGCTAATATTTATGTAATCTCAGAGCACATAGACATAGTCTCCAAATGACTGAAATACTGTCGATGGGATTTAAACCCGATATACAAACAAACTGTGCAGTTTGAATTGACTTAATTTGTTTCTAGCGTGTAATGTTAGCAATAATATTAATAACAGAGAAACGTATTTTGTATATTCTGTGACTATTTTCATAGATGTTTGTCAGTTGATCATTGTGGTGTTTCTCTGTAAAATGGGAGTCGAGAATTTTTTACTAATAATTAGAGGTGTCACGATATACCGGTATATGGTATATTGCAGTATTGTACCGCGATATGAAATCAAGGTACCGGTTTTTGGCGATATCTTTTCAAAGTAAGACTTATTTGCAAATGCAACCTGCCTACTTGCCAAATTTAATGATAAAAGTGTCCTTTGTGGTAAGAGTGTCCCTTATTGTACTCGTATACTTCTTTAAAAGATATCGTCAACTGCAGTGCAGGTGAGGCTGCAGATGAGGACTGCGACACCTTTATCCGCATTGTTAAAACACAATAAGGATACTTTTGAAGAATAGTGATGGAACTACAATCAGCCTCCTATAGTATGATATCGAAAGTAGGAGCTGATTTATTTCAGCTAAATCTGCCCCAAAAGAGCAAGAGGCTATACGAGTTATAATATGAAAAGACATTGAATTATTGAGCATTATTCAGAATAGTTTAGTCATGGCATTGCCAATCTCATCTTACTAATCAACACCTTAAATGATATAACTGTATTACTTTTGTATGTGTTAATTTACTGACTGTTACATATTTAAGCAGTTAAATGAACAAGATTTGAAGTTAGAAAGAATATGCAGTCATGTCTTTGGTTCATGGAGCAATATATCGAGGTATGTATCGCAATACGGTGCTAACGTATTGCAATATATCGTGGTACACTTCTGGCGTATCGTGACAACCCTACTAATAATTGCTTTCTTGATGATGATGATGATGGCCACTTACCTATCAGAGCGGCTAGAACAATCAGTGACAGTTTCATGGTTGTGCTGATTCCGTTTTGAATAGTTACGTGGAAAGCCCGTCCTTTTATAGCAGAGGTATGCAGACACTGTTACGTCACGTATTTAGGCCGTGTCAGGATGTCAGACATAAACTTGCACAGGGAGATAAGGCGACCTTAATCTGTTCTTCATACTTACCATAAAGATTGTTTTTTCATAAAATTAGTCCGTTGCATAGAAAATATTTTTTGTGGTTGGCAGTAACAATTACCGGTATACTGTATACTGTTTACAAGTCGATATTTTCAGTTCAATTACAATGTTTCCATAAAAAATGTACACATACGTTCTGTGCATTAAAAGACGACAAATATTCGTGATTTAATAGATATTTTAGAAGACATCAACAACAAAAGGATGGGTAATGTCACAGTTCAATATAATCGCCCAGAGATCGAATTTAAGTATTTAAACTCCAGTACATATTTAAGGTATTGAGAGTCTTCACTAACCGCTGTGGGTTCGAATCTCTGTTTTTTGTTGTTGTTGTTTTTTTGTTGTTTTTTTGCCTTCAAACTAGCTTGCGTTGCGGTAGGTCAGTGGTTCTACCCGGTTGCTTCCGCGCACTTGGGGTATACCCCTGTCTGTTACTATTTAAATTCGCAACTACAGATATGTCGATTTCGCTCTAATAAATAGAAACTCCCAGATTGTTTCAAATCTAACATTTAACATCGGTAAAGAAAAAGTTCATAAAAATTCTGTCGCGGCTAGGGTAAACTCGTGTATGCTAAACTAAAACTGACTGCAACGGAAATGATTAAACTGAATATGTTTGAAAAAATGCCAACATATAAAAGGTCTAGAAAATTTTAATTTGCGGCTAAAACAAAATTAAATCCTAAACACATTATATTCTGTTAAAAATCATGACTCTTTTTTTTTCCACATCACATCAGGCATAAACGCGATCGGACAGCGTATCAGTCGCAAAAGTACCCGGTACGTTGCTTTGACAGAAAAACTGTCCACTTAAAAAATCAACAACCTTTTAAAATCCCAAAGCTAAGCAACATACCGGGTAACTTTGTTCAATCGTACCTTCTCGGCAAGTTCCGGCCTTCCCTGGTAGATGTCGATACTTAAATTTATTTTATTTTTAGAAAAAATTAAAAAAAAAAAGGTTAAAAAAATATTGCATAATTTTAATGAATCATAATTCTAGTGACAGATGTTTCGATAGTGCCAATTCATTCTAGCCATGGATCTTTATATATGTTTATGATTTAAACGCACAAGATATTACAAATTTAACTGTACCATGTTATATTTAATTGATAATAAATGAACAATTAATTAAAAATCCAGTAAGGAAATAACCTTACGAATAGTATATAAATTCATGAAACTTAATTCCACTTTTCGCCAAACTGACCATAAACTCATCTCTCTCTTTTCTCTCTCTCTCTTACATTCTCTCTTAAGTGCTTAAGGATTGCGACACTCAAGAATCAGAGCAGCGATAAGAGGGTCATGTTTACGTTCTAAATCAAAGAAACCAGATTGTGTTTCTCGTGGCTATGTGTTATTGACCGCAATACGAATAAATGAACTTTCACTTTTATGTCTAAATAGTTTCGAGCATTTTGTGTTGACCAGGAAAGAGGAACAGTCAAGCGGAACGTTTTTATTTAACCCGAATTCATCGTATGTAGGGATGACTACTTATTTACCGCGCGCTGCTAGAAACATGTTTAGTTAATCAGAGACTGTGTCCTCAACCAATCGTCAAAATCAACTTGGATCTTAAACGGCCGTGGGTTATTTGATTAGAAAAACTTCGTACTCATGAATGATCAAGTTTGGCATTTCATTGGATCCGTGGGGGAGACATCACGGATCATTTAACCAATGAAACGGTGCGTTACATATTGCTGTTGGGATTTGGAAGTCAGCTTTTGCTTTTGTAACTTCAACGAAGGGCATTCAAAATACTACGCATGGCTTCATTTGTCAGTTAGTACCCGAATCTTTGCCACGGTAGATATGGTAGTGATAACGGAATCCATGCCGTTGGTTCCGACGATGGCGAAGAACGCGCGCGTTTTAGTTCCGCTATGGGCTTTATTTTCTCAGAAATACAGGGCGTATTGAAGTCAAATGGGTATTTTTAAGTAGGAATACTGTTTGAAAGACATGCAGCATTAGTGAAGATTTTGTTTTAATCTTTCTCGTTTGCATAATTAATCGACCAAATGTGCAAGCTTCAATGTTAAAAAGTATAGTGTGTGTTTGTTTGTGTGTGTGTGTGTGGGGGGGGGGGGGGAGAGATGTCAAATGTGGATTTTAAATCCAAAGTCATTATCCCGAAGTCAATGACTTGAAGTGATTTTTGATATCACATATGTAACTCGGCTCTTAGACCTCCGTGCGTATAAATGTATAGTAAAAGCGGAGTCAAACCTCATTTTCAGAAAGCATGCATGCAATAAATTTATATCGATACCGTTTACTGAAATAGTGTTTCAGGTAATGTTTTCTACTCCTATCCGAAATATACTCAGTATAAAATCACCCATAAGTGTAGTGAGACCGTACTTACCCACTAATCATGAGTGAAAGCATCTATCTCCCAAAATACTGCAGCATCCCCTCGGGAAGATTGTTTAACAAAGTTGGGAGACTCAATGGATGCGCAACATACGGTGGCATAGCTATAGCAACTTGCTCGTGCACAATCTTGTTAAACAAGCGGGGATCAGATCTTCGTTCAAACGACGCCAACCATGTTTGTGTGTGTGTGTGTGTGTGTGACAGAGGTGGACAAAAGCTGTCACGTAACATTGTGTAGAAAACACTAGTTACCATGTGTGGACATAAAATTTGCAGTTGTCATGTTTGAAGACTAACCTGTTGATTCAGCGTGCTTGTTATTATGATCAGAAAATGACACTAGCTACTGATAGATTTTTATGTAAAATTTAAAAAGCGAAAAAAATTGGCGATATCTAAG
>CM037777.1:47100012-47142994 GCA_021229015.1 Solen grandis
TCTTGAACATTCTAAAATGGGTCAGGTTGGATCCAAAAGAAGGTCAGTAGGTCAAATCTTAGAAAAACCTTGTTTACACACTGGAGGCCACAATTTTGATTCAATCTTCCTCAAACTTGGTCAGCACAAATGTCCTCAGGTGAGCGTCTTTAGGGCCATCTTGGCCCTCTTGTTTAAATTCATAATCTCCCATTATTATTTTTTATATAAATCTTTTTGGGAGTAAAATTCTTAAACAAAACAAGGTAAGGACATGAAATATAATATGATAGCAAGAGGGAGCATTGTAGTAACCAAGAACCATAACTCTGCAATGTCCATTTATTTGTATTATTTCCCTTTATTTTATATCATTTTTGTCTAGAACTATTAACTCCTCAACTATTCAAGTTATTGATTTGACACTTACAATATGAATAGATAGTGAGTAGCAGAAGTGTAATGATTACAAAACAGAACTGTCTCTGGTTTTCTTAATTATCTTCTTTTATTTTTTTAAATGACTTTTTTTGTCTTGAGCATTACTTCATTACTGTAATTATTAAGTCTATATATTTGACATACTAATTACTCCACTCATGAATTGAATTCAATTTGCATCAATTACAGTAGTCTTGCAATTCCTTAATGTGGCAATTCATTGAATACTGGCGTTAACTTAAGCTACAAGCTCAATCTCTTGATTCAGCCCTTTTTATTCTACATATTCTTTTTTCTGTGCGATTCTACGAGGTCAATATCAAATCTACCTTTATGTCCTTGGCAACCAGGCCCCATGACCACCTCACAGTCACTGTCATTGACACCTTGACCGAGATGGCTTTGTATATGTTTTCACACTTGTCAAACCTCTAGAGAGTAAGTAGGCAAAATGTAATATCAACATGGCTGTATAAACATATTTGCGCACCCACTAATCATGTAGCAATCTTTGTTGGGTCCTCCTGATTAAGAAACTGTCATTAAAATTAAAAGAACCAAATTTTGATTGTTTTTGAGAAAAATAGAAATAAAAAATGAAGAAGAGAGCTGCATGCTAGCAGAATATCTGGTGTTTAATCCAAGAATGTAACATAATACATAGCTGCCATATACAAAACTAAAAAACAAAGGTTGTCAATCAAATGTTCAGTAAATAAAATAAAACACTTTTTTTCTTCTTTTTTTTTTCTAATGGCAAAACATATTTTATTTTTGTTAAAATACTATCAGTTAAAATCTAAACATAAACTAATTAATGAAGAAAAAACATTTAGATATCAACAAATATCAACATTAAATTCTGAATGATTCCTTGAACATGGTGATTCTGCAAGTTTTTTGCCAATCCTGTCCGACCTGGAGGATATGCGAGAACACTGTATTTGACATCTGACCTGCCCAAAGGGCCTTGTGTTTTTTGAACACATCTTATTAGGATGGGGGTAGGGAGCACTATGCTTGTGAAGAATTATTATACCTCCAGATATGAAGGATTTTGGGACTGTATTGTAGTCATGTCCATCCATCTTTCTGTATACAAAATTTGACAATGCAATTTCTTACCTACCCATGGTTGGATTTTAATGAAACTTTACAACTCACATTCATGCAAACTTTTTTGGTGTATAACCCTTTCCCTCATAGAGGATACCATGAAAAGACCTATGCGAACAGCATAAAACCAGATCAGCCTGCGAGTAACTCGCAGGCTGATCAGGTTTTATGCTGTTCACTGCTCCTCAGTGGTCTGGTAATGAGGATTTTACAATTAAATTTGGTAAGGTTTGAGTTTGGCTTTCTACAGATCAGGCTTTATGTGGTACCTATTGAGTGCGTCAAAATGAGTCTATATGAGGGAAAGGGATAAGGTTGGCACAGCCTGCTGGGAGAAATATCACTAAGCCAAGCTTTCTAGTCATGTGATCACACTTGGATGAATTTTTACTGAGTTATGGCCATGTGAGGATAGTTTATCTGAGAACCCTAACAATGGATTTCTTACAGTATTTTGGAAATCTGACCTATACCTGAAGTTTCACATCATTTGTAGTATAATTGGGATTTTTATATATATTAATATTAATCATGTTGTATATACTCATAGTATCAGTTTGGACATTAAAATTTGTCTCCACATTATATAAACAATAATATACCAAACTTGATAACATAGTAGCCAACAAAGCCAAGTCTCTGTTTTTTCTCATGTTTGAAGTTATTTTTTCTTCCAAATCTCAGATTTTGAGTTTTCATTCAGGATACGTTTTTTGCATTCCATTGGGAACATACCCCAATAACGGCTATAGGCTATAAAAATTCATATTCCACATTAGAATGATTGCTAAATTTGAGGTTGGTATTTTATACCTCCAACATCAATATTGACATGTCATGTCATATATTTGCATATGATTATTCACGAGGAAAAGGGTTAAATCCAGTTTTTATTGTTTTCATGGTAATATGAAATAATTGATAAATCGTCTATGATGAGTGTCGTAATTAACAAACGAGATAAGAGTAAACTTAATTTTAACAAAATTCACATACTCTCGGTTTTATCTCTCTCATCTTTTTTATAGTAACACTTTTCATAAATGTAAGAAGACTAGACACAAAATTTCATACACAGCATGTAATCAATTAAGTTTTGTATTGTTCAGGGAAATTTGAGAAAATGATATCCCATGCTATGAACTGTGCCCTGAAGTAACAGACAGAAATTGTTAAGCCTAAAGGCCCATTATTCTTTGGACAGAAAAGCAAAATGCGTGTAACAAATTTGTTAAGAGATGCAATCTGTACATACTCATTGATAACAACGTTATTATACAATGCATAAATAAGGAAATATATGTTACTAAAGGTCATTCAATTGTTTACAGAAAATACCTGAATTGTATATCCTGTATATCTTCATCAGTTTTCTAATGTTTTCCTTAGACCTTCTGTATGATCACGAGTGCATATATTGATGACGTGGTAGATAAACAATTTGTGATTTGGCTACTGTTTTTCAAATTCAAATTATTTCCTATTAACCCTTTCCTTCATAGAGGACACCATGAAAAGACCTATGCGAACAGCATAAAACCAGATCAGCCTGCGAGTTACTCGCAGGCTGATCAGGTTTTATGCTGTTTGCTGCTCCTCAGTGGTCTGGAAATGAGGATTTTGTAATTAAATTTGGTAAGGTTTAACTGATTTTCTGCAGGTCAGGCTTTATGTTATACCTATTGAGTGCGTCAAAATGAGTACAGTGGTGCTAACGTATCAGTTGTCAGAAATAGCGTATATCGTTCGTATCGCATCGCATCGTAAGGCAACCGTATATCGGTAATCGTATTTCGTAAATCGCATAACGTATATCATATTGAACCACCCAGTGGCTTAGGACAGTTTAAGTTACGGGACACCATCGATATTTCAGAAATAATTAATGTTCGTGTCTTTAAATTTAATATTTGCTTAAGTTTATTAATGGTGGATCATTAAATCACATTATGCAGTACATTTTTTTCATATTTTACCAATTACAATAGTTATATTTCTTTTACTTTATTATTTTATACATGTGTTATGGCCTACGTGACTTTCAGGAGCAGACGCCATGCGATGTTATAAAATTTGATGCACGTGTGAAAAGTACTATATCAGAGACGTAAATACCTTTAATATAGCTTCGTGACTATATCAGTATTAAAGTGGAATAATTTTAAAATATGTGTAATCGATATGTTTGATCAATGTTTGCTTTATTAACCTGTCTAAAAACTAACAAATTAAAACTTACCTACTTATGCAAGACCGTCTGAAATGTTGCTTTCGTGTAATTATTTATTTCCCGGGACATTTTTTACTGCTGTATTTACTCGAATGCCCATTTTTCTTTATTATTTAATGAATTCGTGAACAAAAGATAATTGTAATTTACGAATATAGTTTATTTATTTAATTATTTCCTATTTTATTTAGGTTTCTCTATCTCTCTTTCATTACGCACACGCGCGCGCGCACACACACTTCCAAAAAAATTGGATGAATGAGTGCAAATTATGTTTCTTTTTTTCCCCTTTTTCATCAGTACGGAGATAATCAAAATTCAGGTAGGTGGAGACTGAAAATCCAAACCGGAGCATTTTTTCCGATGATCGCGTAAATCCTAACACGTATATGATGTGTACAAGATGCATCGGTATTGCTTTGAGAACACGGAGCTCTAAGTACTAGTTCTACACGGGAACATGTTTACAGTATATCGGTGCTATACCTCGGACACGTATATTTCGAAGAGCATTTTATTTTTGTGAAATTAGCATGGGTATCACACCCGAACTTAATTGTATCCAACAACTGTCTCTTTCATATGGAAAAAAAACAATGATAAAACGGGACCACATTTTCGTGATATGCTTCACTGCTATGTCTTAATATTTAATATGATAAACCAGGAATTATTGCAAGCCATAACAATAGAAAAATAAACATAAAACCTACATGGGAATGGAAGATTTGTTATAAAATAACTGATGTATTTTATTCCGTGATAACACAGAGTTCACTGACATGATAATAGTTAAAAGAAAATGATCTTGTTTCCATATTACTACAGTTCGCTAAAGATCTCATTTCCATATTATTACAGTTTGCTAGAGATATAATAGGTTAGAACATTTTCTTGCATATCCCTAATCTTGTATGTATAATTAAGTGAAAAAAGTGTGTTTCGCAATACCGGAGGCGTGCCATAAGTTCTTATCAGCAGGCACAGCATGTGTTTATTTTGACCGGATATGTCACCTTTATGTCTCGCCGCTGCCGGTATACCACCCCCAGAGGAGAAGACTTTTGACATGTACACAGAGTGAATGTTATTTCCGGTACTAAAAGATTACAATTTTTAGCAATAATTTGAAATTCTATTTTAAACACACCAATATTCATAGAATAATAATAAAACTGTTTCCAATCTAGGTATGAGGAACAGAATATATTTCGAAGAGAGAAAAAAAATCTTAAATGTACACGATGATGATGATGATGATGATGATAATGATGATACATGTATCAAAAATACATTTGTAAGGGAGTGTGTGGGCACACATGTGTGACTTATGGACTTATTTTTATATCACAAATGAGCGAATCATAGGGTATTCTTTAAAATATTTTGATTGTTAAAACGGCGAGTAAAATACACAGATTTTAAATAGACTTTTTTTTTAATTTGTTCTTCCGATTGAAACCCATTGTGTCTACAAATCAAAATCTCTGCAAATTAAAATGTGTCTCGAAACCACATACATGATAACATTAATGACCATTAGCTCAAAATATAGGATGAGAGAGAGAGAGAGAGAGAGAGGAGGAGAGATGAATGCATATTTATGCGGAAGACACAGTGAATTAGTGCAGGGATGATACATATGCACACAATATAAATGTTATATCATAAATATTTAATAAAATATTAAATACTTTACATTTAAATAATTTTACAATAATACTTGGTCAAAAACATGGATACCATTACAAAATATTGAAAGCCCAACACATGATGATATTTCCCTACTTAATAAGAGACAATTAGTTATATATCCTTTACATGTAGTAATGCATGTGTTAGACAATCTGGAAACATGTCTGGAAAGGTGTGAAATAACTTTATACAGTAGATGAACTGGGTGTAGTCAAAATGAGATATAACCGATTTGGCAACCATTCTATTCTTGTACTCGATTAACGAAACAAATCATATTAAACTGTATACGCATGGCGGCGTATGACATTTCTCACGAATACCCGGTTAAACGGCGGCCTCTTCACTCATGGCATCTTTTCGACAAAGATAGCTTTTCGACCCATGTTAATGTAAATGTATTTAATTGTTTAATTACCAAGGTCAATTTCCAACAATAATTCTTCGGGCTTAGGGCTTTTTAAAACAATAGCGGATTTTCCGAGCTTCTGGTTAAAGTATATGAAAACATATTTATATTAAATCTATACCTATGACAGTTACCTACTTGTAATATATACGAATATTCTAATCAGAAAATAGATATGGTGCTATTTTCCCACACTCACTCGCATTCTTTTGATATTTGATACATCCAATAAATTATATATACATTTATTTTTGATGGGCTAAATGCAAAGTTTGAAAAATGCCCGAAGATATTGTTTTAATTAGCACAAATGACAGCGTACTAGATATTAGATTATTACTGGTATCATTTGTTTTTGATTAATATCAAAACACATAATAACAAAGCATAATTAATACATTTTTTTATGAGTCCTCATTAGGAAAAAAAATCAGTTTTTCATTACACGTGCTTAGGTTGTTATTGACGGAGACAACAGAGTCCGTAACATTTCTAGAGGAACCGCAATTTAGTTTGTCCCCATTTCCTGTTTCCCGTTTTGTTTATTTCCGCTGTTTATTTCAGATAAAAACACGGCTTGTTATAAATATATTGTTAAAAGCTTGGTTGATATTTCATATTTTTGAACTTATTGTAAAATATAGTTGTATACAGTTGTAAAAAATGCCATTTATACCGTGCTTATCCTGTATCGTATATCGCATAACGTATATCGCAGATCGTAAATCGTATATCGTATGGTATCAGACAAAGAATCCATCGCATCTCATCGTAACGAATCGTAAAGGTAAATCAGACCTGCTATCGCACATCGCATATTGCAGATCGTATATCGCATATCATATATCGTCTGTATTTCTATCATTCCAATTTTTTGCAACTGATCTTCCTGTATATAGAGGGAAAGGGTTAAGGACCGTCTTTTGGGAATATTTGCCCTTGCAAAATGTAAACAATGAGAATATTTCAAAACACTAAGTCTTAATTGCATAATTAAGTCAACAATTTTAAGTCATTTACCATTTTTTTTCACAACCTTTATTTGTTAAATATGCCATTGTTATTTTTTTTTTTAAAATTTGGGCCTTTAAATTCCTTTACTCTCTTTTCATTTACCTCCTTTGTTTGGAAAATTAATTATTGTTAACAAGAGAAGCAATTTATATTATGATTTTAGAAAGAAATGTATGTATGTTTGTTGGGTTTAAGATCACTAACAGTATTTTAGTCATATGGAGAAAATGTTAACATGAGACATATAGTGCTGTCACACTACAATATCCAGCCATTTAAGGCATGTGGCATAATACCATACCCAGTACTGGGCCAATCAGTTCTGGAACTACCTGAGCACCAAACAAGGGAGTTTAATTGATATTGGCATAAAACCTCTTAGATTCAGCTATAAAAGAACCATGTTATTCTAGACTGTACTGTCATCGCGACACAGGAATGTCAAGTAGAGAAATTATGACCTTATGTGCACAGAGGCACCTGGTTGACCACCAACATATCACAACCCAATGGAAAGGCTTCTTCCTATAAAAAATCTTCAGTCAAGAAACAAAATTCCATGTCTTGCTTTTAATTCTGGTTAGTTAAGACAACAACACTCATATTGTAAATTGTGTAGCTTTGACTCAAAGGATGGGAAATGGTTTGTTTTCTGATGTGAGTACTTTTCATATTTCAGGGGTGGGGGAATGTGACCTATATAAGACCTATATCAAATTAAACAATGTCTGAAACTGTAGCATAACGCACATTACACACTGTGTAGGCTGATGCCAGCCTGTGGCAATCTGGCTAGATGTTGCAATCATTGCAGTGTGTCAGATGTAGATAATTGCGCAAGGATTTGCCTTGTTAGCGCTCTTGAATGTAATGATTGTCCCGGCTGGATTATATTTCATCTAAACATATTGATATTTCCGATGCGGAAATTGTGTATGGAAAACATGTCTCATGGGACATCCATTTCAAAACAATTATACAAATCAGGCCCGATCATCATATTGATTTAAACATAATTTGGTCTTATTCATGGAGCAAGGGAGCTAAGTCTCACTGGGACAGTGCTTAGTCAGCTTAGCTAATGATCCATGGGAATTGGTTTATGTCTATTACAAGTCATGACCTCAATCAAGAAAGGTCAAAATCCTATCTGAAGAGAATATATATATTTTTTATCATGTCTTGTCAAAGGGTATTACATGTATAATATTTAAGCCTTAACTCTTTCTTTGTATGTAATATGTGATATACATGTATGGAAATTTTGTGTCTGGGCTGTTAATGTAAGTTGAAGGGGTTCATGGTTGATTTAAAAATACTTCAACATAAATGATCAGTATTCGCCGTGACCAGGCATTGTGCCAGGTAAAAGTTCATGGTCATAGTGCTCATTTGAACTTTGTCAAAATTCACTTTGCTTTAAAAATTGTCAAAATTCACTTTGCTTTAAAAATTGTAGGGGCTATTTCTTAGAGGGTCATGGTCAAGATTTCAAAACAATACAGCACAAATTGTTTCCAACTCAAAGGTCAAAGTTACAGTATTTGTTTGAACTTTATTAAAATCTGCTAAGTATTCTTTGAGATGATGGATGTTTGCATTCAGCCAAAAACCTAATGGGTCAAATGATTACCATGTGACATGTCTTGTGCAAACACAAGGTCAAGGTCTTAATGTTTTTTTTGGACATATTCAGTATGCACCATAATAGACTGGTCAGGTAAAAGGTATTTGTGTTCAACCTTGGAAGGTGCATCTGTATCATTTGTCACATTTCTTGGTCATTTCTTAACCTCACACACTATCTTTACACCTGACGTTTTAATTATCAATTAAGATTTTTTAATCTCTATTTCAAATATATATGATCTGAGTATGCCAGTCAGTTTCACTTCCATGTTATGTGTATTAAATAGTAATTTGTTAAAGTAAGTGACTCATATTAGTCAGTACAAATGTATACACCCAGCCCATTGGGCCTATAAATAAGATACAGTCTACCCTCGTTACACCAGCAGTGTTCGTAAATCTCAATTTTGCCGGTGTATCAAATTTGCCGGTGTAATGAGCGAATCCTATTTTCCTATTTACACATCCCACCCACTTAACCGTAATGTTGATTTCGGTAAAAGGAGATTTTATAAATAATAAATGATAAGGCTAATATAACTTTTATGATGCATCTGAATTAATTTTACACGTATTTCATGTATCATGTGTGAGAGTGTGTGTGTGTGTGTGTGATTTGTAAATAAACTTTGTTTTACCTGTAAAATTATACGCGTATTTATGTTTTACCCTACTTTGTAAATATGTAGACGCTACATGTATATACAACTTCCGGTTAGGTATAATAGCTTTACGAACTTATATTGTAAAGGGAAAAGACAGAATAAACAAAAATAGAAATTTTTTAATTTTTTATTGGAATGAAAGTCAGGATACAAGTAAGGAATAAAAATGTATCAATAATTATCAACAATTATAAATAGCGTTTATTGATTTGGTTATCTTTAAAAATTTTTTTTCCCTTGGGTTAATTTTAAAAACATTACCAACTATAAAATAAATTAACTTAATTGGTAATCAAAAGCATGTTGAAAGCCGTGTAATAAACAAAACAAACTGATAACCTCATTATTGATACCAAAAAGTATGTTTTTTATCCGTGTTAAAACAAAAACTGACTACCGCACCTATTTCAATCCCTAACAACAGTTATCTGTCTAATTTAAGGCAAGTTGTTCACACGTCTACTTGAGTGAATGAAATCCTCCACTAAGAAATGCGGCACATGTGAACAAATATTCAGCTGTTATAACCTGTGTAAAGACAGTGTCAAATTGCAAATTAACAACGGCATACACAATAAACAGGTAGTGTACCAGCAGGGGACTAGATTAATGCCTTGGGCAAAAATCGGCAATGATCAAAAGCTGTCCGTAAGGCTGCCGCTATAACGAAAAGTGATTACACAATGAAACTGAGATTCGTCTGCTGAAAATTGCTGCAGGTACCGGAAGCCGAATTTGCCGTTGTAAGGGAGAAATAAAGAACAAAGAAATCTGTTACATGACTTATATTGCTGGATCCTGAATTTGCCGTTGTATCGAATGCCGATGTAACGAGGGTTGACTGTAATCATAAGAATATGAGTTTCTCCCTTGTTTTTTTTTTTTTTTTTAAATATAGGTCAAGTGATCCCTCAATTTATAGATAGAGACAAATTTGAAATATTTGGGGTCATTTTAATGATTTGAGTGTCAAAATATACATTTTAGTGCACCGTTTAAAACCCTGTAAATCATGAAGACATTCGTCTGAGGTGCCTTGTGTGTTTGTCTGTTTATATTTTTAATGGCCGAGGATGTTGCAAGCAGGTAACACTATTTCTGGTACAGTAAATGAGTTCTAAAACACAAGAAAGCATGCCATGTTTTGGTGCAGTTGTATTAAATAGGAATAAATATTATGGGAGTGCTTGCCAGATGCTGTGGTAAAGCAGATATTTAATTGCACCACAGGCACTAATTGGCATTTTAAATAGGAAATATTTGACAGATAAATGCCAGTCAGGAACAAAACCAGTTTAATTGAAACTAGATATTTGACAGAAAATAACAATTGCAGGTAACACTCCAAGAATTATACACATTTTTGAGCAGCTAAATACATAAAAATGTCAAATACATAAACATCAGAGTCCTGTAAATTCCATAAAATAATTACATTAAGTAAAGTTTACTCAAGGTATACACTGAACAGTTTTACTGTCGAGCCTGCTTGTGGAAGCTCGACACAGTTGACGACACAATGTCTGTTTGGTGTATGTGTATTTGTAAGTCTCGTCGAGCTTTAACATCAAGACATGGATTGCAGGATTTCCAACTAACTAGACACAAACATTAGAAGAATGATCTGTGTGTCATGCACAAGGACTGAGTCCCTAACTCCATGGTCAAGGTCACACACACAGGTGAAAGGTACACCATCAGCCACTGACTCCAAGTGTTACCCTTGCATCAGTGTCAGCTGCTTGTTCTTCCAATCTTATGCATGCAACATGATCCTTCCACAGTTTTGAAAAGATTTCAATGAAACCTCATAGATAATGATCACCTAACATGTGTTCCGTGTCAGAAAGGTATCGACCATTGCAGAGTAATTAGCCCTTTCACTGAAACAGTATCTCACAATATCATGACTAGATTTATTTTGATGTAAAGCATCAAAGATGCTGTGCATGTCTTTAAATCATGACTTCAAGCAAGGCCATTTCAGAATATTTTAACAATATATGTGAATGCATCCTCTACAAACAGTGGGTATAAATATTTCTACTAGGTAATGATACACACCATTTTGCCAAATATCCCTGGCTGTAGGCTGATTGTTCAGAGATTTCTAAAGTCTGTTCTAAAATGTCCATGTAAATCAAGAGTGTCTTTGGCAATTTCCATAAATGTATTAATTATTTTTAATTATCTATTAAATCTGATAAAAGTCATTATTGATATATAACTGATGAAAAACTCTTATTATCAAATCATTCAGAAATATAGAACAAAAAAGTACAGAAAAAAACTTAAATATGATGATGAATTCAGATGCCATAAATTGATAAATACAGTAAAACCTGTCTTATGCGACACCCACTGGGACCAATAAGACAGGTTGTCGGATAAGGCAGGCCATTATAGACCGTACCTTTAAAATTGACAGTCCATGTATTTGCTATATATGACATTAAGCTTTAAATAATTCCGAAAATATTGTTGAAATACATGATTGTATACATGTTTAAACAAAAACAAATGAGCGAAGTTTATCATTAAAGTTAATTAACAATAACATTAATTGATTCATCAATAATTGCTTGGAGATCGAAAAAACGGGACAAAAAATGTATGTCGGATTACAGGTAAGACAGGTGTCATTATGGTCAGGATATTTAAACTGACTTTTTGTGTCGGACAATATAAGATGTTGTTATGAACAAGTGTCGTTATGGACAGTTTGCACTGTATATAGATCAATAAAGATACATTTGTAATTCTTTTTTTTATAATTTTATGGAAGAGTTAGGGTCTGCAAGATGCATGAAATTTCTAAACAGTAAGCTGCAAAAGCAGTGTCAATGTCAATGTTAAAAAAAATCATCCTCATCATCAACAATAAGGACAATTTTAACCAAACAAATCAGCACAGATAAGTTTTATTTGGTACAGGATTTAGGTACAGATCCAAGAATTTACAAGTACAGTACAGTACAATAGCGTGAAACATAACCTGTGCACTGTGTATGGTATACTTTTTGTAGTGATGATAATTATGTAAAAATTAAATACATATTAACAAGGCTTTATATTAATGTTTGTGTTTTTTATTCTTTGTTTTCTATAGATTTTTCAAGTTGACGATATGTAAGTAAAAATCTTAATATTTTGAGCTCTCGAAAGGTCTTTCAAAACCTTTTTTCTGAGCTTTAATGAAATGGGTTGCTTGCGAGGTCCATAACTCAAGGCCTAGAAGTTTAGGGAGGAGTTATCAGATACCATTTAAATGAGACTAATTTTTTATGTTCTCCGAAGAGAGAGCATATAGTTGCCACTTTGTCCGTCCGTCCATTGTAATTTTGTCTGGAGCATGACACAAAAACTATTAAGAGGTATCAACATGAAACTTCATAGATAGATATCAATGAGGAGAAGTGCAGTGCTTAAGAACCGTAACTCTTGGTTGCATAATTTAGGAGTTATTGTCCTTTGTCAGCCCTAATGCTGACGATCCTTCCCAATCAGCACCCTCTGTTTATCACAAGTGCTTAATCAAGTCTTTAAAGTCACACCCAAACATTTCCAGTGATATTTTCAGAACAACCAGTGGGACTTCATCATCATCATCATCATCATCATCATCATCATCATTGATTTCATCACTTATACCAACTGTGTTCACTTTGTCACTAGGAAAGAAAATCACGAATGCTCAAAACATTTTATAATGGCCTGAAGTACAGGCTGCATTGATCCAATAAATTGAATCCAGAATGGAAATTTCTTTTAGAAGCTGGGAACCAACCTTATCACTTTTCTCAATTTGGGCAAGAATGTGTTGTAACTGTTTCTTACGATATTTTACCTTTAATGTTTGTATGATGCCTTGGTCCATTGGCTGAAGTTTGTAGGTGGTGTTCTGCAGAAAAAAACACAATTTTACATTGGACAATTTGATTGATGGATGCATCGGGGCATTATCGAAAAACAGTAGTATCTGTCTATGAGCTTTCCTCCTATCTCTGTCTACCATTCTCAACCAGTTTGTCATTAGCTCTGTAGTCACCCATGACTTTCTGTTACTTCTTTAAATTACAGGCATTTTTGCTATTTTGATGTTTTTAAAGCATCTTGGATTAGCAGATTGACCAATCACCACCGGTTTTAACTTTTCCCCAGTCATGCTAGCAGCTAATGCTACAGTTATCCTCTCTTTTGAACGTTTGCCTGAACTACAATCATCACCTTTGAAATGAAAAGACTTCTTTGTTGTGTCTTTAAAAAACAAACCAGTCTCATCCATGTTAAAGATATTTTTTGGCGAATAATTTTTACAGATCGTTGGAAGTTTATTCTTCCATTCATCCACAGTTTTGATGCTAATATCTACTTGCTCGCCCGACATGGTTCCGAATGTGATGTTGTTTCGTTTTATGAAGGACTGCAACCATCCCTGAGATCCTTTGAACTGCGTGTTTCCCAAGTCTGAGGCAATATTCATGGCACGTTCAATAAGCAGGGGTCCTGGAAAATTAAAAATTACAGACTTGCTGTTCTTTAAAGATTTTGATCTATGTACTTACCTTTTCAAAGGGTCCTATTAAAAATCCATTTAAAAAAATATCAAAAACAATCTAATAATAGCCCATCTCAGGAGCAATGGATTAGGTAATTGCCAGTTTGTAATGACCATAATACTGTGTTATAGGCGGAAAAAAACACCCTCTAAAACAAAACACAATGAATAAGAAACCTAAAATACATGTATAATATTGTTATGACTAAATAATTGATGATTGTTTACTTGTAAAGTCGCCATGGATGCGCTAATTGTGATCAATAAAATTAATATGGAAACTTGTGAAATATTATGTATCATGAAAACCAAATGAATGACTTACCAGATACCGGCACTCGTTTGGCAACAGCATCCTTGAACCAAGCCAAAACCAAATCGTTTACATCTTCGTTTCCGGTGTAGCGACGTACGCGCTTTCTGTCCCCTGGTGCATTTTTCTCATAATTGGAAAGGAGATCTGCTTTCCTTTTTAAAATGTTCTGTACCTGGGTCTTTCCAACCCCTAATTCATCTGCTATTTTCCTCGCACTCTTAGTTTTTGACAGTTCTATAACAGAAATACGTTCATTGAGGCTCAAAACCTTACGTTTCAACTTTGGTGTCGACGACATTACTGGATGACGGCTAGTGCAAAACTGTGAAAAATAATGGTATAAATATGCTTTTAGACTGGTTTAAGGTGAGCACCTCTTAAAGAAACTATATGTGACAGGTTAACACTTCTCTCATTCAAACAGCCGTGAAAATTACTTGTTTGCTCGGATGTGTTGAAGCTACATAATATGCCATCGTTCACGTTCCAGCATACTCGATAATTAGTAACCTGCACAATGCCCGAAGGGAATATCAATCATGGTTGTTGAAAAAAGTTGATTTTGGACATAATTTGAGTTGCTAGGACTTTTTTTATATGGTCACTGGTCACTAAATGAATAAGTCGTTTAATGGGATAAATTTATATACAGTAGAACCTCATCAAACTGAACATCGTTAAACCAAATTCCTCACCATTTCAAAGTTGTTTTTTTTGGGTCCCGATTTTTCACCTTATTTTAACTAAAAATAAAATGTTTAATCCGAATTTTGCTATTTCGATTTTTTTGCTATTTTGAAGTTAAATCCCGGTCCCAAGATCACTATTTATACCTATTTTTCAATTTTTATTTTGAAATCAATTTTCGTATATTTTCAAAGACATATCGCCCTTAATTTCAATCGTTTATTTTGCGGAATGATGGCTCAAGTAAGTTTTTCGCACCTTTTTCCAGGTAGGGATTATCAGCAAGTGTCTGACCGGAAATTATTGATTACTTCTAATCGATGTCTGACAGGTTGAAAAACAGACACGCGTCAGCAGATAAACCCAGGTGTCAGATCTTGAGTACTTGTTTTTTATGTGAATTTAAATTAAGTCAGCAGAGATTTATCATCAATTGTATCTCTGAGGTCTCTGCACACTTACGTCCAAAAGCATGATTGTCTCCAAAGATAATTCCTCACAATTGTCAATGTCAAAACAATCCAGTGAAATACCCGGTGTGTCCGGGGGGAATAACTGGGTTTGTCTCAACCCTATCCGCTGTCGAGCAATCTAGAGAAGGGCCCGGTAACCAAACCGGGAGGATATCTGAATCGGCATAAGGACGGAAAGGGGTTAAACGTAGGCACAACTCCAAAACCTATCAAGAGAAGTTTGCGGCCATCCAGGAAGTCGAGAGGGGAATTAAATCAAAAAAGCAAATTGCCGAAGAGTTTGGGGTACCATCAAATACACTATCAACTTGGTTGAAACAGAAAGACGAAATTACTGTTGAACTGTTTTGTTTTCTGATTATTTCCATACGTATTTGCATACATGTATTAAAGAAATTTCAATATCAATAATTGTATATGTTTGTATTTCTGTGAAGACCCTCTTACGTACAGGATCCGTTTTTCATTTCATACGTACCAGTTGTTGTTTTTACGACGTAGCGATTTTCACGATACTCACCGGAAATGATAACGCACACAAACCGAAATTTATCATTGGATTTTTTAATCTGAATTATCATTATTTCGAAGTTTTCAGCCCAGTCCTTATGACTTCGGATTAATGAGGTTCTACTGTAGTAAGAACGTATGGGCAGGATTTATAACGGTTGTTTAATTAAAAAAAATACAGGTGGTCACATGTACAATGTTGACTGTAGAAGATATACATATTTTGAATTTTGTTGTTTCTTTTTTCATCAGTTAATACAAAAAATTGATTCATAAGATTTTTTCAAGCATGTTAGATAGTTTTCATTGTCGAATTCCCCCGGCTGACTTAAAACCTTCAGTGCCAAACAGGGGGTAAGAATCACCTTCAGTGATAGTTCTCTATAAAAATGTTAAATAAATTTTCAATATCTTTATATGGTTTATGTGATGCATGTGATTGACTTGATTGGATTTTATCTGAGATTTACCAAATGAATAAAAATGACCTCATTTTTTTAATCCATAATAAAATTATGTCCTATCAACAAAACTTAAAAAGAAAATATTCTTTTTGTTAGTTTGCTTTAAAAACAATCATGGCAATATCACAGACCAATACAGACCTTAAACCCATTACCTCATATCTGTACAATTCAATGGCTTAAATATTAATTGATTGATCTTTAAATGGTGTATGAAGCTATATTTTTTCTTTGCAAACTGTGTATTTAATTTAGCAATCAGCATGGCCTCCAGAATCTGTGTCTGTTCTATTTGCTTATACATTGAAATGAGTCTATTTGAAGTAGAGGACTAAAATCTTTATACACATGATTGGATTTTATAAAAAATCACTGTCATAACTCTCTGTATCAGGTTCAGAACTTGAAGTTTCCTCATGGGTGTCTGTCTGTAATTTCAATCAAAGGGTGTTTAAAAGATCCACAGTCCTGTTGTCCACATTTGCAACTTTTATCACATATATCACAACACAAATGAGCCAATATATCATCACTGACTGTAGTGTTATAGGCATTTAAGATATGTTGACGGCGACAAGTGTCTTTGTTCATGATGTAATCATTCATGTCACTATTAATGCCTTTGCACTGTTTACCACAAAACAACAGTAGTGCTTTTGCCTGACTGCCATCTCTGCCTGCTTGTCCGAACTGTTGAACGAAACTGTCCATATTTTTTGGAACACCAAAGTTTATCACGAGAAAAATGTTTTTAAATTCACCCCCATTCCTGCTGCACTAGTTGCTACTAGCACTCTGAATCTGCCATTTTCTTTTTTCATATCTAGTTTTATTTCCTCTTTCACACTGTCAATTGTCTTTGAATGATACATTTGAACAAATTCAATATCACTTTCAAGTTCCAATCTTAACATGGTGTATATATCACTACATGATTTTATTGAGGTACAAAATATCAGGTATCTCTCACATTTTTTTTCAATTCACTGATCAGTGGGTAAAAACAGTGTCAAGACTTTGGCTAGACTTAAATTTGTGCACAAATAGTTTGATATTTCTTCTGTCTGGACTTTCAATTAGTTCAAAACATGATCTCATACAGAACATTTTCTGCATTTTTAAGCGTGCAGCCCGACTTGCTGTAGCAGTGATCAAGAGCATGGGACACTGCACTAACGAACGCACCTCACCAAGTTTGTCGAACCATTCATGAAATGGAGTTGTGTTTAGTTCGCTGTCAGCTTCTCCACTGAAAAGAACAATGATATAAATGAGGATCAAATAATTAAAAAGATACATCCTTTAATAATTAGCATGTACCAGTATATGTAGTTATAAATATAGTACCGGTATACTGTATTGTTTGAGGAATAGCACAGTAATAAATGTGTCAACAGTGATTCAATCAATAAATACAGTCACAAATAATAAACTTAACATTTTTAAATAGTTAAAGGCTAAAAATGGTGAGATGGTTCAATACATACATCTGTTATGACCCCTAGTCACTTTCATGTGAACAAAATCAGTGAACACATTTATAATTGTCTTTTATGTACATGGTTTTGTGTATATATAGTATCCCTTTTCCAGTCAACTATATATAGTTTATAGTAAGGCTTTAAAATTGAGGCAATGTATCTTGCACATCTGCAACAATTAAGTAACCAGCTAAGCACATAGGAAAGAGGTAAACTAAACTGTGAAAAAGAAGTGTCTCTAATGAAAGTATTCATCAGCATAATCATCATAAAGAACTGTGAGCATCAATATAAAAAAAATATAAAAAGAAATGAAAGAAATATATATCTCATTACCAGTGAAGAATTGAAAAAAAGAAATAAATATCAACTTCGTCTCGAGGAGCATGTCCCTCCATTTAGTTGCACCTAGAAGACTTTCTGGTGAAGTATACAGGAAGTCGTGAACTCCTCTTAAGATATCATCATCTTCGTTTTTGTCACGACCTATGTAGGTTGCCCGAAATCCAAGCGTTTTTAACAAATCACACTGTTCTTTCATTATAGCCAAAAGCGGCGTTACAATTACTACTTGGCACGGTCCACTTTCGGTTTCGCAACGCCGCTTATTTATGAACTGAAAAGCCTGGTAGACAAGGCTTTTGCCACCGCCTGTTCTAAATGACAAGAAGACATCCCTACCTAACAATAAATTTTCTATACTCTTCCTCTGAAACTCATTAAATTGTTCAATTTTAAATTTCTCCCAGGCTGTTTTGAACATTTCTTCATCGGACGACGCCATTTTTCTAATGCTGTTAACAGCTATGTAAAACGGCGTCTATGATTGGTCTAGAAAACGTGATGCCACCAATGAAAGTGCGTAATTTGACACACCCTAAAACAACCAATTTCAGTCGTAATATCCCACGGCCTGATGTCATGTAGTGAAACGGAATAAGTCAACCGGGGGAATTCGACGATGGATAGTTTTATTTTACAATAATAATGGTGGTGGCTCCCTTTTTTTATTATGCAGATCCATGGTCAAATTAAAATACTATTCTATACTGATGCAGAGTTTCCATGCTGCTTCAAATGAATATAACCATTAGATTTGTGCATGCATTTTTTTAAAATACTCATGAAGGAATTTTAAAGAAATTTTATGTGATGATTTTAAAGAAACTTTATGTGATCAACGTGATGTTGAGTGTAACATGTTTTCTTAGATATTTTACAAAATCATTTCACTGCCATTTTGAGTCTTATTGAGTTTTGAAGGAATTACAATGAATCTCAACAGTTTTTCACTCAGTATAACTCCAGAACATTGGGGGTGTAATTGCAATACTTTGTGGTTCTTAATTTGGAGAGTAGGAGAGAAGAAAATTGACAAAACAGGGGTTTCCCAAACATCTGACAATGTTAGTAACAAAATTCAACCATGAAAATTCATTCTAAAATGGCCTTGGCAGAATTCTTGCTATGATTTATCTGCATTTGTTCCCAGACTAAGAGCTACATGGCAGATCATTTCTCTATTTTGCGTGTCACTTTTAGAATAAAATAACATAAACATTTTTTATCAATGAAACATAATCACTCAATTTTATGTTTGACTTTTCTGAATCCTATTTAGCAGTCGATTTCCTCAAAATTTGGGTTCACGTGTTATTCAAATTTTGTAAATTTTGAAAAATGGGTTGTTCTTAACAAAATCCAGACGTTTTCATGTTATAAATCACATGGATCGTAATGTTGGCAGATATTTTGTTGAATAACACATGAAGTGACTTTTTGATTGCTTATTAAGTCAGAAAATTGCCAAATCTTAAAGGACCAATCAGATAAATGGTTCAATGTAATCAATAAAAAAGAAACAATTGAGAAAGCCAGATCTAGATTTTTTGAAAATATTTCAAGCTTAGTTTTTTTGTTACTAAGTACTACAAATCACTCAGACCCTCCTCACTGTGGTTAGAAACCCAACAGGGTCACTTGGATTTTTATGTGAAAGGCTTACAAAGGACATGGTTCTACCCTGATGCCTCAGGGGTCTTCCTCCATCTGTGATGAAACTCCAATACAGTATCAATCATACCAGTAACAGCAAGAAGCTGCTCAGTTAGTCATGTGTTGCTTTCAAGCTTTTATGCCCCAGCATCGATAGCTCTGGGGGTGGGGAGTATTGTTTTTGGTCTGTCTGTCACAAAACTTTACCCTTGACCTTAACACAAAAGTCCTTCAACCTAAAGCCTCCTAACTTGACGAGCTATACACACCAGGTGACCTTGACCTTCAAATGACCTTGACCCCCAAGGTCTAAGGCTCCTGTGTTCATTCGAAAGTAGCTTGTTGATTATAATATCAATATAACTCGGTGACAATGTTGAGTGTTGTTGTCTTTGGTAGGATAGGATATATAGCTATGGTATACCGAGGGTGATGACGATTTTATTAACATGTGTTTAAATACAGATTAGAAACTGTAACTACAAAGATACATAGTTTCACATCTTAGAAGACTTCTTAAAGCCAAGTGGAACTAGCATCTTGACTGTAACGGGCCAAACTTGGGTTTTATACTTGGCTGTAGCATTCTGAAGTGGTAAAAAATGGTACACATATACTGTAGATTGGGAAATGTTCGCGAGAGATTTATTTTCGCTAATATTCACGAAGCCTCATGATCGCGAATTTAAAAAAATCGTGAATATTTACCTTTGACTTTCGTACATTTCCGGAAATGTGGCCGTAACTGCCGAGAATTTTCCGTAGAAGGCTGTTTGCAGGTAATGACTCGTGGATACTAGTAGACACGATTCTATTATAATATTACTGTAGCCATACTTTTCATAAAGGAAAAATGAACAAGTTATAAATGATATAAAGCACATGTGTATGCATATAAATAGTTTATCAAAATGCATTGGTCGCCATTAAAGCCTCGTGCCCCGAGGAACAGGTTAAATGCCGTACCAGGACCATTTTCATTATGTGCTACAAATTAGAAAAAGAAAGCTTATTCAACTATTTATTTACACATAAATATTCAATGTGAACACAACTTTTCTGCTAGTAAATACAAATACTGTCACATCGTTATCTACAAATATAGAACATCTGTTAAATATAACAGTGACACTTATGTAGTTAACCCCTATTATGAAAATTGAAAGAAATGTTTTCGCACATTGTCAGTACACAAAGCTTAAGTGTGTCGCATGTATCGTCTCAAATTATGGATAACAATGCTGCATTAAAGAGATGAAATGATCGTCATGATTCATGAATGGCCCATTAACGGATTTACATAATACAGGCATTGTGCTATTATATTTGCGTGATAGTTTGGTGAGCGAAAATCAGGGCCTCAGGCCAACAGTTGTTTTCAACCTTCACTAAATACAGTAACCGTTCCGGCCTTTTGCGAAAATATTCGTCTTCGGTCGTATTTACGGAAACGTTCGGCAATTTCCATAAATTCTGCACATACGCTCTTCGCGAATTCATGACTTCGCGAATAAATACGGACAGGGTAAAATCGCGAAATAAAAGTGACGCGAATATTTCCCAATCTACAGTATTTACCTCTCTTGGGTTTATGTGAAGGCAGGATAGTGTGGCATGGTATAGCTGAATCAATGGTCTAACTGGAATCCATAGTTGATATTGTTGCAAATTAAAGCTTAATAGTGAGGAAAATGAAAATGCTGTGAACCGTATTGTTGTCTAGACGTTTTTCATAATCTTAGCTTGAAAGTCTTGAAAATGAAATGAAGTTTCACTTCAATGTCTAAGCAATCATTTAATAATTTGTTTTGTTTAAGCTACTTATAAAGTTGCTAGTCTAGACGCCTGAGATGTTCTATAGTTTATTCACTCCATTCAGATATGATGGACAAATGGATATATAAAACTGTATTATAAATGGGTTTTCTTGAATAACAGCAATTTTGTTTTATTCACTAATTTTGAGATTACAAAACTGTTTAAAAACACTCCATTCTGTGCCCTTGAATTATTTTTTTTTTCCTGAGAAGTCGATGCCAAAATTCAAAGAGACATCTCAATATTTTTATGGCACTAATTTGCATGTCAGGCAATTTTGAGGCATTAAGTTGTATGCATATGCAGGATTGGATATCATTGATGCATCAGGGTTGGAGCAATTTATGAATATATTTACTACCACACACACCTGAAATAAAACATTACACAAGGGTTGCATATGAACATTAGCGAGGGCTCAGCGCAAAACGGTCAACGTAACTTGTATGTATTAAAGAACAAGTTATGACCGTTTTGCGCTGAGCCCTCAAATTAGGACATAAAATGACCTTGAACCTAGGTTATTTGCTCAAGTCCAGGTTCTACGTACAAGGGTTGATCAATAAATTTGTGAACATGTGCTGTAATTTGATAAAAAATAGACCAATTATCTGAAGTTTTGTATGATATAAGCATCAACAATATTCCTTTATTCATGTATCATTACGGCAAAGTAGGCCATATGGTGTACTTGATACTGGCTGCTATAGCAAACCTATTCAACTTCTCCATCGCAGGTGGAATCATTTGGATGTTGATTGGCTTGTTCTTAAATATTTAGCATAAACTAAAAAATGTCATCTTAATCAGATGATGTCATTCACATTTATCTTAATGTCATTTCAATTAAGTGCTTTGTTTTGTAAAAATGTACTTAAAACGTTTATCTCCACATCATCTATCTCCAGATGGGTTGCCTCTACAATTAAACTGGCATACTCAGATCTGTCTGATACTGATTCGTCTTTCCTTAGGATACACCCTTATGAAGTCAGGGCCCTTTCAACTTCTTGGGCTTTCCTTATTAAAGCTCTACTCGAGGATGTTCTTAGGGAGGCTTATTGGAAGTCTCCTTCCACCTTTTCCTCCTTCTACCTGAGATCTTTCTCAGCACAGGCCGACAATACTCAGGCTCTGGGTCCCATTTTTGCCTCTCAGAGAGTTGTGTAGTCTGTTTTTTCCAAGGTTCCCTCCCCTTGGTACGGCTCTTGTTCTTGTTTGGCTCCTGTATTTTTTGTGGTTTTCATTTTTTCACCCCCACTCTCTAGATCATTCTGATTTTTTTCCTGTATCTTCAAGACTTGGTCCCTTCAGTCTTTTTACCAGACTTGTGAAGATTTACCTTGTCTGAGAAAGTGATGCAGTCTGACCCGGGTTGTACTTAGCATGATAAACTCCAGTTTGGGTAGAACCATGATCTACAACAGTTGGTTCCATCCCACCATTGCTACGAAGTCATGTCTGAGTTATAACAGGTATATATAAATGCTATTAAAATGTCCCACCTCCCACCCCGCAGTTGCTTATTGACTATCCTTTGCTTATGGCTTCTACAGAATTGAGTAAGCATGCGCCAAGGGAACTTACGTCATAGCAATATCCAGGTACCTTTGGACAAGTGCATTTCACGGGATTGTGTCTTTGGAAGCTAGTAATAGTGAAATAGACAGATATCTGGGTTATAACAGGTAAGTATTAACTAATTAAAATTAGTTTTACTGTAAAAACTACATATTTATGCCAACTGAGATGGTGTCACCAAAGAAAACGTCAAAAAGATGTCACCTTAGAGCAAAGAATAGTTAATAAAAAAATTGTGTAAACATTAGGAAGTCACAGATATAAACAAAAAATATTTAAGCAAGTGGAATGAGTGTATGTAAATCTCAGATATGCAGATATCATAAACGCTTTTGTGATGACAGAGTTTAAGCGATGACGAAAGGTATCGGTCAGCCTGTATATATAATAACTGTTCAACACATGACGTCATGAGTATAGGCCATTATAAAGGATATTAATATTTTTGTACGCTCATCCTATGAGAGCTTAGTAACTTAGTGACATGAGTTTTGGGACAATGCAGAAATTATTGACAAATAATCTGTTTATGTAAAATATAAATACTAGATGGGTGTTGAGGCTTTAATCCATGACAAAGAAGGAGAAATCTAGATTTTCACATTAACATCATGATGTTATTTGAGCTGTGGTGAAGTACTATACTTAGGTGCGTTTAAATGTAAGTTATTGTGCAATGATTTATTGTATTTAAATAAAATTTCAGCATGTAATACAGAAGATATTCATATTTATTTGATACAAGTTTCATATTCCTATGTTAAAAAATATGTTAGTTATAAGATGTGTCCACGAATTTATTGATCAACCCTTGTATTTGCAAGTACTAAAATTGTGCTGGGTTATAAAAATTGAAAGTTTTTTTTAGTTGAGTTAATTATCTACGTTAATTACAATCACCTGAGGGTTTGTCAAGGTAATTAACTTATAATATTAAAGCCACAGGTTCTGGTTATGTATATTTTTATCATTTCATAATTAAGCTTCCAATATTAAAACTTCTTGACATGAGGAACTTATATTAGTCAGCATAGATATTGCTTTTGGTTATAGGGTTTGTTAGAAATATTGGAAATGGTCATGGCCACAAGCACTTCTGTCTTGCCCTAAAATATCAATATTTTATTGTTCTTGATCTAACACGCGCATCACCAGCTTAATAATGATTTGGTCCATCCTACATTGTTACATGTTGTAGGGCTATTAATGACTGTCACTGATAGCTCTGGTTGTGAATAAACCTACCTCTTCTACTGTTTTATATAGGATCTATGAATGACTGTATTATTGTAAATTGACCACTTCTGATACGGTGTACATGACATTGAAGGGTTGGTGAAAATATGATTAACTACCCCTACATATAAATAAATAGTTGTAATAGTTTTCATAAAGTTCCTGTCATATATTTTTGTGAAAAACCAACAACCACCTAAAATTATAGTGAATTAATTTTTTATATTCCACTTTTGATATTCCATGCATTAATGTGAATTAACCATTTCTTAAATACCACAAACTCTGATATATACATGTACCATGCATAATTATGAATTAACCATAAAAATCCTAAAAAATATACCAGTAGTAATATAACTAAACTACTTCTAGTAAACCATATAGCCATATATTGATGTGACTAAACCACTTCTAACATACCATGCGCTATCCTCTAATGGAAGAAACCATTACAGCTTTGCATTAATGTGAACAAACCACTTGTAATGTAACCATGCAATCCTGTGGAGAAACCATTTCTAATGTTCCCGAGAATAGTTGTGGAAATGAACAAACCACTTGTAATGTAACCATGCAATCCTGTGGAGAAACCATTTCTAATGTACCTGAGAATGGTTGTGGTTGTGAACACAATCCTGTGGAGAAACCATTTCTAATGTACCTGAGAATGGTTGTGGTTGTGAACAAACCACTTGTAATGTAACCATGCAATCCTGTGGAGAAATGATTTCTAATGTACCCGAGAATGGTTGTGAATAGACCACTTGTTGCTGATGGCAGGATCATCTTGCTATGCACTGGAACATCAACATGGCGGTGTCTCTGTCATATTGATTTTGTGACAGAACCCTTAGTTTAGATTTTGTGATTAGAAAACATCAGTGACAATACTTTTGAGCCAGTCACACATATGGTGTTTGTTGGACTTGGTTGTTAGTGTCTTTCTAAGACTTCTTGTACATGTTCCTTGGACATAATGTTTTCTTAATTCAGTGAATTGACAGGGGATGTCAACAAAATATCAAAGACAATTACTTATGCCCGGTGGATTCTTGTTTTTCTAACGTTGGATGTTTTCTTGAAGACTCAGTAACAACTACAAGTAAATCCAGAGGTTAGTAAGGGTAGTATTGATCCAAAACCTGGAAACATATCTGCCATAAACAATAATAGGTCTCCAGAATTGTTCCAGAGGAGAACTGCATGCAAACAGTGCCCGTGAAGTGACAAATTAAATTACACAGCGTGATTGGTGCAAGGCTTAGAGACTTTTTGAGGACTGACAATTTTGTGGGTCTGAAAACTTGGGTCAAGGAGGGGACGGTAGACTGACCAAACCACCAGGGATGACCCAACAAAACTACATAGGAAGGATGGAACTTTCAAGGTAAATCTGCTCAGGAATCTCAGTCTGATATATGGATGAAATAATTCACTGTTTTCAGAAAACGGACTGCCAGTCCATAGTTGTCTTATTTACTTATGCAGTAAAAATAGTCACATATTTTGATATTTTTTCTTTCCATATCAAGATCTTGACCTTTTGGAGGAATTTATTTTTTCTTAAAAATCTTTTTATATCCTTTGATATAGATTGAGTTTTTTTTGTTTTTGTTTCAGTCATTCATATTTTTCTCAAACAAGCTGTATAAGAAAAGCAGATAATGGCATAATGCAAAAAATGCATGCACACACAGAGAAACACATGCTCTTGGCATGTACTTGCAGAATATATTAGATGTGTTTTTTAATGATTTTCATTTTTTTCTGACAGTAAGGTTAAACTTTAGAACCTAAATTTCATTTAAAAAAAAAAAAAATTTTAATTTTTATCCCATAAGCTATCATTATCAAGCTTTTTTTTTTTTAATACTAATCCACAAATTAGCATAATTAAATGCCTTATAGATAATACTATGATTATGAGCTCTGTTATCAAATCTGGGAGAAAATAATTATAGACCAATATTGCATTTAGCAACTGATGTTAAAATGTTGCTTTTGGGTATATTCTGATGAAATATTTTGCATTTATTTCTATAATATAACAGTATCCAGTGATTGAAAATATAAGAAATGTGGTCTAGAGGAGATGTTGAACCATGTGTTTCTCATCCCTTGAAATTGAAATAACAGTTCCAGCATTTCCTTTATGCTTTGAGCCACACCAAGAAATTGTTACAATTTGATTGACAGCTGTTATTGGTCTAGACAGCAAACTGAAATAGGCCAGAGGGCATTACCCAAAATTTGATTCAATGAAATAGTTTGGAATGATTTTTAGACAGTTTGCGTATGCAGTAAAGCAGGTGCTTACCTGCTTTAAAACCTCTTATAGATGCATTTGACTCCTTGCAGTCAAACAGAACAGACCGAAATCAGACTGAAAGGATCTGTCTGATCAGGGTCTTCTTTGTTTGCTCATAAAATATTGTAGCTCAGATTCTATGCACTTTATTAGTTCTTTGATATGCCCTTTAATGTTCAGAAAATTAGTATTCATTAAATAAAAAAAAATATGAATGAATATTCACACTGGTACTGGTCCACATAAAGGTGGGCTTTGTAAAATATCAAAATGACACAAACTTTTTTCTTGTCTTCAAAATAAGTACATGTAGTTCTATTTTTGTGTTCCGTTGAATCATAGGCCAATAAAACTTAATCTAAAAAAATGTAAAAATTGAGGTAAATGTATTAACATTTTTATAATCAGCTTAATATTCTTTCAGAGTATACAAATATTTTATGTGGTTACAAGGCAACATGGTTGAACAATGTGACAAATTAACTTAAAACCAGTGAAGAGACTTACAACAGATATGAAATACATATTAGAATATGTTATCCTGCTTAAATCAGGTTGGTTACTAAATACCAGGGCTGCATGCCTACAGGTTAAAAGAGATCAATTCTAATCATTTGGATCATTATGGTCCATTATAATTTTGCACAGATTATACTTGATCTTACACTGGCTGATCAGGTTATATATTATTATACCCCACAATCGAAGTTTGAGAGGGGGGGTATATAGGAGTTGGTCTGTCGGTTTGGTGGTCTGTCCTTCCATCCCAAAAACTTGTGACGCAAACTACTTCTATTTGTAAACCGATCCGGTTCAAATTTTGTGCGTGCATTGATAATCAGGTGGAGAGGTGCGTGACATAAATTTCACCAGAGTTTTCTCAAGGATCACAGAGTTATTGCCCCTGATTTGAATCTAAAAATCTCGTGACGCAAACTTCTACATTTCTTAAACGATATTGTTCAACTGTAAGTTTACCTGGTCCCTTTTTTTTAATTATCTCCCTTTGTTAAATTGCTTTTTTTTCTGGCCCAAACATAACTTGAATATCATACATGGTATTGACTTAAAACTTAAAATGTAAACAGATGGCGACTAGGAGAAGTGCAGACTGTCCAAGAACTGTAACTCTACACTTTTAAACTACTGTGCCAAACAACCATAACTGACTCTCTATACACTTTAAATAAAGACTATAGTTACTCATTACTATCATTACCAATATACCATGTATACAGGTTCTTATCTATGCTCCACCTGGAGTCTGGCTTTTACTGTATCAAAGCATTTTGCGGGGGTATCAATCACCTTCAGTGATAGCTCTAGTTTAGTGCTTCTAGTACCTTTGCAAACAGGAAGTAACACTTAAAAACAACAGCAACAAATATTTAGAATGGAAATTGCATTCAGTCTAAAAAAAAATTATTTTTTTCTTTTCTGTGTGAAATGGCCGTATCTGAGTGGCAAAAGGGTTAAGATGACAAAAACTGGGGTAGCTCAATCAAAGACATGCTGTAGCCATGCAGTAGATAGAATTTTGAAGAAATTATGGAATTTGAAGGCCTTCTGATCATTTTATGACCATGGTATGAGTCCCTGCTCAATTAAGAAATGAAATGAGAGTAATGGCTGAAGTGTTTACTGTTATAGATCAGGCTCTTGTTAAAAACATCTTCCAGGGCTAGACTGCTACGATGGCATGCTGATTGCTATATTATGTAATCTTGTATAAATCTGTCATAAATACTGGTTTTAGCATTATGACGTCTTAGATGTATGTGTATGTAGTATGTTGTTGAAATACATTCAGTTTCTGAACAACTGTGGAAAACAACAACTTATTATTGTGACATACCAGGCAACTATTCAGTGGCATTATAGTTGTGTACAGAAATTTGGTTCTTCAGGAATATTATATATGAAATATGCATAACTTCTAAGATGTTCTAGCATATCCTGATATCAGTAATGGGAGATAAATCAATAACACATGGAAAATATCTGCATTTCATCCACATTGCTGCTAATGCCTTCATCTGAATAGCATTAAACAAAACACAATGACTAAGACATCAACTATCTAGGCTCATTTTGACTCATTTGGCAAACTGCTTAGACCTAGATCAGACTGTCCAGGGTCTCCTCTGTTTGCTCAAACAATATTGTAACTTAGAGTCTGTGCAGTCTGTATGGAAAAGAAAAAGCCACCGTTTCATATATCTTTGTAAATTCCAGTCAGTAATATTCATCAAGCCATAAATTTGTATTTGAATATTCATGGGGTAGATTGTTTAAGAACTTAATCCTAAAAAGCTGAACAATTTCAAATGTTATGTGTTATAATCTTGATGTTAGAATAAACAATTTAGAATGAAATATGGTACTGGTAAATGTTGTAAAAACAAAAAGGATAAAATTAAACAAAATGTAAACATGAGAATAATCAAATCATTATACATTTTGGTGTATGTCCAATTTTAAGTTTTCACTTAATGTGGATCGGTCCCAGTGGCCGAGTTGTTAAGAGTGTCTGACCTGGAATTGGAAGGTCATAATGGTTTGATCCCCCGCCGCTCAGCATATAAGGGTAGTTTCTTGACTATTTGGCATGGTGTCAGGATAATGTGACTGGGTGTGGTATCATGCCACGTCTACGGCATGATACTACAGTGTGGCAGCACTATATCTGTAAGTAGACATCATCAAATGTCTGAAATACTGTCATAAACAAACTTCATATGGAAGCATAAGTTAAGAGTTTTTAAGATCCCAACTCCAGTTGTTGTTTTTTTTTTTGGGGGGGGGGGGGTGGGGGGGGTTCAAAATGGTTTTCAGATGCAAAGTATTGATCCCACCATGGAAGAAATTTAAGGTATTAGTTTATATTTCCCAACAACCTATAAATGATGGAGTTAAAAAAAATTGTTATAACTCTCAAACTTCCTAAGCAATAAAAAGTTTGAATTTTTAAAACTTGTTTTCCCATCAACAAAAAGTAATATGTTTGAATTGCTTAGACTTATTTCCCTATTAAGAAAAGAATTAAATTTCCCATTAAAGACATATAAATAATTGTTTTTAAAGTTTGAATTGTTAAAACTTGTTTCTGAACCGATTTAAATGACATAAGTTTGTATTGTTAAAACTTCTTTCCCAATCAACTTAATCTTAGACTTGTTAAAACTTCTTTCCAAATCAACTTAATCTTAGACTTGTTAAAACTCCTTTCCAAATCAACTTAATCTTAGACTTGTTAAAACTTCTTTGCAATTCAACTTAATCTTAGAATTGTTAAAACTTCTTTCCCAAACAACATAACATTTGAATTGTTAAAACTTCTTTCCCAATCACTGTAATCTCAGACTTGTTAAAACTTCTTTCCCAATTTACATAAAAGTAGTAACTTTGAATTTAATGGGGGTATAAAATCACTTTCTACTGTTTCAATGAAATGGATCTTCTGTTTCAATGGAAGAACCGGACATATTTAGATATTAATCCCTGATCATTCATCACACCTATCTCACCTCACCTTCCTGCAGACTGACACTAAGTCCAGCCCTATTAATCAGGTTGCCATGGCAATCGCCTATTCTTCTCTTGTCTAATTGAATTTGTCCCCAGTGATTAAAGGTCTGCAGACATTTAGAGTTTTAACTTACCCAGGTAACCCACTTAAAAGTGTTGTGACAGAATATCAGATGATGCAGAACTTTTGTTTAGGTATAAAACTGTAAACACAGTTTGCTTAATGGTAAGTGAGATAATATAGATGAAAATCACCATGTTGGTATGTGTCTGTTTGGCTCAAGCACAACAGATCCTTGTATTCAGAGTGTTATGACCTTGATAAGGTCAAGGTCAAAGGTTCAGTATGTTCTTAATTCTTGTCTGTACTATCACAAGAAGCTTGGCACAAAAATGGATGTGTCAAATGTAAAATTGTATGGAGAATAATTTCTGGACAAGATTTATTTTTACTTATATATAATTTGAAATTTCAAGATAGGAACTGCAGGTCACACATTGTGTAAGGTCAGTACAATGTGATAACAATTTTAAACTAATCAGTTTGAATTTTTTCAGCTACAAAAGAGAAATATGTTGTACAGCTTACATGGACCTGCACTTCTGAATGCCAACATTATCAGGAAGCAGAGACAAATCACTAAATTGGATACGGAAAACTTGCTAGACAGAAATAGTGGAATATTCATATTTCATCCCCAAGTGATTACAAACATTTATGATAAGAAATCAGAGAAATCAGGACTGCAGAATACTTGGGGGCACCATGCTTTCTGCGGTTTATATAACTCAGTTTATGAAAAACTCACATTCAAGTATCATAAAAAGATGATAAATTTTTCAGTTAAAAATTGCCTTTAACCTTTTTTTGCCAATATACACAAGATTTTACTCAAAAGTTTAAACAAAAATCTTTATCTGTTAACTAGAATTTCTAAGATAATTTGATTTAACTTAGAATTGTGTACAAAACATATATTAACTTCAAATTATAAACTTTGAAATAGATTTATCATGATTTCTTCTTATAGAACTGTGTATGCATATAATAACCCAACAATAGAGCAAATCCATGATCTTAACATAACATAGATCTGTACCCCCCAAATCTTTCTATGTATGTCCCCTTCTATTCCCCCAGCCAAAAAGTTTTAGTAACCAGCAGTTAACCTAAGAATTAAATTTTTATAAAAAAATCAGATGGTAGGGAAATCTTGTCGTTAAGGTCCCAGTCTGCAGTCTGGTGGATTCATTACATGGAGGAGACAAATTTGTCACAAATAATTAAAAAAAAAAAAAAAAGAAAGAAAAAAGAAAAAAAGGGAAAAATTCAGGCACACCCAAATAAAATTTTTTTAAACAAAGGCTTCCCCCTTTTTTTCAACCATTGTTACTTAACACCAGCTTTTTAGTTTTGGGCCCAAAAAATAAAAAAAGTTTTGAAAATTTTTATTTCTTCAAGAAGTTTGCAAGTGTTTTTTTAATACTATTTTTTTTTAAAGGAACAGATTACATAAAAATGTTTTATCAATTTTTTTCAAAGAATTAATGTTATTGCTTCACTCAAATTTTTAAAAAACCAAACTGTAAGGCCAAAAAATAATTGGGCTAAAAATAAAAAAGGGTTTCTGGGCAGTTTTGTTTAAAAACAAAGCAAGTCCAAACAAGCACCAATTGCTGATCACGGGGGGTCGAATTGCCGGGGGCGAATATATCGAATTTTAAACTCCGTTTTTTAAATTTTGTTTTTTTTCCCCAATTCAAAAAATTAGGAAACCCCATAGACATTAAAAAAGGGTAATCTCGCATCGCCAAAACAACGCCCAAAAAAGTTAGAAATCAAAAAGGGGTTCACAAACCAAAAAATTTAAAACTTCTGCGCCAAAAAAACAACAGATGTTCCAATTTTTTAAATTATAAAGAGGTAACTTTAAACCCTTTTCCCATAGAGGACCCAGAAAAGACCTAGCAACAAAAAAAACCAATCCCCGAAAACTCCGGGCTGATCGGGTTTTATCTTTCCTGCCCTCATTGTCTGGAAATGGGGTTTTTGTAATTAAAAATTTGGAAGGTTAAACTGGGTTTTTTTGAAATCGGGCTTTTTTTTGGGGGATTACGGGGGCGTCAAAATGACTGTAGAGAAAAGGGTTGGAGGTGGCAAGTAAGCAAAAATCTTTTTTGACATTTTGAAAATCAGGTCTATTTTTAATAAATGTTTTCTAGAACATTTTTAAACAAAAGAAAAATCATTAAAAAGTTTAAAAAAGTTTTAAATTTTTAAAAAAATAAAAATGCTAAAGTCTTAAAATTTACTTAAAAAAAAAATAAAACTCAAAATTTTTTCATAATAAAATTTTTAAAAAACCACACTGTTTCAGTTTTTTTTTTCTTCAAAAGATAAGAAATTTTCAAGCCTGTACTTTCACTAATCTAAAAAAAAATCGCCCAAAATAGTGAGTTTTATATTCATTTAATTTGAAAATGGGAAATAATTCCCTTTTAGCCTTTTTTATCACAAAAAAAAAACCAATCAAACAATTATACAGGTTTTGTTTACATCCCATTGGGGTTTTTTCGGGTAAAACGCTAAATTTAACGGGGAAATTTTCCAAGTAATCTTTAGCAAAAAATTTTTTTTTCCAAAAGAATTTTCAAAAAAGGGGCATTTATTTTTTAATTTTTTTTTGTCATAACACATTAAAAAAAATTGAACAAAAACAAATTTTTTTTTCCAGATTTTTCGGGGAAAAATTACAATTTTTCAAAAAATTTACACTATTTTTAATTTTTTTTTTTTTAAAGTCGATAAGGGTGTGTACTGACTCACACACAAAAAAAAAAAAGCAGTTTTCTTTCATTTTTTTTTTTTTGTTTTTTTTTCTCAAAAATTTTTTTATTTTTAAATTTTTGGGGAATTTTTTACAAACGCAATGGTACATTTGTTTTCACTTTTGTCCACTTTTTTTTTTCCTTTTTTAAAAATTTTCCAAACTCTATTTTAAAACCCTCTTTTTTTTTTATATACTTTGGACTAATTTCAAATTTTGAAGCTCATGATTGGTTGCATTTTACGAAACATTTACCAAGAAAATCTACTTGCCTAGGGGAAAAAAGGGAAAACAAGGGAAAGCCTCTTGTTTAATATTACAGCATATCTCTTATAAAAATTAACACCGTCCTTGTTTATCAAAACAAAGTTGGGTAAAAAGCCCTTTTCCCCACTTTACGCTATTTGAAATTAGCTGAGGTTACTTTTTATGAGTTTGTAGAGAACCTTTTTAATGTTAAATAGACAAATTCCGGGAAGCGATTTAAATTTCATTTATTTTTTACTTCCTGAAAAGATTGGGTTTTTTCCGGGACTTTAAATATGGAAAATTAGCCCTACTAAAAAAAAAAAAACCCTAATTAATTTTCATATTTTGAAATTTTTGTATTTTTCAGTAATTTCTTGGGATTTAAAATTTCCCTACCAATTAAAACAATTACTGGGTTGGTAATTTTACCATAAACCGCATTGTTTCCACATTTAAAACCCCCTTTTCATAACACAAATGCCCCCAAAACAACACTTACCCCGGGGGTTTTTAATTTTTTATCACTTCCGCGTGTCAGTGGGGAAAATGTTAAATCGACCGCAAAATCTTTTAAAAAACATAAGATTAAAAAGGGGGTAATTTTTTCGCGTTAAGCCATGCAAAGAGCATAAAAATTTGGGGCCAAATCACCGCATAATTGGGCAAGGAAAAGCATCCCCGATAACAGCTTTAAATGTAAATTTTTTTCCATTACAAACAGGGGGGGCCTTTTTAACACCTATTGGGTACCTGGCCTGAAAGATAAAGGCCATTAAAAACACTTCACCAGTTTTTAAGTTTTTTTCATTAAATTTTGGGGGTTTTTAAAGGGAAAATTTTTAAATTTAGGTTTTATTCTTAAATTTAATTAATTTTACTATACATTAATGGGGATGAAAAAAATTTTAATTCCTTAAAAAAAAACCCGTTTTTAAATGACATTATAAAATCCATGGTTATTCATGGGCAGTAACTTTTCAGATAAAACTTTTTGGGTTGTCAATGAATAGAACACTTTTTGGCCAATAATAGTCTGCATAATTTTATTTCATATCAAATTTTACCAAAAAGATTAAACCAACCCACGGCTTAAACATTTTAGACAATTAAGTAAAATTTAAAAAATGCAATTTGTCAATCCTTTTATCAAACCAACTGACAGTATTTATCGCAGTTTAAAAAAAAAAAAAACAAACAACGGCGGAAAAATTTCTATTTTTTATCTAAAACCAAAAAATAGTTTTTTAAAAATAACCCCCAAAAAATGATTAAGTGTGTATTTCTCATACTTTTCAACATCAATAAAAGCATCTTTTTTCATCATACACTTTTTAACCAGCTGTTGAGTTAACACACATGTGTTGGTTAAAAAATAAATCACTGCTAGGGGAAGGAGGGTTATATGTAATGTGTTAAAAAAGGGAAATTGTAGATTATTTTGACAAATTCTTTTATAAAAAAGGAAAATTTTTTAGGTATTTTAAGTTTTTACCTTTTAAAAAAATTTTTCCTGTAAAAAAAAGTCACAAAAAAAATGGGTAAATTAAATTTTTTTTACCTTTTTTGGACATAAATTTTCTTTTAATTTTAATTCTTTTAATGCAAAGTAAACAAAAATAAACACGTAAATTTAAAAAACTATGGTATTTAAAATTCTAAAAAGTGGTAAAGACTTATCATAAATTCCATTAAAACAGTAACCTTTTTAAAAAACCCTTTCCCCCCTAGAGGCACCATAAAAAAGACCTATGCAACAGCATAAAAACCGATCACCGCGAGTAACTCCCCCTGATCAGGTTTTCCTGTTCGCTGCTCCTCAGGCGGGAAAAGAGGTTTTGTAATTTAAATTTGGAATTTAACGTGGTTTTCTCAATCGGGGTTTTTAATGGTACCTATTGAGTGCGTAAAAAAGAGTATATTGGGAAAAGGGGTTAAACCCATTTTTGTTTGTCAGTGCATTCGAATTTTTTGAATTTTTTTTTCAGAATTATTTTTTTTTGGAGATTTTTGCCTTCAAAAATCATTTCAAAAACTTACAAAAAAAAAACTTTAAAGTTTTGACTTTTTAAAAACTTTACCTAAATTCACCTATTGCATTTTAAGACTTTGACACAAAGTAAGAAATGTTGCAATTGGACTTCGAAAGCTGTTTAACATTTGTCACCCTTCATAAAATTGAAACACCAAATAAGATGGGATCCTCCATAACATAAAAAAGAGGATTTTTAAATTAAAGAAAGGGAAAAAACTTTCCCGAATTAAAGCACTAAAACTTCAACCAACTTAAGCCATAAAACTTAAATACAAAACAAAATTTCCCGATTCTTTTGTCTTTTTATAAAAAAAAACCAAAAAATTTATTTTTTTAAAATATAGAAGTTTTTTGGGGAAAAATAATTAGCTTTAAAATCAATACTTGATTTTTTTTTTTAAAACAGGGAAAATTGGAAGTTTTCCTTTTTAACCCTTTCCCTTATAGACTCATTTTACCACTCAATAGGGACCACAAAACCGACGACTTAACCCTTTCCCCTATAACTCATTTTGACGCCTCAATAGGACCACATAAAGCCGACTGACTTAACCCTTTCCCCCCATAAGACTTTTTACCCTCAATAGGTACCAATAAAGCCTGATCGACTTAACCCTTTCCCCCATATAACCTTTTCCACTCAATAGGACCCCAAAAGCCCGATCTGACTTAACCCCTTTTTCCCCATAGACCATTTTGACGCCCAATAGGTACCACAAAAAACCACCAAAAAAACAGTTAAAAACCTTAAAAAATCAATTACAAAATCCTCATTTCCGACCCGAGGGGCCGAACAGCATAAAACCTATCATCGCAGTTCCGCGGGTGACTGGTTTTTTGCGTTGGCATAGGCTTTTCAGGGGGTTTCCCCTATGAGGGAAAAGGGGGTTATTTTAGTATAATCAGGTGACTTATGTAAGTGCTGACAATTACTATCATTTTACCTAATTAAAAGAAAGATTTTAATTAGTGATTTAAGAAAAAAAAATAACGGATATTTCTAGAAAGCATTACTTTATATGCATTGAGATTAACATTTTTTAAATGGGATATATAAAAAAAAATAATATTTTTTTAAATTCCTAAGTTCCCTGTTTTTTTTATACCCTGCTTCGTAAAAAAAAAAAAAAGGGGGGGGGGGGGGGGGAATTTAAAAATTTTGGGGTTGTTCCCCCGTCCCCTTGCGTCCCTCTCATTTTTGTATTGTTCGTTTTAAAAGAGATAATTACTTTTTACATTGGTGAGCAAGATATTCATCACCCTTTATGTGAGCTAAGGTTGGTTAAAAATTTAAATACTAATTATTTAGCAAATAAAAATATGACAATATTAACTGTGGATGGTTTTGAAATCAGAGTTTATTTAACCCTTTCCCCCTTAGAGCGTTTGCAAGGTCAATATTCTTGCAAATTGTTTTTTTGATGTAATTTATTTGTTCCTTCTATGGTTCAAATCTGTAGCAAGCCCGCTGTTAAAACAATCCATTAAACTAGACTTAGTTAATACAGTTTGGGGAGGAAAGTGAAACAATTAATGATTTTTAAAAATGACTCACAAATTTTATCATTAATTTGTATTTTAAACTTTTAAAAAGGAAAAAAAACCATCTGCAGGATGGCAGTATACAATGTAATATCCCCACTTGATGAGAAGCATTTTTTATTTTTTTTTATGTACCTACCTTTATTCATGCCCTTTTACAGAATTGCAAATTTTGGTACTTTTATAATTTCCTTGCTTTGTCCACATAAAGGTTAAAATTCCAGGACGGTTGGCCTGGTGTCCCGGATAATTTTAGGTGTGGGTGGATATCCACATGTCTATGTCCTGATACGCAGTCTGGGAGCACTAATCTGCAAAAGACATAGCCTCCAAAAAAATTGAAGCACGGGGGAATGTTATTTAACAAACAATTTGGTATTGCTCCTTCATTTTGGGTTAAAATTTGTACAGTGGGGTTTGGGGGAGTTTGCACAATGGGGGTAGTAGGGGCACTTTTTAAATTTTTTGTTTGTTTGAAAATATTTCATTTGTGCATTTTTTAAAAGTTTGTGCCAATTAGAACTATGTTTAAGCATTTTCGGGATTTTTTTTTACATGTTTTAAAAATTGGAATGGCTTTAACCCTGTAAAATTGATTTGAAGGTAGGGGGGGGTCCTAAGCCACAACCTGATAATTGCCCACCCTTACATCATTTGGAGAATTCTTAATCAGCGTCCGGATTGGGTATTCACCCTTAGAGGGTTTCGGATAGAAAATTAAAAAAAACCAGTTTTAAATAATGGACCAAGAGAAGATTTTTTCCCCAAATTATGTTTTTGCCACTTTTTAACGGATGATATAGGAAGAGTTTTTATTAATTTTCAAAAAGTAGCTCAAAATAGGTTTTCGATCAAATTGAATTAAATTTTTATTTTTATTCATTAAACGAAACTTTTTTCACATGTGTAAGTACAAAAATACAAAGTCCATATAAACATAACAGTCATGATTTTATTTGTACCGTTATTTTCCCCTTATTTATAATCAATATGTTTATAATTGTTACGGGATTTTTTTCTCTCTTAAATAAAAATTGCAAAATTGTTAATTTTTCAATTTTTCGGTAAATGGGGGTTTTAAAAAATTTTCCCTTTTTTTCCACATTAAAATTTTTTTTAAAAAGAAAAAAAAAAAAATGAACAATATTTAAAAATTTTAAAGAAAAAAAGGAAAGAAAAATAGCTTCTGATCAAAGCTTACACAATAAAACTTATTTTGAAATTGTTTAAAAATTGTCTTTTTTAAGAGAAATTTCTTCCTAAATTTTTTTTCCCTTTTTTAAAAAAAAATTGCATGAGTTTTCAAAATCAAATAGCTTTTGTTTAAATTTTGCTATTTCATTCTTATTAAAAAAGTAATTAAAAAAAATATCAAGCTTAAATTATTGTTTTGTTCATTGCTGTGTTTTAACCAAAACTTACAGTTTTTAAAATCAATTGATACATGTAAAACTTTTGTTAATAAATAATTTTTTAAAATTGGTTCATGAGACCTAACTTTTGTGATAATCTGTACTCATGAAACCTGTACATTTGTGATAATGTTAACCCTTTTTCCCCCCTAAAACCATTTTTTTTGCACTCAGTAGGGACCCCCATAAACCCCCACTGCAGAAAACCACATTTAAAAACCCTTTTCCAAATTTAAATTTTTAAGGGCCTCATTCCAACCCCTGGGGAGCAGCAACAGCATAAAAACCGATCACCTGCGAGTTACTTGCGGGGTGGGTCTGCGATTACTCCCCAGGCTATCGGGTTTTTTTCTTTTTTCCCCCATGGGTCTTTTCGGGGCCCCTTTTTAAAGGGAAAGGGGGTTTAAATTTTCCCGAGAAATACTTTTTTGATCATATGAATTTTTAAATAGCACTTTTTTTACTTATTTTTTTCATAATTTAAGGAGACCTTTTTATGATCATTTTAACAATTTTTAGACAAATTTTTAGTTAAAAAAACCCCTTTTGGGGATCTGTTAAAATTTTTATAAACCTTTTAGATTTTTTTGGGATCCTATTAATTCAGGGCCAGTGGATTAAACATAGATCAAACCTTTTTCCTGGGGGCATTGGGCCCCTTTTTTTTTTTTTCTTTTTACATCAAAAACAAAAGGGAATTAGACGAAATGTATAAAAGGCTACTTTACATAAATCGAAGGATTTATGATTATCGACCCTAAAAAGGGGCTGATTTTGGGACTGTAGTTAAGCCTAACGATGTCTTTTTTGGATATCCTTTTTTAATACTATTTGGGGCCCCCTTAATAGATCACCGACCTATTTTAGCAATGTTTCTTATAAGTAAAGAGTCTGGTGAAATGATGTTTAGAAATTTGTACAAATAAAGAAAAGAACAAAATTTTTAAAAATTTTTCCCCCCCCCCCATTCCATACTCACTTTTCAAAATTATTAACTGTTCACAAACCGGAATTTTACTATTAGTTTTCCGCCCTTTTTTACAGTATTTCCCAAAGCGACTCCACAAATTTTCGGGGGGGGAAAAACCCCCAAAAGCAGGGGGGCACGGGGAAACCCCCGACCATCCAACCACGGGAAAAGGTTCCCCCCCATAAAAAAAAAGAATGAACCTCCCCCGGGGTTTGAACCCACCAGTGAGGGGCCGATGGTGTTTTAAAATTTAGCGCTTTACCTCTCACCCCCGGGGGGCCTCGTTCACCCCTTTTTAAATTTTGAATTTTTTATGATATAAAAAAATCAAATTGACGGGGGCGATAAATGTTTTTAAAAAGGGAATTTTTAAAGAAATAAACCCCTTTTTTCCCGTGCAAGGGGGCATATGATTTTTGTTCTTGTTTTTAAGTGTGTTTTTTTCTTTTTCAATAAAATTGTTGAATCTTTAAATTTATCCCCCAGTAAGTAAAATATACCCTTTAAAACTTCAGATCCTTTTAAAAACAATCCATTATAACTCTCCTCAGTAAAGACCCCCCATTAACACACACCATTATAAAAAAACCCCTTTAACACAGTCTAACATTTACCCCCAAACTAAACCAGGGGTTTTTTTTGACTGATTTTAAAATTTCCCCCAGTATAAATTTTTAAAATTTTTATGATTTTATCTAATTTTAAAACCCCCTGCATATTTTTAAAACCCTTTTTCCCCCATAGGGGGCACCATGAAAAACCAAAGGAACAGCAAAAAAAACCAAAACCAGCCTCGAGAAACCCGGGGGGGCTGTTTCGGGTTCCTGCCCCAGGGTCGGGAAAGGGGGGTTTTTTAAAAAAATTTTTGGGAAGGGGTTTAACTGGGGTTTTTCTGCAGATCAGGTTTATTGATCCCTTTTTGGGGGTGTCAAAATGAGAAATGGGGAAAAAGGGTTAAAATAACTGCACGGGGGCTTTGTTTTGAAGATACCCGAACTGACACGAAGCCGGGATTGAAAAGGGCAGCGGGGGTTTTTTTTCAAAATGTGGGCATTTGGGGGAAAAACGGGACTGTATAAAAATTTTAAACTTAAGGGGGAATATAAAAACATAAAAGAATACAAAAATATTGAATACGGATATACAAAAAATTATTTCGCAAAACCTCTTACGAAAAAAAATTTAAAACTCTTGGAAAAATTTTTTGTTACTTCCTCATTTTGAGTTTTTTAATTTTTCCCCCCCACCTTTTCCCCATTCTAGTAAAATTTTTAAAGCAAGACTTTAAAACATTTTTTTGTTTTTTTTCTAAAATTTTCTATCTGAGATTTTAAAAAGGGAAAAAAGGAAAATTTTTTTGGGGTTTTTTGTCCCCTTAAAAAAAAAAAACAACAACTGTGTTTAAACAGATCAAGAAAAAAAATTTTTCCATACAAATTTTTACACAGAATGTTTATACAGTCAAACCGTTTTAAAGGGGCAGCAAGGGAACAAAAGAAAGTACCGCTTAACAGAGACTCTAAATGAGGTTTAAAAAATTTTCCAAAATGCTTTTGGTTTAATTAAAACTGCCCCCTTTTAAATTTCAGTTTTAATACCCTGGGGTCACTATTTTGGGTTCAACGTTTTTCCTTAATCGTATTTTTTTTTTTAAAACTTTTTGTTTTGCCTGCCCGGTTTTTAAATTGAAAAACCCAAACCTTGCTCCCCAAAAAGGTAAAGCAACACCTAAGGGGGTCTAAGTCTCAATATAAAAAAGGAAAAAACCCAAAAATGACTTTTTTGCCCTTTAAACTGTCAAACTTTTTAAAATTTTAAGGGGGAAAGGAATTTTCCCCTCCGGGCCATTTTTTTTGCACAACACCAGCCCTGGGTCTTTCTAAATGTTAAGGGAGTGGACTGGGGTGGACCACGCTGCCCCCCCGACTTAGGTGGGAAAAAAATGAAATTGATTTTATCCGGAAGCATGGAGGGGCCCACTTGCAATATTAATTTTAGGCGTAACTTATAAAATATTTTGACCTATTTCTTGAACCAATCAATCTTGGTTTTCTACCTAAATTTTGGAAAAACCCCTTTTTTTTTGGGTTTTCAAAAATATATTTTAAGATTTTTCCATAAAAAATGGGGGTTTTTGGGCAAAATTTCCTAAGTGGGTTTTTAAAATTTGGGAAATAAAAAAAATATCTACCTATTTTTAAAAAAAAAAAACCACCATTTAAAAAAACAAAATAAAAAAAAAACATTTTTTTCTTAAGGATACCTAGTCAACTTTGGGAGGAAATTGTCCCCCAAGTCACAAAATCACAGTGTATAAAAAACTAAAATAACATTTTTTGCAACAGCCCCATGGTTTGGGAAAGGGCCCCTAAACAGGGGGGGGAGATTGAATCCCAAGAATGAACTTTTTTAAATTTTTTTCTTAAATTTTTTTTTTTTTCCCCCTTTTTTCTTTTTTTTTAACACTTTTTCTGTCTTTTTTTCTTTTAATCTTTTTTTTTTGGGGGGGTGAAATAGCCCCCACCTTTACTTTTAATACCACAATTTTGATGGGCCGTTTTTCGCATTAAAAAAACCCAAAAAAACCCCCAAATTTTGTATAATGACCAAATGATTTAACAGAAATTTTTCAATCAGATACGAGATTTAGCCCAAAAAAGTGAAAAAACCCTTTTTATAAAAAAATATTTTCGGGGCACAAAAATTTGTAGTAAAAAAGCCCGAAGAACAACTTTTTCCTTTAAATTTGTAAAATCAATTTTCCACCGGGGGAGTATAGTTTTTTTTTTTAAAAAAAAAAGGTGGCTCTTTTTTAATTTTGGGGGGGTGGTTGTGAGGGGTTTTAATTTTTTTTTTAAAATGAGTACAATGGGGCCCAAAAAAAACTTTAATTACAAAAAAATCTTAAACCTCCTTTTAACACATCTAGCTATCTCATAAACCTCAAGGGGGTCTCCGGGGTTTTTTGTTTCTCTAAGTGGCTGAACAGGTGGAAAATCTTCACCAAAGTTTTTAAAAACCGTAGGGACCACGAGTTTTATCTAAAATAAAACCGTCCTTGCTCGGGGACATTACCAAAAGCTGATATGCAAAGAACAGTATTGCTCATTTTTTTTTTTTTTTTCACAGTAAATTTAATAATCAAGGTCAAATTTGGACAAGCCCCCTAACCCCGCTTTAACCTTGCATTTTAAAAGGTCATTTTAAAAACGCACCTTTGCTTTAACAACGATAACAATTTGCACATTGCCACTCTTACTCCCCCAATTTCAATAGCCTTCCAAAAAAAATCTTTATTATTTTTTAAAAGTTTAAAAAATTTGGGGAAAAAAAAAAAATTTCCCCGAAAAAATTTTTTCTTTTCAAACCCCTTCCACTTTAGAACACACAACTTCCCCCCCCTTCCCTTTTATTATTTTTGCTCGAGAAAATTTTTGTTATATCTATGTACTTTAAAAAAAAGGGAATACCCCCCAAAAAAAATTTTTGCTAAATGGGGAAAGGGCCAAAAAAATGGCCCTTTTTAAAGCAATCAGGTTTTTTTCAGTTAAAAAAAAATCCCATTAATGGGAATTTTGGGGGCTCAAGGGACCTGCAAATAATAAATGTAGGAATTTTAACTGAAATTCGGGGCGTTGACGGGAAAAAATTTTACATGACGGTTAACAAAAAAAAAATTTAAACATCAAACTTTTTCCATCATTAAGAGTGTCCCCTTTTTTTTTTCTAAGGAAAGGGGGGTTTTTTTTCTGATTTTAGGGCCTTTAGTAACCAAATGCCCTGTTTTTTTTAAAAAAAAAATAATTCAAGAGT
>CM037777.1:47143094-47193094 GCA_021229015.1 Solen grandis
CCATTGCAACATTTTTATTTTCGGAAATGATCTGAGCAACCTTTTCAATTTCATATAGCAGAGCTAAAATAAAATTATCGAAAACAAAGTAGGCTGGTTAATAAATATGTAATTAAGCAAACTTCCATTAAATTTCCGAAAGAATGATATTTAGTAAAAAAAAATTTAAAAATACTGAAATAAACTCAGATATTAGTGCAAACATGGCTTGGCTCCACTGTTATGACATTACATTACATATGAGCATATTCATTCTAAAGTTATACAGTGGGTTTCAAACTAATATTACTTCCATCTATTGAAATTGTGTTTGTATTTGTACTTTTCTCACTCGTCGTGCCTGATATTTTTTCAAGATTTTTCGATTAGGAGAGATTTGAAAGCTCTCTAACCTTGATGTCCGATTATTACTCTGCCATTGCATTAAAACTCCACATACACATGTATTCTTTTCATATTCTTTGAGCTTTGTTTTTTCTTTTTTATTGAATTTTTTTTTTAAAAAATTTAAAAAAGATGAAAATATTTTTTTGCCATGGTAAAGTATACTATAAATATAATTTAAGGAAAGATGTGACTTATTATGTACCATGCTTATCATCATCATCATTATTGCTTTCTATATCTATAATAAACTAAATTGTAAAACGTCAAATTCATATTTCTTCATATTGTAACTATTATGGCACGTTATATATCCTTTATTTTTGACTTAAGGGTTGAAAATAAATTCTAATATGAATGAGGGGATAAATACATGTAATATCAAATCCTTCCAAATTCCTTTCGGACTTAGATATGGTAGTATCTATATAATTCATAAAGCGGAGAAAACGTGTGATATTAGCATTCCATTTCATTACATAGGCGAACCTCGAGCTCGAGATAAGGTTTCCAAATATCAACTGCGACAAGTCTCTATTTGAGAAATCACGATAGACAATACATCTTTGTTTCTCGTTCCAGCGTAGAAGAAACCAGTGTGCAAAATGCTGACGTCGCCTTCATTATATGCAACATAACCATTTCCTATCTAGTTTTATTTATATGTCATATATAGGCAGAATATGTATCGCTTCAGGTGAATCTGATAGCAAGGAGAAATTTTAAAGTTTACATTAATTTTATGGAATAAATGCATTCTATACTGTCATATTGCCCATACAGTAACACGTATCACGGCTGCCGTTTAGGGCTGAAACCTAGTCCATTTTTTATAACCTGAATACCCGTCATACTATTAACCGGTGTAACAGCCTAGTCCAGTTTTTCCCCGGGGAAGAAACTGACTAGTCAGGTTTTTCCCCACCCAGTCAGTTTCCCCCCCCTTTTTTAAGTTTGAGGTGGGGAAATTCTGGACCAGTCAGTTTTTCCCCCCTATCAATATATTTTGCAAGATGGTGGGGAAATTCTTGACCAGTCAGGTCCCCCCCCCCCTGTCATTTAGATTGTTCGTGATGGTGGGGAAATTCTGGACCAGTCAGTTTTTTCCCCCCTATCTAATATTTTTACATGATATGGTGGGGAAATTCTTGACCAGTCAGTTCCCCCCCCCCTGTCATTATGATTGTTCGTGATGGTGGGGAATTTCTTGACCAGTCAGTTTTTTCCCCCCTATCTAATATTTTTACACGAGATGGTGGGGAAATTCTGGACCATTCAGTTTTTTCCCCCTATCTAATATTTTTACATGATATGGTGGGGAAATTCTTGACCAGTCAGTTCCCCCCCCCCCCCCCTGTCATTAAGATTGTATTGACGGTGAGGAATTTCTGGGCCAGTCAGTTCCCCCCCCCCATCCAAAATATTGTGCGAGATGGTGGGGAAATTCTGATCAAACATTGAATTACATGTCCAGAATTTCCCCACCATCACAAACAATCTAAATGACAGGGGGGAAAAACTGACTGGTCCAGAATTTCCCCACCATCTCGCATAAAAATAGTAGATAGGGGGGAAAAAACTGACTAGTCCAGAATTTCCACATTACATAAACAATCTAAATGATAGGGGGGGGGGGAAACTGACTGGTCCAGAATTTCCCCACCATCTCATGTAAAAATACTAGATGGGGGGGGGGGACTGACTGGTCCAGAATTTCCCCACCATCACAAACAATCTAAATGACAGGGGGGAAAAACTGACTGGTTCAGAATTTCCCCACCATCTCGCCTAAAATTTTATTAGATAGGGGGGAAAAAACTGACTAGTCCAGAATTTCCACATTACACAAACAATCTAAATGACAGGGGGGAAAAACTGACTGGTCCAGAATTTCCCCACCATCTCGCATAAAAATATTAGATAGGGGGGAAAAAACTGACTAGTCCAGAATTTCCACATTACATAAACAATCTAAATGATAGGGGGGAAAAAACTGACTGGTCCAGAATTTCCCCACCATCACAAACAATCTAAATGACAGGGGGGAAAAAACTGACTGGTCCAGAATTTCCCCACCATCTCGCATAAAAATATTAGATAGGGGGGAAAAAACTGACTAGTCCAGAATTTCCACATTACACAAACAATCTAAATGACAGGGGGGAAAAACTGACTGGTCCAGAATTTCCCCACCATCTCGCATAAAAATATTAGATAGGGGGGAAAAAACTGACTAGTCCAGAATTTCCACATTACATAAACAATCTAAATGATAGGGGGAAAAAACTGAATGGTCCAGAATTTCCCCACCATCTCGCATAAAAATATTAGATAGGGGGAAAAAAACTGACTAGTCCAGAATTTCCACATTACATAAACAATCTAAATGATAGGGGGGAAAAAACTGACTGGTCCAGAATTTCCCCACCATCTCATGTAAAAATACTAGAGGGGGGGGGACTGACTGGTCCAGAATTTCCCCACCATCACAAACAATCTAAATGATGGGGGGGGAAAACTGACTAGGCCAGAATTTCCCCACCTAAAACCTTAAAAATAGAGGGGGGAAAAACTGACTGGGTGGGGAAAAACCCTGACTAGTTAGTTTTTTCCCCGGGGAAAAATCTGACTAGTCAGTTTCTTCCCCGGGGAAAAACCTGACCAGTCAGTTTTTTCCCCGGGGAAGAAACTGACTGGGGAAAAACCTGACTGTTACACCGGGGCTAACCTGATACTCGTACTAAACTCGTGTAGTTATTGCATAAAAAAACTAACACCTGTAATAACTAGTCATTTTTAAGTCGTTGATTTTGAATAATTTAATTCAATAAGTGCTAAATGATACAGACTTTGTGCGCCAAAAATACGTTTATCTAGAAGATTTTGTAAAATTATGTTAAAAAATATCATTATGAATTGGGTAATTACGTGTAGATATGTTATATAAAAAAGGAAATACACCAGGTATCATTAAATAAAAGTGTGACATTGGGTAACGGTAATATTGTACCCGCGTACTTTTTTCTGCCCTTTTTCCGTGTTCTACTTTTTTACATTTGCTGTCTCTTAAAATATCTTGCAAAATTAAATGAAGTATTTATAGTATATGCATATATTAATCAACTTGTGTTTCGGTCTTTAATAAATACACTGAAGAGACGTTATAAACTCCACTTTATAAAATGCGATATCGAGGTAAGTGTCATGTTAATCCCAGTTGTTATTTTGTTTAATCTTGCTGGAAATTAATGACATTTGGAATAAAATGAACTGACCATAGATGCAATAATTTGTTAGTTTACTTAAATGTACATGTATTACCACAATTCCTCAAAATATGCGGTGGGGGAAATAAGTTTTGTTCAGTATATTAATTGATCCTTATTTTTAGTTGTTGTTGTATTGGGGTTTACCGTCACTGCGATATTATTTCAATCATATAGCGACGTCCAGCTAATTACAGGTGGAGGAAGACCCCGAGTACACAGTGGTACCCGGGTAGAACCACCGACCTAACGCAAGCCAGCTGGAAGGGTTCCTCAAATGAAAAATCCGAAGTCCCTACCGGGATTCGAACCCACAGCGGTGAGGGGCTGATAGATTTGTAGTCCACGACTGTAACCGCTCGGCCACGGCGGCACCCTCCTTATTTGTAACAGTTCACTAAACATTTAGTTTGAAAAATGCATTAAGGTAGCTGAAGGCACTTCCTACACAGGCAAACCAAAGACAGTGTTCTTCTCATTCAGTGAGTTGTTTATGCATACGTTTGAAGCAAATCGTAGCAATCATGATTGTACATTACGATAATGCGTAGAAATTTGACATTTTAAAATTCAAAGACGCCCCTAGAAGCCTTGTACGAGAGAGAGAGACTCAAAGAATTTGATACCATTATACGTGAGCTTTTGTGTTCAGGCCCATTTCAATATTCTGCAGAACTTCATTTCACTCTGGGAGAATATTAATGCTGTAATGCACTTGTAAAAGGATTCAATGGAGAGACAATCAGCATGCCTAGAAAATGGGAAGAAAAGAAAATTCTGTTCAGGTTAAAAATAAGGTATTGCAATGGCTATTACTTGGAAATATATAAAAGTCAATTCATGAAAAATAATTGTCTTGCTGATTTTGCTTTTGGTTGTATGCATTTCTGCAAACTAAGTAATAATGCCACACTTTAGTATATGTGTGTATTTAAAATTACAGATTGCTCCTATCATGTAGGTATCAGTTACAAGAAATTGTTTCCCAGACGACGAAAGATAATGTGAAGTTTTCCCCGGGGACATTTTTGATTTAATCCACCGATAAATTAACAGAAGGGTAACAAGACGACTTCCCGGAGATGTACATAGATACATCTGTTCTGCATATTATACATGAGAAACTTAATGAGTAACATTAGTAAATATAATGCATATTTAATAAGTATAATCCTACTGCCTCGATTAGGAATCGTACTCAGGACCTTTTGTCGGAATCTTCCGCAAGGAAGTACAAGTGCCATTTATCACTTTTATTACACATCTAAATCATCTCACATATGCGGAACCAATCCATTGCACCGGAGTTTGACTTAGCAATGGCTTGTGTAGGATACTAAAGAGAAAAAGTTTTCTTAGTGGTATGCAAGGACAGATTGTGTACGTCTTTCTTTACAGGGTCGTGATGTGACCATTTGTATTAAATGAAAATGCTGGTATACATATAAATATTTTGGTTACCATAGCAAACAGAGTTCTGCATGGCCAAGTTTATTTAAGCAACTTTTGTTTGTGACCACCAAACGAGTATACGTGCCAGGTCTCATTAATTTCTTTCCGGTTGTTTTTGATGAGCTATCATCTGAATCAAAACGTTGACGACTAGCACGGGGTAATCTTAATCGCTCATCACGAGTGCGGTGTGCTCATGGGGAAAATGCAAAAAGATAGACTGCAGCTCAAACTTTTAACGGAGTATTTGGCCCTTTAGTTATTATTCATAATAACAAACTTAAATTATGTTATACATATAAATAATCAACTGGTTATATCATAAAAATACAAGTAACTACAGAATAGATAACATCATTATCAAAGCTATTTAAAAACGCAGTTTATTTAATTTTTTTTCATCAAAAGTCCCTGAGAATATCGATTCACCAAAGTTTAACGTAGGTCCGAGGTAAAAATCTTTAAAGCATTACAGTTTATTAAAACATGCAACCAGCAAACTAAATAATTGCTTTTTGATTTGTGAACTACTTGACGTGCTTCGGCATCGCTGGTGATAATTACGCACCAAGTAATGCAATTATTTCATTTTAAATGAATTTTGTCGTGTCTTGTCAGAGAAAAATTGAACCAGTTTAAGATTTTTACTTGTGTTTAAAAATGTGACCATTCGAGTTGCATTGTACGGAGAAATAACAAATATATAATACATTTGGTTATTTAAACATGTTTTGATTTAGATAGTTGGGTCAAATTACGAATTTAAATCATATCGGCAAGTTTCATAAATGTTGTATCTTGACAGTTCAATATTTTCAAGAAATTCAGCGTTTCTCTTTCGATTATCTGTAAACACTTAAATCAAAAGAAAAAAATGACTTTTGATTTGTAGATCGAAGTCGTAGATTGTTATATATGAAAAAATGGCATTTTAACATCTTAGTACCCTTATAAAGCTATCAGCTTATATCATTAACTCCATTGCAACATTTTTATTTTCGGAAATGATCTGAGCAACCTTTTCAATTTCATATAGCAGAGCTAAAATAAGATTATCGAAAACAAAGTAGGCTGGTTAATAAATATGTAATTTCATTCATTAAGTTTCCGAAAGGATGATATTTAGTTTAAAAAAAAATAAAAAGACTGAAATAAACACAGAAATAAGTGCAAACATGGCTTGGCTCCACTGTTATGACATTACATTACATATGATCATTTTCATTCTAAAGTAATACAGTGGGTATAATATTACTTCCATCTATTGAAATTGTGTTTGTATTTGTACTTTTCTCACTCGTCGTGCCTGATATTTTTTCAAGATTTTTCGATTAGGAGGGATTTGAAAGCTCTCTAACCTCGATGTCCGATTATTACTCTGTTATTGCATTAAAACTCTATATACACATGCATTCTTTTCATATTCTTTAAACTTTGCATTTCTTTTTTATTGAATTTTACCCAATTATTTTAATATCAAACATATAAATATATGAATGGTGATATTTAGCCAAATCAAATAGTTGATTCATAGGAATATAGACACTCGGATGAAAATATTTTTTTAAAAAATTTAAAACTATTATGGCACGTTATATATCCTTTATTTTTGACTTAAGGGTTGAAAAAAATGAATGAGGGGATAAATACATGTAATATCAAATCCTTCCAAATTCCTTTCGGACTTAGATATGGTAGTATCTATATAATTCACAAAGCGGAGAAAACGTGTGATATTAGCATTCCATTTCATTGATAACAATATTTTCAGACTCATAAATACATCAAATGGAACATTATTGTTCTGTCAGTTTCTACATGTAGCTTTTGGCTTGAACGTGAGACATAACTAAACTGAATTATATTTTGATTAATAAGCAACAAATATATGTAACAGATGCGGGTGATATAGTGGGTTATGACCATCGGGTTTTGTCGGACTCTTAGAATAATATGTCCGAAATAGCAAGATTGTTTTAAACACGTTTCTATTGCTACAGTTGATGTTTCAATTGATGTCTGTTTTTATTTCAGATTTAGCTGATTTCAAAGATACAAGAGAGTGGTTTGCTTATTACAAACACGCAGCTCCAAAATTTCTTATTTTGGAGAATTTACATAAAAGAAAACGTGTTTTGCTTAATACATGAACGAAAAGAACGCCCAATAAGAATGAATCTACAATAATTTAATATCGGCCTAGTTCATTGATGCCGCCAGGAAAGTACTCCCCGCTTGAATAAAGAACTTAGAATTATACAACACACATCACAGATTATTCTTGTCATAACATCCGAGATACAGCGCCCGTGATGCGTATTGTAAGACAATTTATGGCATATCAATTGGATTCAGGCTTGACTACAAAGACAGCTATTTCCAATCATTGTCCTGGAATGTCTCCTACGTCTCTGTTCCAGCTGTTTTTTCTCGGCCGTCATTCAATTATGGTCAGAATGTAGCTAATACAATGTAAAATGTATTTTCTTCAATCAATCAGATCAAACATTAGTCAAGTGGCTGAAATATTTTATACCACATCTTGCCTTTATAATCGTATTTCAGAAACAATACATGTTCATGTCTCATGTTGTTCTTTTAAAATCCTCTACAAATGAAAAAACAGTTTTTTTAACGGTATTTTTGTTAAAAACTAACAATTGCGTTTGTCATTATGGTTGATTCAATGTGTTGTTCTTCCATCTTTTAACAATAAGCGCTTGTGGCTTCATCATTTTAATATTCCATAATTACACAAAGATGACAGTTCTAGTTTGCGTTCAGAGTGTGTATAGTTTGTATTTGATTACAAATTAGTTAAGAAATACTATTCAATTTGGAACACATTAAAGCTATTTGTCATGGTTAGTGTTGCAATAATCACAAACTGCAGCTATTTGTATTGCGATGCTTTATTAATTATATTTCAATTTGAGTTATTAAAATATGTTTAATGAGGATGATCATGATAAATAGAATGAGCATGTATTTAATGATAGTTTTAAAGTATTCTGAAATTTCTTTTTGCTTTCAGAAATATTTGAAAATGTTAAAATTAATTTTTTGGCCTTTGCTTTTTCGAAAATGAAACTATAAAAGAAGAAAATTATATCGAAAAGAACATAATATTTGTAACAATGTTCATGTCTTTATCTGACTATTTTTGATAAATACAATGTACCAGTCAAAAGTAAGGAAATCGTGAAATATTTAAAATTGGGAAAGTTGAATTGTAATAATCAACATTGGCATGTAGATTCCAACAATGTAGAACTCTGTGTGTGTGTGTGTGTGTGTGTGTGTGTGTGTTAAAAACAATTAAAATTGATTTGTTTTGCATTTATTACGAAACAAGTTATCAAAACTTATATTGATCATTCTCGGTGGCTCTGGTGGCGGCGTCTGTGGTCATTACTGTGGGAGGAAATCGGAGAACCCGGAAGAAAACCCACTTGTCTAAACGGGCGACCACTGTACCCCTTTACGTATGTGATCAAGAATCGAACCGGGACGCGTTGGTGAGAAGCGAGGCGCGTAATAACTGTGCTATGTGTGTTGTGTCTTAATATTATTATCATATATCATTATTATGCCTGATATTCTATGAACAATATTTTTAAATAATTAAGAATATTCTGTTAATCCCATTACTGTGTCAGTGTATCAATATAGTTCTTTGTGTACTTAACAATGTATGTTCTTACAACGCCAACTGAACATGCGCATAAAATATACAGTCATTATATCGACCCGACCCTGACAAATTCAATTACGTGTATGTTTTCTGCCAATGTTTACAGACCGTTTTGTCCACACTAAGCTTGCCGGCACTATCTGTACAGAACAGTGACCATGGTGTCTTTACGGCTTGTATATCAATCTTAATTGCATCATATCTCTTTCTAGAACCACTTTTTACCCACAATTATCAAAATTATAATTTATTTTTTTAAATGTCAAAATATCACCAACAAAAATATAATATATTAAAGTGTAACAAGTTTATTGATTTAAACATTAATATTAATAATCAATATCAAGCAAATATAAATATAAAAAAGTGTTGTTGCCAATAATTAAATATGAATCATAGCAACTATAAGGCTAGTATGCAAAACATATTAAAAAATAAGTTTATTTTACATAATTAGATTCATAAAATATATGTGGTTCACTGATCATGCATAACGAGAAAGGAATTTGTGAGTATGTAACAGTTACAAGTCATCAGGATTCTGAAGTAATATGAATCATAGAAATTAATATTGAAAACTACAGTGTGTTTTTGCACAAGTTTGCGTGCATGCTGTTCTTCGGTAGCACACATTTTGGCATCGGACAATTCTGGGCTATATTTAGAAACATATTTATATAGTTCCCTCTTTTTTCTACACAGAGAAAAAAAAATCCAAAATTTGCTTTCTCTCTTATTCTTAAATGGTGTAACTTTCATGTTTATATCAGTACGATTGCGTTATGGCAGTTGAAACTGAATTAAATGTGTTGAAAATCGATGCTGGAGATAACGTATTTGATAACTGTAACGAAAAAAAAAAGTACGGAGGAGGAAAAATCGCAAAACATTCAGAGATATTTCGAACGATTCTAGCGATGGGCAACAATATAGTGGTGGAACTTTGACAACACGCAACAGTTGACTCATAGCACAGTGGGTAAATAGTCAGTCCGTTCGCATGCATGTAAAGGGGTGTGGGTTCGAGCCCCAGTCGGGTATTTTTTTTTTTCGTTAAAAGACACACATATTTTTGTTACATTGAAATCATTAATTTACCTATATTAGGTACATGTGTATATATGAAAAAATAAAAAAGTGTGTTCTTTTAAATATATTTGCCTCCACATATTCATATAATCATATAAACTGTAGGCAAGAGAAATGGGGAGAATAAAGGTGGCGATATGCTAATTGTTAGCAATCCATTTAACCAAATTATGTGTTAATTTTTTTAACGACCGTACATGTTCAAGCAAGATTAAAGCGCGTTTATAACACTGGGTTCATTGGCATCGCTTGAAATTTTGATCCTCGCTTATCAAATTTACTTAGTTAAACAAAAGAAATGCGACATCAAAGTATTAAAAACCCTGTACTCTCAGCGCTTTAAGGACTATGTTACTGGCTAAATTGCAAAAAACAAGCCCATGTACCTACCATAAAAAGGTTGGCAAGTAAGAAGCAGGAGAACTCAAAATGATAATATATCAGTTAATTTAACTTGAACTTAACTTTTGACAAAGCCATGTTGCCGTTGTTACTATGTTGTTGGTGTACACAGGGAGATAAATGCACTATTTACGGTACAAGTTTTCAAACTCCCTCATATATGTGTGTTAAACAGAGAACTTGATTTACAATAGGGTAATATTAGTACAGATGGATCGAGCCTTAGTTTTTTGAAATATTATCATATATCATTTCAATGTTAACTGCATACAGATATCTTAACAAATATGGTCGCCTCCATCTTGATATGCACTTGGTTACAAATTCATTCATTCTAGCAACTTCAAACAGAGTGTCATTGCAAGGACTTATAGGTTATGAAATTCCGTTTGTTGAGCAAATGTTTAATACCTTTCGATCTTTTCTTAAGTTTTTTGATTTCACATAATCCTGTTTAAATTAGTGAGTGTAAATGGTAATTCCATTTACACAGCTCTTCCCGAAAATGAAGGCCTAATCACTGAAGTTTGTGTTAATTCGCAGTACGACACTATTTGTGAAAGATCGTATGTTTTTCTAAATGTTGAATAAATAATGTCGTATTGGCATTCTTTTAACAATTATATCAATATTACGATTTCATACGTTAAATATTGTTATATTCATAGATTTAGAATGAAGAACATGCAGAGCTATTTTAACCGCTTTTTACGTGTCTCAATTTTGTAATGGTGAACCTTTGGTTTCGAGACAATAATTTAGTGTGAAGGTCACCATTTCGAGAGACAGACGAAAAGAGAAATTGCTCTATAACGTTTTTACATTTGAACATATGTATACTAAAGGGAAATGTTGCATAAGCATTGTACTGTGTGTTAAATTGATTTTCGCATCGATCTCTACTTAGATTAATTAATGTTTGGTGTTTTGCAGGTAGGCAAAGTTTGTTTACATGTGTGTGTAGTTCAGGATCTCAGAACCGGTCACCTAGTCATACAAAGTATGGTTTGTCGTGCTGCACATTGTTATTTGAGAATAAGTTTCGTCGTTTCTAATGGACATATTGCGAATTCTAAAGCATTTTGTAATAGTTTTTTGTGGTTTAGAATTTCATAGTGTTACTATATAGGCCCTCTTCTATTTGCACATGGTGTATTTTTTGATTATGGGATATTTTGACATATTATAAATATGGGAACTCTGCGGAAAGTAAGAAGTGACAGGTAGAAATTCAACCATCAAAATGGTAATTAATTACTCTTACATAGTGAATGTTAAAGTACAAAATACATTTTTCATAATGAGCGTATGATTGAGAACTATTGCAATGAAAAAAATAAAGGTAGCACTATACCAAATAGTGCACAGGCAAGTTTTGGCAAAGACATAAATAAAGAGATGGGAAGCTTTCCTAAACAGCGCTTTATCGAGTGCCTCAAGAGTTTACGAGAAGAAATTAAGACACGTATATAACTGGTCCGACCATTCAAATATTATAGCCTCGTGTACATGCAAGATTAACCCGTGATTTTTGCCGGTTAATGTCTTCTTCTTCTTTCGAAAGTTGACTGGTGTTCTTGTGATATAAGTCAATAATTTTCAATAAAGAGATTTAACTTTTCAACATTATTATTGTAATTTATTATGAATTTAATGTGAACACTTGATAGTGTCCTCTTTATACCAGTGTATTTGACCTAACTGTTGGACACCAACGTATTGTACTTCTTTTGTGTAAAGTGACATATTGGAAAACTTAATTGTGTAATGGGTAGTACATAGTTACAAGTGTAAATCATTGATATCATACATTTGTTTAAAAATTAAAGGCTGGCTTACCTCAAGGATAATTCATCTATTGTATGCAGACATATATTTTGATATAAATTCACACAGTTTTTTAAAAACTTGTACCAAAAGCATCAAATATTAATCCTTATATTTCTTTCAAAACGGTGTCATAAAATTTTGTCAGTCAGAGTTAGTAAGTTATGCCTATAAAACATATTTATAAAGGATAAAAGATACATTTTTGTCTGAATGTTTCATAATCCAAAAAGTGAACACAAAATATTGAAATTTCAAGAGTTACATAGTTCTTAATTATCATTGCATCCAAATGTTGTCTATCAGTACATGGCATACTATCCAGTTCAACTGTTTCTGTTTTGAAGTTCGCTGTAACCAATGGCTGTATATAGTTATATTAAAAATGCTTTACCTTCAGAAAAAAAAACATTCAAAAATATATATTCAAATATCAATAAACCTTGATAATATATTATTTTTACAACAATAATAAAATCAACCATTGTTCCTGACTCTGGTTTGTATGAGTGAAAAACAAAATGAAACCGTTTACATGGCGGCAAACAATTGTATATAAAATGTCTTAAATATTCAATTAATATCACTGTGCTGATTATCTTAATTAGCTTTATATGTATTAACATATTTTGATTAAAACTGCCTATTTAACTCTTTGTCTTATGTATTTAAAATAAGTTGACGCCAGATTCACAATATTTAACATAAGTATTTGAGTTTGCGATGACATTCTCAACATTTGTGTATAGAATTTGAACTTCGACATTCGTACTTACATAATTATGCAAGACATATATAGTATATGTATATAAGGCTAGAGCCTTGGTATATATATATATATATATATATATATATATATATATATATATATATCGCTGAAACTTAACATTTTTACATTCAGCTCACATGAATACATCATAAACAATCGTCAAGACGAATAATGCAGCATAGCCATGACCAAATTTCATTGTACACTCAAAGGAATTTCTTAACGTCCACATAAATTTTTCATAATTCCATCGAATTTGGATTATGCATTAAATTCAAACTAAATCATTTATTTCGCAAAGGTATTTGCTATAATATTTAAGGTGTACATACGAGCTATGAGAGTGGTTTGGAACAACAATTAAATGCGTATGTACGTTTGAAATAAATAATTTAGTTTGAATTAAATGCAAAACCATTTTTTATAGAATTATGAAAAATCTAGATGGACGTTTATAAATTCCTTTGCGTATGAATTATTGTACATTTGTCGGTGTGTATGGACACAACAGATTTCCGCTAAATCACGAGAACCACACTGCGAAATCATGAGTACATTACACAGTTATAGAATTGTCTCATTGCAGTATCATGTGTTCATTAGACTGATATAGAACTATCTATCTGCAATATCATTTGTAATATAGTACTGCCCTACTGCGATATCAAGTGTAAATTAAACAGATATAGCGATACGCCACTGCAATTTCATATATACATTAGACAGATATAGTGTTGTCCCACTAAGATATCTTGTGTATATTTAACAGATATAGAATAGCCCATAGCAATACCATGTGTACCTAAAAAATATAGCGCTGCCTAACTTAAATATCATATGTACATTAAACAGATATATCGCTGTCATATTACGATACCATGTGTACATTAGACAAATATTGTGCCCCTCTGCGATTCCATGCGTATATCAGACATATATATTACTGCCTCGCTGCGATATCGCGTGAACATTAGAAAGATATACTGCGTAATGCGTAATGTAATACTATGTGTTCATCAGACAAGTAAATGGATGCTCCAATGCGACATCGTTGAAATGTGCCATGTGCAACATATGTAACCTTATCATTATGAAGGGGCCAAACAAGCCTAAAACTATCAAGGAAAGAGAGCCAAGTTAGTAACTTCACCCCACTTAGATCGAACCCACTACACTGGTACGAGGCTTATCGCTTCTCCCGCAAAAGACAAGTTATATCAACTTCATAGAAGACGAAACAAATGATAACAGGTTTAATATGAATTGAAGATAATTCACATTTTTCCGATCTTCTGCAGACCGGACAAAGTTAATCCATTTCACAGCCGGATAAAAAGCGGGAGCCATAACCAAACCTCTAGATACTGTAGACAATACTGATATATACTAACATTTTTTCCTATAACAACTCACTTAAGCTTAGCTGGTTAAAAAAGATATATAAATACAGTAAACAGTCAATGTTTCATATTTGTTAAATCAATATTTAATATAGATATGTTGTTTTGTATTGGAAAATTGTATGCAGATAGAGTTATTAGTAAAATAAAAACAATTTGGATAACTGTTTTGAAAAGTTATACAGAATATGTTAACAGTTTAATGATCAATACAGAAACTGTTTTCTTACATTTTCCATTGAATGATATTTACAGTCTAACATTTCAAATTACAATGAATTCATATATTCAATGGTTGCAAACAAGGATACTTCATAGAATATTAGGTACTAATTATTTGTTGTACAAAATGAATATAACAGATAATAAGTTGTGTACTTTTTGTAAAACAGAAGAAGAAACCATATTACATTTATTCTGGAGTTGTCCAAAACTACAGGTTATCTTTGAATTCTTAAAGCAAAAATTATCATTAATACAAAAAAAATCAGGACTTCTCAACAGTAACTATTTTATATTTGGAGTATATGAAAAATACAAAGACAAAGATAGTTATTCAATATTATTTTAGAAGTTAAAAGATATATTTTCCTATGTAAAATGAAACAAACTTTACCAAACTGTCAATCAATGATGAATAGCTTAAAATTTGCTTGGGAAATTTATAAATCTGCTAAAATTAGCAATGCAGAAAGATAAAGATGGTCAGTTGTAAGACTTTTGTCTCAAATACCTTAGATGATATTTAATCCAAAACAAAACAAAAGAAAATGAAATTTTAATCACAACAACTCATCCATAGAAATATATATATGATGAATATGTTCCCCCACCCCTTCTTTTTTCTGTTTGTTATTTCAATGTTTTTGTTCTCTTTTTTTTTCAGACCCTATAAATTATTACTGATAATATATTGCATAAATTGTATATATCTTATGTCTTATAATGTACGGTATGGAGTGGGATGGCCTAGACCCACACACACCTATTGACGAGGAAAATAAATGGGGTGACCCTGATTATAGGGACCTGAAAAAAAATACTGATATTGCAAGATGCTATCGTAAAAATGAGATTATGCGCAGTTTGACAGGTGTATTTACCAGCACATTTCATTTATCATCTTTTCCATGACCAAAAGTGGATTATCACATTTTCGTTGTTATGCATTTAAGCATTTTGATAGTCTCCAATTGCAACATAAAGAAGATACGGATATTCTCATTATTTTCTTGAAATAAAAGTAATAAAAATGGCTTGCTTCAGCTATAATCAGTGTTCTGTTAATTTTTTTGCAGAGAAAGTTAAAAAAAATATGCAAAAAGCATGTTAAATATATTTTTATGCAGTCGTATGACAACATGGCATGTCTTCCTGCTTTGTGTACTTTTATATGTATGTTTTGTACGTGCATGGGCGTGTGCATTAGTGAAAAAAAATGCATTTCAATTTCTCGTCTCGACACCAGTTTAAATAGGGAATAAACGCTCCGGGATGCCTTTCAGTAGCCTGTTTATTTGGAAATACCAATGATGTTAACTTATAATTGGAACAAGTGTCACTGGATTAAGTAAGTGTACAGAATTAAATACACGCTGAAGACATTCAACAATTCCATTATGTAGCCGTATATCTAGTAATTTGCATATATACCGTGATATATTTGACATCAGGGTATTGAACCTGCAGCTTCAGTTAAGGTAATCAATGCACGAAATTCGCATACAACCTTAACTTTTAGAAACATAAATCCGGGTCATTTACATCTGATTGAGAAGAACCGGATGATTAGATGAATTTTATATTCAAAAAAGAAACATTTAAGAATTAAATCATGTTAAAACTGCCAAGACACGTACAGTAAGTAGCACTTATCCTTAATATGCAGATAATATTAATTGCCTGTATAAGAAAATGCTTGATTGAAAAATTGCTCAAATTGTACACATTGTGTTAAGAGAAATTAACTTAAAACGTAGATATCTTTACATTGATATCTGTTATGTGTTAAAATGGATCTTTTACGAAAATTTCTTAACTAAATTATCTGCAAGCAAGATACATTTGCATTATGACTGTGTTGTCAAATTAACATTAAAGAATTCTTGAAGTCCACAAGTAGATACAAATGTGGCATATTATGCGCTCGACCCATTGCCCTGTGTTGCGTAGATTACGAGTACACAAAAGTGCAGGAGCTACATGGCTGAGCGGGTAAATACGATGACTTAACGAACCTTCATGTTGCCGTGGGTTCCATTCTCAAAAGGGTCATTCGGAGTGTTGCCGTAGATCGAAGGTTCAGTGCTATCTGGGTCTTCTTCCACCTGCAATAACAATGTAGAAACGCGTCGCCATTTGACTGAAATAATGCCGTAGTAAACTCTAACACATCTCGTTTTAATTACTTTTTCCAAATCAAAATGGCAAGATTGTGTCAAATTTGAAAGAAAGGTAAGGAGAAACGTTTATTTCCCAAAAGTATATCGTGTTCTGAGCATCGCAATATGCTGGTTTGAATCATGAGTTTTGTTCGCAGTGTTCAAAGTATAACATATATCGTTCACAAGTACTATTTCTTTACGAGAAATAAGGACGTGGACTATCCTATTGACCCTCTCAAACCCACAATCAAAATGCGAAATCCTTATGGTTTTGCTATGAACAAAATCAACACAAACTTGTACAAGACCATCATGAAGGACACTATCGAGGGTGGATGCAATTGAGACTTGCTTCGGAAAAGCAGATCCAGAAGAACACATTGCAACGGATTGAAAATTGAGATGAGATATTGTCATTTCCATTGTTTTGTTTCAAAAATCTAGATAATTTGCATACAGTATTTTCTTGCATTCTATGCAACATTGTGCGAGTATAGATTTGAATTATTCTCTTATTCAGTTTGTTTGACTGCGTTTGGGCATAGGAGTCTACTTTCATCAATCTTATTTCGTTAAAAAAATGTGGAGAAGGAAAGCAAAAACACAGACTCGAGAATCGCATACATTTTGTAATATTGCCGTATTGGACCATATTTGATTGAAGTATGCACAAGACGCATAGTTATTAAACAGACCTAAGAAAATGTGTCGTTTTATTTTTGCGCCTAGCTTCCTTATTTGAAAAATGATACTGAATGATATTTGATAACGCTCGATAAGTTGTTGTTACTTTGTACAAAGTATGTACATGTACCACAGACTCCAATGCAATATTTTGCATTCAAAAGATTAAGACACGCTGCCTTACATGGTTTCATTAACTACTTGTATGTGACTTAGGCAGACTTTATTTGAATTCAGCTGCAGAAAAAGATGCTTCTTCGAATGCAGGCATGTCATATGACTTAGACTTTAGGACCAATATATGCATTTATGTCTGTTTTTTTTCTGTTTTTCTGATAGACATATTACTCATTTCAATACATGGTTTCATAATTGCACATTTTAAGCAGTCCGCTGTGTATACTGAATCAGTTGGGGACTACTGGTTTGTGCACGTCCTTCTGTCTGTCCGTCGTTCATGACAAAAAATGCATCTTCGTTTCTCGTTCCGGCTTATCAATCAGTATGTAAAATGCTTAAGCGAAATGGTGGGAATGTTTTTTACTTTTTGGATTCGTCTGAATAGATATGAGTTATATTATGCCCCAGTGCCCAAACACAGGATAAGGACATCTCGGCTGTGAGGCTAGTCGAGGTTCTTCCAGAAGAGTAGATGTATTTTCGAACAATACGAAGAGCCCACTATACGAAACGGTTTTCCCTTATAAATTTTACCATTTTTAGATTTATCCACTTTCGATAGATTCATCATGAATTATAGCAAACTGCAATTTTATTTATTTTTAAACACAACACAATTACTGAATGGTTACTAAAAACCCGTGATGTTCTGTATACATATTGTTGTGTCGAAGGGCGTCATATCCGACACAAAAATCAGCTCGATCTTTTAGTATTATAGATATGTATCTTATATTAAGGATAACTTTTAAATTTACAATTATATTATGGATTAGATTTAATATTTACTATCATACTGCACATACGGTAAGATGTATCAGGGCTACCGCTTTTTATTATTTCCTTTGCTGTCTCTTAAAATATCCTGCAAAATGAAACAAGTTCTTATAGTACATGTATAATTCTCTTCTGTAATAAATACACTGTACAAATTTATACGGGGGGAGGGGGGCCGCCGTGGCCGAGCGGTTACAGTCGTGGACTACAAATCTCTTAGCCCCTCACCGATGTGGGTTCGAATCCCGGTAGGGACTTCGGATTTTTCATGTGAGGAACCCTTCCAGCTGGCTTGCGGTAGGTCGGTGGTTCTACCCGGGTACCTCTGTGTACTCGGAGTCTTCCTCCACCTGTAATTAGCTGGACGTCGCTATATGATTTAAATACTATCGCAGCGACGGTAAACCCCAATACAACAACAACAACAATAAAATTATACCCCCCCCCACCCACACACACACTTAATAATAAAATTGAGGGCTTAGCAGTTTAAAGAAATGTGTGCATTTTATTTCCAAGTGTGTCATGTTAACCCTAAATGTTATTTTTTCAAATCTTGCTGGAAATTAATGACATTTGGTTAAAAACTAACCTCAGATGCAGCATGTGATAGTTTTCTTAAATGCATTAGCAAAATTCCTCAAAATATGCTATGGAGTCTTATACTTGTTTTGTTCAGTGCATTAATTAATCCTTTATGTGTAAACCAAAAACAGTGTTCTTCTCATTCAGTGAGTTCTTTATGCATATGTTTGAAGCAAATCGTAGCAATAATGATGTTTGAAGCAAATCGTAGCAATAATGATTGTACATTATGAAAATGAGTAAAGATTTGATATTTAAATTTTAAAGACACCCCTAGTAGCGTTATAAGAGAGAGATTCAAAGAATTTGATTACATTATACATGAGATTTTGTGTTAAGGCCCATTTTGATATTCTGCAGAAGTTCATTTCATTCTGGGAGAATGTTAATAGTGTAATACATTTGTAAAAGGGTTCAACCGCAAGACAATCATCATGCCTCGAAAATGGGGTAAATAGAAATTGTGTTCAGTTAAAATGTAGGGTGTTGCTAAGAGCTATTACTTTAAAAGCTATGAAAATCGATGCATAAATATATGTTTCTTTCTGATTTTGCTTCTGATTTGATGCAAACCTAGTTTTAATGCCACATTATACAACATGTATGTGTTTATTGTTACAGATTACTATTGTCCTGTAAGTATTAGTTACACTTGTTTGTCTCCCAATCGACGTAAAAAATGAAGTCTGAACAATATCGTTAATTCCAAGGACAACTTTGATTAAATCCACCGATACAATCACAGAAGGGTAACAAATTCATTTCAAGAAGTTTGTAATACACTAGACTTGTTTCTTGGAGATTTATATAGATATAGATGTTCTGCATATCGTACACAAAGAATTTATTGAGTTGAATTAGTAACATTGGTGCATATTTAACCAAGAATAACCCTACTGCCTCGAGGAGGAATCGAACTCTGGGCCTTTCGTATGCAAATCGGAGACTCCCGCAACGAAGTACAAGTGTACATACTTCTCAGGAGATCTCACACATTTGCGGAACCAATCCACTGCGCCGGAGTTTGACTTCGCATTGGCTAGTGTATGATACTAAAGAGAAAAAGAAGTTTTTTGAGTGGAATACAAGGACAGATTGTGTACCTCTTTCCTTATAGGGTCATGATGTGATCATTTGTATTAAATGAAATTTTTGGTATATAAATAATTATTTTGATTGCCATAACAACCAGAATTTTGCATGGCTAAGTTTATTTAAGCAACGTTTGTTTGTGACCACTAAAGGAGTATACTTGCAAGGTTTCATAAATTTCTTTCCGGTAGTTTCAGATGAGATATTATCTAATGCTACATGTTGACGACGGACACGGGGTAATCTTAATCGCTCATCATGAGTACAGTATGCTTAAAGGGAAATGTCAACAAAATAGACTGACATCTAAGATATCAAGCTCAAAATTTCTACGGAGTATGTGTCTTTTTAATGCATAATAACGAACTTCAATTAAGTTATACAGATATATTCAAAACTGGTTAGCATCATAAATATACAAGTAACTACAAAATAAAAAACACCAATCTTGAAGTTATTTTAAAATACATTTATTTATTTTTTCATCAGAAGTCCCTGAGAATATCGATTCACCAACTTTTAACATAGGTTCGAGGACATTTAGCATGACAGTTTATTAAAACATGCAACCAACAAAGTAGATCATTGCTTTTTCGATTTGTGAACGGTGTAGAGTTTAACGACTTTACGTGCGTCCATGGAAAGCCAGAAGGGGCTATCAGCCTTCTTTTTACATATGCTGATAGCCCCTCTGGCTTTCAATGGACGAGTGCTTTGGCATCGCTGGTGATAATTACGCACCGAGTAATGCAATTATTTCATTTTAAGTGAGTTTTGTCGTGTCTTGCCAGAAGAGAGTTCAACCAATTAAAGATTTATACTGTGTTTAAAAATGTTACCATTCGAGTAACGGTGAAATAACAGATGTGTAATACACTATGTTGTGTTTTGATATTAGATATATGGCTCAAATAACGAATTTGAATCATATCGGCGTGTTTCAAAAATAAGTTTTATCTTGATAGTTAAATATTGTCAAGAAAATCAGCGTTACTGTTTCAGTTGTCGTAAAACATTTAAAGAAAGAATTTGATTTGTAGATTGAATATGCAGATTGTTACATAAGAAAGAAAGACATTTTAACATTTTCTTACCTTATTATACTATCAGCTAACACCATTTTTGTTATCTAGGCGTGTTTGATAGTAGACAGTTGGCTAAATTACGCATTTAAACAATATCGACATATTTAAAAATGTTTTATTTTGATATTTTAAAAATTTATTTTTGCAGATGGATATACAGAATTTTTAACAATTTATTTTCCTTACAAAATAATCGGCTGATATCATTAACTCAATTACAACATTTTTGGAAATGATATGAATAACATTTTCAATTCCATATTTATCGTAGAGCTAAGTAAAATGTGTCTTGTTTTGAACAATTGTCTTTAACATTGCTTATTCTAAAATAGTTAAACTTATTATTAGAAGATAGAAGAATGAATGTTAGTCTGTAGACATTTTGATGATATGGTACTTCTAAGTAGGATGGTAAATAAATAGGTAAATAATCAACAAACCTCCATTTGTTAGGAATAGTAACATATAAAGGACTAACACAAAACCAGAAATAAGCACAAACATATAGTGGTTTGTGTATATCTCTGTTACGAACTTACCTTATATGTGATTCTAAGGAAATGCAGTTGGCTTCACACTTGTATTACTTCAAACTATCTTATGTGTGTTTTATATTTTCCTCTCTCGTTGCGTCCAAAACTGGTTCAGTATGTTAAGATTTGGGTGGATTTGAAAGCAGTTTGTCCTTGATTCCCGATTATGACTCTGCCATTGCATTAAAATTTAACATACGCAGGTTTTCATATACTTTTTAATATGTGTTTCTTTTCTTTCTTTTCTATTAACTTTTTCCCAAATCATTTCCGTATCAAACTGATATAAATGTTTTATCTAGACATATCAAAGAGTTGGCTCGTGGGAATGTAGGCATCCGGAACAAAATACAAAGCATTTTGTTATGGTAAAATATAATACAATATAAGTACATAATTAGGAAAGATGTGTCAGACTTTCCATTCCTAAGATTATCATCATTATTATTGATATTATCTCTATAATGTATGTAATTGTATAATTTAATCTCCATACTCTAAGTAAAGTGGCACAGTACACCTCCTTGTACTTTACTGATGGGTTGTACACAATTTTTACCATTTAAATAGATTATAATTTGAATGAGAGGATAAACAACATATTGCATATATGACCAGATTATCAACGTGTTTGACCGTCCCCGGTGGCCGAGTGGTTAGAGCGTCCGCCTCGGGAGCGGGAGATTGTTGGTTCGATCCCAGGCGGCGACATACCAAAGTCGTAAAAAATGGTACTGTTATAGCTCCCTTGCTTGGCGCTCAGCATATAAGGGTAGTTTCAGGACTGGATGGCCCGGTGTCAGGATAATGTGACAGGGTGTGGTATCATGCCACATGTTTACGACGTAATAATGCAGCGTGGCAGCACTATATCTGTCTTAAGTAGACATCGTTTCCAAATGACTGAAATACTATCGATGGGGCATTAAACCTAACAAACAAACAACGTGTGTATAATATAACTACCTAATATGATCTTGCAATAAGATATGGCTGAAAATGTTGTCATTGTATAAGATAAAACGCTATCTTTTTTTGCATAACCTTAGCATCAGTTGAACTAAGAATGTTATAGACATTACTTCTATCTGCATTATATAATGGTGTGGTATTACCTATATACTCCCAACAATAATAAATGCGTGGTATTCACATTCCAATTGGCATACTACTGCTAGTTTCTATAAGTAGCTTATTGTGTGAGACATAGCTAACCTGTATTCAACTTTTGATAAAAAATGATATATATACGAATACAGTGTATTATGATTCCTCCGACTCCTATATATCTTGCTAGTAAATTCAATAGTATGCCTGAAAATGGGCAATGAATACATTGTCAACAAGATTATTTTAAACATGTTTCTTTTTTCACGGTTAATGTTTGAAATGCTTGTATCTAATTCAGCTGCTTCAACAGATACAAGAGTGTGGTTTGCTTATTACAATCACGCAGCTCCAAAATTCCTTATTTTGGAGAATTTATATAAAAGAGAGAGAACGTATTTTGCTTAATATATGGATGAAAAAAACGCCCAATAAGAATGAAACTACAATAATTTAGTATCGATCTAGTTCATTGATATCGCCATGAAAAGTACTCCCCGCTTGAATAAAGAACTTAGAATTATACAACACACATCACAGATTATTCTTGTCATAATATCCGAAAACAGCGCGCGTGATGCGTATTGTAGGACAATTTATGGCATATCAATTGTGTTCAGGCATGACTACAAAGATAGCTATTTCCAATCATTGTCCTGGAATTCTTCTGCGTCACTGTTCCAGCTCTTTGTCCCGGCCGTCATTCAATTATGGTCAGAATGTAGCTAATATAATGCAGAATGTATTTTTCTTCAATCAATCAGATCAAATATTTGTCAAAGTGGCTGAAATATTTCGTTAAGATGTTTTACTCTTGTCTCAGAAATAGATGCGTTTTTATGTTTCATATTATTCTTTTGAAATCACCATATTAATTTCCATGAAAATGAAAACTCATTTCTTTGTAAGTGTAGTGTTTGTTAAAATCCAGCGTTTAAGCTGCATCCTCTTGTTATTCCTTTCCTACATAATGATAACAATTCTGTGGTTCTAACTTGCTTTCACAGTGTGCATATTTCCACTTTGATAACAAATAAGGAAGGAAATACTATTCATTTTGAAACAAAATTTAGCTATCTATCATGACTATTGACTATTTGATCTTACCGTCGCTTCAACAGTATTTCATATTGCGACGTCCAGCTAATTACAGTTGGAGGAAGACCCCGAATGCACGGAGGCATCCGGGTAGAACCACCGACCTACCGCAAGTAAGCTGGAAGGCTTCCTCACATGAAAATCCGAATGAACCTGCCGGGATTCGAACCCACGCGGTGAGGGGCCACGGAGGCCCCCCTTTCTATCATGGTCAGTGTTGTAATTATTACACATTTCAGCTACTTTCATTACGATGCTTTATCAATTACATGTATATCTAAGTTTGATTAAAATATGTTTAATGTGGATGATCATGATTAGAAATATTCTGAAATTTCATATTTTTTAGAAATATTTGAAAAAGTAAGGAAGCTTATTATTTCGACTTTTTAAAAACAATCATGTTTGATTTTGTTATGGTCGCATTGGTAAGTATTTACTTTTTTTTTCTAAAGCAAAGCCATGAAAGAAGAAAAAGAAGGAGACACATTAGAAGATAGAAGTTACGCTATTCATGCCGTATTAGACTATTTTTGGAAGAAGAATCGCTAGTTTCACACAAAATCCTTATATATTAATAATTGGGAAAGTAGTAATGATAAATATAATCATGTTGATTTCAATAAGTTTTGAAATAATTTAATAACACTTCATTTGAGTATGTAAATGTTTGTTGCTTGTTATTATAGTTAGTTTTATTATTATCATTTATCAATATGTTACCCGCTGCCAGGGTTCAATCAGTACAAGAAATAAACTGTGGCTTTATATATATATTTAATAACAAAGTGTTCATCACTCTGTCCTCAATGTTTACACATTTAAATTACAACATCAAAACTGAAAAAACTGATGGCGAATAAGACCCTTGTGAGGATTTCCAACCTGAAATATACAAATTACAATGTCTGAGAATTACGCGATTTTATTGTTGAACTTTTATAATTCATTTCAATATTGTAACATCAGATTTCTATGTTAAATTATAATGTTCCATCATATTCTATATGTTCTGCAGGTTCTCTATGTCCAAGTGGCACTTCATATGAATACAAAGAATAACAACATGGTCAGAATGCATATACAATTAAAACAAACAACTTTATATTACAATACACACATGTACACATTTTCTAACTCACCAGTATGTGGTACTAACTGGAGTTTCACGTCTTGATCACACCGTGCTGTTATTAAATCTGTAAATTATACCTCTACTACATACATCCCCTCCTTTCAAGAATCTGTCCTCAGATTCCTGGAGTATGAATGTCTTCAGAACGTCTTTCTAAGGGTGCCATCCCTTCTACAACTGTGAGTTATTTACGTAGGGCGCCAAATGTAACCAAGTAAAATCCTACTGCCCCGAGCTGGTATCGAACTCGGGACCCTCGGTATGCAAATCGGACACTCTACCACGTCGCCACAAAAGCTAGCTCTATGGCAAGATAGTGCAAGTGCCATTTTATACCTCTACTACAAATATTATGTGTGGAATTCTATGGGCAATCATTATGAAATTATTATAAAACACACCAAATTATTTTTTCTGATCATTCAATTCCTGTGCCAATGTGTCAATTTAATGAATGTATGGTTTGTATCCTTTATAAAGCAATTTCTTATAACGCCTTCCGAACATACGCATAATAAATACACAGTCAGGATATCGATCCGACCCCGTCAAATGCATTTGCATAGACGTTGTCTGCCACTGTGGACCGACCGTGTCGTTTAGTCCACATCAAGCCGTCACCATCTTGACAGAACAGTGACCATGATGTCTTTACGGCTTGTAAGGCGTTGTAAATCGTATCACACCTCGCCCTGGAACCATTATTTATCCACAATTATCAAAATTATGAACAGAACAGAACAGAACATATATTTTATTGACTTGTAAAAATTACATCGTCAAAATCAATACATGCACATTAAAATATAGTACTATTTAAGCATAATACCCTATATAATATAATATAGTTTCAATTATTAAAATAGAAAATATGTATGTATTGCAAATAAGCACAACGTATGTCAAATGATCAAATTTAACATTGATATATTTGCTCTTATAACAAATGTATTTATGTGTGTTTTTTATTAGATTGGCCAAATTATGACATATTTCAAAAACATGATATCCTAATAGTAATTGAAAGGAGACCCAATATGAGATTTAGTAAAGGAAAATAACATGGAAAAAAAATGAATGAAAAAAAAAAAATAATAATAATAATAATGGATGAAAAGTGGAAGAAAAGAGGACAAACCTCTAAATGCTTTATACTTATTTCATATTGTTCAAAATTTTGTTTCTGGATTCTAAAGAAATTTTAACGTAAATGGCTAAATTAAAAAGGACAGACCTGTTTTCACTTTTCAACAATTCAATGAATTTTAACTCGGTCGGATTATTATAAAAATATAATTTAATAATTTTTTCTCTAATTTCTTTATATGTAGGACAGACTAGTATAAATGAAATTCAGTCTCTACTTTTCTCATTGAACAACACTGACATAATCTCTCTTCTCGTACTAGTCTGTTTCTAGAGTATCTGCCTGTCTGTATCCTTAATGAATGAGAACTTAATCTATTTTTTGTTAAGAAAAAACGAAGTGACGCTGGAAGAAAATCTAGATATGTTTCATAAACAAATGTAGGTTTAACAGAGTGATATACTTCTAGAACACTACTTGTTTCCTTTTTAGACATCCAATTTTGTATGAAATTATCAATTAACCTTTGTTTAAACACAACAGTAAACTTTTTAACATCAACCTTTTCGGGAGAATCCCAAACATATGTAAAACCGTGTTCACACAATATTGTTTTAACATTATGTACCCAATTAGAGTGACCCTTTGAACAATCATTAAAAGCCATTAAATATATACGATTTAGGATGATATTATTTGTGTCCAAAAGCTTAAACCAATATTTAAGGATAGATACGTACCTATTGATATAAAGAGGATATCGTCCTAATTCTCCATAAACTCCCATTGAACTGGTCGATTTTTTAACTTTAAGAACACTTTTACAAAATTTAAGGTGGATTCTTTCTATTTCTTTTGATTTTGAAAAACCCCATAATGCAGCCGAATAAGTTAATATTGAACCTACAAAGGAATCAAACAGTTGACACAAAGTTTTAGGTTTTAATTTATATTTACCACAGTTAACTAATAAAACGTTCAAAGCCTTTAGAGCTTTCCCAGCCAAATATTCTTGATTAAGAGAAAAACTCCCCGTATAACTGAAAACTGTACCTAAATAATTAAAATTGTCAACTGTCTCCAAATTAACCCCTCCATATGACCAATTTTCAGATTGTAACAAAGGACCTCTTTTTCTAAACACCATAGTTTTTGTTTTATTAGTATTTACCACTAACCCCCATGTTTTACAATAATCATGTAACAAGTTCAAATTATTCTGCAATTCTTGTGGAGTTTCACCAAAAATAACCATATCATCCGCAAATAAGAGCATCATTATTTTTATATCATCTATGGATAAACCTGATTGTATACCTTCTTGTAAATAAAGCTCTAAATCATCCACAAAAAGAGAAAATAATATCGGCGATAAAGTCTCTCCTTGCCTCAAGCCGATTCATCTATTCATACGCCAAACTATCACCAAACAAACTAAACATATAATATAGCAACGTGCTTTCTTGTTTAACATAAATATTCGTGACCAATAACAAGCAAATTTAAAGATACTAAATTGTTCTTGCTAAGAATTAAACATTATTCAAAACAGCATTTAGGCTGATATGCAAACAAAATATTATAAATTAAGTTAATATTTCAGAATTAAATATATAAAAATGTTTTTGAAACACCGATGCATATAATAATTTATGCACACTTGAATAATTGAGGAGTTACATGTATAATTCATTAAAGAAACAATATTTTGCAGGAATAGTTTGAATGTAAACGTAGATGAGAAAGAAGTTTTTTATGTACTATGTATAATCATTGTTTTTGCTTGTTGTTTTATGTAACTATTGTATTTTATTGTTTTCTTATGTTTTGTGTATCTAGGTGTTTTTCTTACTTTCAGTTACATCGGAAGACCAAGGAAATGTCGATCTTGATTTGAACTTCGACATCCGTACTTAGTTTGAAGAAGATTGTATATAAGTCTTGAGCCTTAGTATATATTCACCGCTCAAACTTTACCTTATTACATTCAGGTCGTAAAATGAACACATAAATTACAAACGCCAAGACGAAATATGCAGCAAAGACATGACCTAAACTGACCCTTTGAAAATGTACAATTGCCGGCATGACTGGACACACCAGAATCCAGACGCGAGTCTGGCATTTGACATTATACAGATAAAGTGCTGCTGAGACAGATGTTGCGCTGCCTCACTGAGAAAGCATGTGTCCATTAGACAAATATAGTAATACCCCACTGCTATATTATGTGTCCATTAGACACATAGGGTAATGCGCACTGAGATATCATGCGTCCATTAGACAGATAAAGTACCGCCCTACTAAGCATGTGTCCATTAAAAAGATAAATTACTGCCGCACTGATATATCATGTGTCTATTAGACAGATATAGTACTGCCGCACTGAGATATCATGTGTCCAGTAGACAGATATAGTACTTCCGCACTTAGATATCTTGTGTCCATTCGACAGATATAGTACTGCCGCATTGAGATTTCATGTGTCCAATAGACAGATATAGTACTGCCGCACTAAGATACCATGTGTCCATTAGACAGATATAGTACTGCCGCATTGAGATTTCATGTGTCCAATAGACAGATATAGTACTGCCGCACTTAGATACCATGTGTCCAATAGACAGATATAGAACTGCCGCACTTAGATACCATGTGTCCAATAGACAGATATAGTACTGCCGCACTTAGATACCATGTGTCCAATAGACAGATATAGCACTGCCGCACTTAGATACCATGTGTCCAATAGACAGATATAGTACTGCCGCACTGAGATACCATGTGTCCAGTAGACAGATATAGCCTGCCGCACTCAGATACCATGTGTCCAATAGACAGATATAGTACTGCCGCACTGAGATACCATGTGTCCAGTAGACAGATATAGCACTGCCGCACTTAGATACCATGTGTCCATTAGACAGATATAGTACTGCCGCACTGAGATACCATGTGTCCAATAGACAGATATAGTACTGCCGCACTAAGATACCATGTGTCCATTAGACAGATATAGTACTGCCGCATTGAGATTTCATGTGTCCAATAGACAGATACAGTACTGCCGCGCTGAGATACCATGTGTTCATTAGACAGATATAGCACTGCCGCACTCAGATACCATGTGTCCAATAGACAGATATAGTACTGCCGCACTTAGATACCATGTGTCCAATAGACAGATATAGTACTGCCGCACATAGAAACCATGTGTCCAATAGACAGATATAGTACTGCAGCACTTAGATACCATGTGTCCAATAGACAGATATAGTGCCGCACTTAGATACCATGTGTCCAATAGACAGATATAGTACTGCCGCACTAAGATACCATGTGTCCAGAAGACAGATATAGTACTGCCGCACTTAGATACCATGTGTCCAATAGACAGATATAGAACTGCCGCACTTAGATACCATGTGTCCAATAGACAGATAAAGTACTGCCGCACTTAGATACCATGTGTCCAATAGACAGATATAGTACTGCCGCACTGAGATACCATGTGTCCAGTAGACAGATATAGTACTGCCGCACTTAGATACCATGTGTCCATTAGACAGATATAGTACTGCCGCATTGAGATATCATGTGTCCAATAGACAGATATAGTACTGCCGCATTGAGATATCATGTGTCCATTAGACTGATATAGTACTGCCGCACTTAGATACCATGTGTCCAATAGACAGATGTAGTACTGCCGCACTTAGATACCATGGGTCCAATAGACAGATATAGTACTGCCGCATGAGATACCATTGTCCATAGACAGATAAGTACTGCATAGACAGATATAGTACTGCTGCATTGAGATACCATATGTCCAATAGACAGATAAAGTACTGCCGCACTGACATATCATGTGTCCATTAGACAGATATAGTACTGCAGCACTTAGATACCATGTGTCCAATAGACAGATATAGTACTGCCGCATTGAGATACCATGTGTCCAATAGACAGATATAGTACTGCCGCATTGAGATACCATATGTCCAATAGACAGATATAGTACTGCCGCATTGAGATATCATATGTCCAATAGACAGATATAGTACTGCCGCACTGACATATCATGTGTCCAGTAGACAGATATAGTACTGCCGCACTGAGATATCATGTGTCCAGTAGACAGATATAGTACTGCAGCACTTAGATACCATGTGTCCAATAGACAGATATAGTACTGCCGCATTGAGATATCATGTGTCCATTAGACTGATATAGTACTGCCGCACTTAGATACCATGTGTCCAATAGACAGATATAGTACTGCCGCACTTAGATACCATGTGTCCAATAGACAGATATAGTACTGCCGCACTTAGATACCATGTGTCCAATAGACAGATATAGTACTGCCGCACTTAGATACCATGTGTCCATTAGACAGATATAGTACTGCCGCACTAAGATATCATGTGCCCAATAGACAGATATAGTACTGCCGCACTGAGATACCATGTGTCCATTAGACAGATATAGTACTGCCGCACTTAAATACCATGTGTCCAATAGACAGATATAGTACTGCCGCACTTAGATACCATGTGTCCAAAAGACAGATATAGTACTGCCGTACTTAGAAACCATGTGTCCAATAGACAGATATAGTACTGCCGCACTTAGATACCATGTGTCCAATAGACAGATATAGTACTGCCGCACTTAGATACCATGTGTCCAATAGACAGATATAGTACTGCCGCACTTAGATACCATGTGTCCAATAGACAGATAAAGTACTGCCGCACTTAGATACCATGTGTCCATTAGACAGATATAGTACTGCCGCACTTAGATACCATGTGTCCAATAGACAGATATAGTACTGCCGCACTTAGATACCATGTGTCCAATAGACAGATATAGTACTGCCGCACTTAGATACCAAGTGTCCATTAGACAGATATAGTACTGCCGCACTGAGATATCATGTGTCCATTAGACAGATATAGTACTGCCGCACTGAGATATCATGTGTCCATTAGACAGATATAGTACTGCCGCACTGAGATACCATATGTCCAATAGACAGATATAGTCCTGCCGCACTTAGATATCATGTGTCCAATAGACAGATATAGTACTGCCGCACTTAGATACCATGTGTCCAATAGACAGATATAGTACTGCCGCACTGAGATATCATGTGTCCATTAGACAGATATAGTACTGCCGCACTGAGATATCATTTGTCCATTAGACAGATATAGTACTGCCGCACTGAGATATCATGTGTCCATTAGACAGATATAGTACTGCCGCATTGAGATACCATGTGTCCAATATACAGATATAGTACTGCCGCACTGAGATATCATGTGTCCATTAGACAGATATAGTACTGCCGCACTGAGATATCGTGTGTCCAATAGAAAGATATTATACTGCCGCACTACCCCTTTAACGGGTCGGACGCTCTATCAAGTAGGTCACGTAAGCGATCGCTTCTCGGTCAGGGGACAATTCACATCATTTTCATATAAGACGGGAAAATGATATGACAGGCTTCCTATGAAATGTTCGTATGTACTTCCGATTTTTCCGATCTTATACAGATCAGACAAAGGCTATCCGTTTCACGGATGGATAAAATTGGGAGCCATACCCCAAACCAACGTAAGGCGGACAATACCGATGTGGAAAGATACTATGATCGTAAAAATGAAATCATCTCAAACGGAACAAGATTTTGCGCAGTTCGACTCGCATATTAACCAGCACATTTCATTTATCATCTTTTCTATTCAAAAAGTCGACTCATTCAATTATCCATTATGATTATTACATTTTCGACGTTATGCATTTAAACAGTTTATTAGTCTCTAATTGCAACATAAAGAAGATATAGAAAATCTCATTATTTTCGTGAGAAGAAGTCAAAAAATGACTTGCCTCAGCTGTAATCAGTGTCCTGTTAATTTCTCAGAGGAAACGAAAAAAGAAAAAAAAACTGTTAAATGTATTTTATGTAGTCGTATGACAACATGGTATGTCTTCCCGCCTTGGGTACTTGTATGTTCATATATGTGTACGTGCATGGGCGTGTGCATTGGTGAACATCTGTGCATTTCATGTTCTCGTCTCGACACCAGTTAAAACAGAAAAGATACGCTCAGGGGTGCCTTATATTTTCCAGTTTAAGACGAACTTAAAATGATGTAAACTTATATTTGGAACAAGTGTCACTGAATTAAGTAAGTGTACGGAATTAAATACGCTGAGACGTGCATCAATTTGACTACGTAGTCGTATTTCTAGTGTTTAACATATAAACTGCTAACCCCGATATTAGGGTTTTGAACCTGCTGTTTCAGTTCAGGCAATCAATGCACAAAATTCAGATACAGCCCTCAAGAAACATAAATCCGGGGTCATTTGAATGAAATTTAAAAGAACCGGATTTTATAATGATCTAGGTGAATCATATTTCCAAAAGGAAACATCAAATGTTTAAATCCTATGACGAATACAAATACCAATCCGCATAATGTAACTAGCATCTGTCTTTAACATGCACATAGTATAGAGGATCATTGTCTGTATTGCTAAATACACAAGTTCTCAAACTGTACACTAAATATTAGTAGAAATAATTTAAAAAGTATATAGGCCCTGTTTAATTTTACTTCGATATTTGTTACATGCAAAATTCGATCTTTGCCAAAACATTTTACTAAATTATCTGTAAGCAAGTTAAAGGTGTTTCATTTACATTTTAGTTCAGTCGTCAAAATAAGTATAATATCCGATCATTAAAAAGGAGAAGAAGATCACGAGCATTTATATTCTTGAAATCCACAAGTAGATACAAATTCGACAATATTATGTGTACGACACATTGCCTTGTGTTTTGACTATCGTTGATTGGGCTACACAAAAGTGCAGATGCCTTCATGGCTGAGCTGCCGGTAAAATCGATGACTAAATTAAGCTCCTTCCTGCCCTGGGTTCGAAACTCGAAAATGCCATTCGTATTGTTTATGTGAAGAAGTCTTCCAATTGATTTGCGGTAGGTCGATGGATCTGTGCAAACGGGGTCTTCCTGCACCTGTAATGAGCAACGCGTCACTATTTCGTTTACACTTCGTTTACATTCCTTTTTTTCAAACTCGCAATGGCAACTTAGCAACTAAAGACGTTCACTATCCTACTGTCCCTTTCCAACCCATCACCAAAAGGCGGAATCCTTAATGTTTTGCAAAAACATAAAATATATAAAAGATTGTTCAAGACTACCATAAGGACACTATCCAGAGTGGATACAAATGAGGCTTGCGTGGGAATTGCTGATCCTGAATAACTCATAACAATGAGTTGAAATTTGAACTGAGCTGTTGTCATTCCAATTGCTTTTTGCTTAAAAGGAAATATGGATAATTTGCATACAGCATTGAAATTGTGTCATAATTTCTTTTTGTTCCCTTTCTCTTTTGTAATAAATGTGCCCACTGCACGACAGAGCTAGAATGTTATTACTCCACGGTGAACAATCCAAGAGTGTATGTATGCGATGGGGGGGGGGGCATCTAATGTGTATTTTTAAACCCAATAAGTGATTGTATTTTTATTGCTAACACAGATTCATAATATGTGAAATGTTCGTGCTGCTGGATTCATTTTCTAACCCTTTTCCCTGGAGAATATTTTTTTAATTCCGTCCTTCGATTATACCACATATTGTCACGTAATTCTTAAACAGCACAGTCAAAAAGTCTTGCTCCATCTTCAACAAAAGCATACTACTCCGTCTATCTCCGGATTCCACGTACAATATCCGTAAAGGAGCGGTAATTACGTCAGAGTGTCACTTCTATGAAGTCAACAGTTCCTGTACTCTGATAAGGACAATATAATGTAACAAAGCCTCAGATGGATGAAGCAGGCGGAGTACATAATGCAATAAAACGTGTAAAGTGCAGCACTTTCCATGTTTTTGGACATGGTTGTTTGAAACGCTGTGCTATGGTAGTACATATTTCTGCATCGCACAACGTTTCAATGCTATATTTAGACATTTATAATTAGATTTCCCTTTTCTTTACTACGCGGGGATAAAGTTCCAAATTTTGTTTTCTGTCTTATCACTTAGTGGTGGTAATGTTCATGTTTATCTCAGTACGATTGCGTTACGGAGGTAGAAATTGAATTAAAATGTGTTGATAATCGATGCTGGGGATAACGTGTTTAATAAACTGTCATGAAAAAAGTCAAGCGAAAAAATCGCACCTCATTTGGAGATGTCTTACACCATAACTGGTATTTCCAGCGAAAGGTAACAATATACCGATACAATTTGGTCGGTATGCAGTCGGCCAGTTGGTGCAGTGAGTGAAAACGGTTGGCCTGTTCGCTATTCAAATGGCGTTGAAAAGCGTTGTGGATTCAAGTCCCTACAGAAGAACATTTTTTAAATTACATTTTTAAATCATTTTTGCAATATAAGATATGTCACAAAAATATTCAGTTCAGCACTCTCAGTACTATTAATTGTCAATCTTATCTTACCTGTATACCTGTGTTGTGTCACGGATGATTGGTTTTATTGTATATAGCTATGTGTATTGGTACTTGTGTAAGAGTGCATGGTCATTCTGAGCTGGACATCAGTAGTTGGCACACACACGAAGTGGTTGGTTACATGTATATGTATAGAAGTTAAATTCCTGACGTTGTGTAGAAGAACAGCTGTTATGTAAAATACTGTAAGTTTAATCCACACCCCATTCCTCTGTCCTTGCATTTTCAGTTTGGAAATTAAATTGAAATGTTATCGCGTGGATTTTTCTTTGAAATTTGTTATTTAAGTGTCCATTAGTTTCCCGTCCATTCCCTCTTTATTTTAGGTGGCTACGGGTATTGACCTCCACTGGTTAATCGTCCTTATTCGACAAACTACAAGAACTTATAATAACTACCACCCTGTTATATAGCTCGTTATTCTACGGAGGCCAAGATAAGATACCAGTTCCTGACATGTATTGAGGAAAATTGGCGTGTGGTGTGTTTGTGTTGTGAACATGAGATACATCATTCATAAATACAATCGGGTGTTTGCTCAGAAAAATTCATTTATGTGTGCAAAGGCCTAAACAAATTCTTTTACGTTTTTAATATAGTATGAGATAATATGTTATGCTGGTGCATATTATGTACGGTGATTGATTAAATTGTATAGAGACTTTTAGTATGGTTTGCCGCATACACATTTATTGTCCTTTAACATACCTATTTATTTATTGAGGTCTAATACCAAATTCCTGTGTAGATAACTGAACTTGTATCATGTGTGGTAAATTGTATACAGTCACTGCAGTTCCGTGTGGAAACTTTATACCTGTGTGGTTGTGTTGCGACTGTATTCCTGTGTGGAAAATAACTTTACACCTGTGTGGTACTCCTGTGTGAAAATACTGATTAACATTATACCTGTGTGGGTGTTTCATATTGGACTCCTGTGTGGAAAACGCCTGTGTGGCAAAATTAAGTAAAAACGGACATATATGGTTATGATATATATATATATATATATATATATATATATATATATATATATATATATATATATATTATATATGATACTGGTTATTTATCTTAGGACTATTTTTTATTTTTTTAAATTTATATGTTCGATGAGTAGCCATATATTATGTCAACATGTATTAAAGTGATGTTTGTAAATATGTCTTCAGTTGTAACATGATCCTATCTGCTATTTTTCAACCATAAAGAATTCGGGAACACAAATATTCCAAGCTTTTGAAACATTTGTGACAAGATACATAAATATATGTGTATTTAAAATGAAATGAAAGTAAAAATACATAAATCTAATAGTGGGTTTATAGGCATCGCTTAAACATTGATCATCGTTTATCATACATGTATTTACGTTGATAAACAAAAGAACTACGACATTATCACATTAAAAACCTTGTTCTCTCAGCGCTATCAGCGCTTTGATTTAATAGCGTCACGGATTTCATAGTTTTTCAGTTTTCAGTTTTTCAGTTGTTGTTTTTTGTTTTTTGTTGTTGCTTTTTTTATGTATATATATGTAATAACTCGACGGCTACACATGCACACAAAGGCTTGTTCACCAGCCCCAGTGGCCTTGTGGTTAGAGGCGGAATCGGGAGGCTGTGGGTTTGACACAGTCTCCAAAATGGACGAAATACTGAACTAAACAAACAAACAAATGCATGTTCAGTGAGTATATGTACATGTAACGTAATGTGACATGGTAAAATAAAAATGGCCGTTTTCGAAGTTTGATCCTCGTTAATGCAGTTACTGCTGTATCGTAGTGTAGTTATTGTTATTTTCAAAATGCCATTGCACATTGTCATAAAAGTCTCGCCATTAAATGGAAGTGGAACAGGAACATTTTAACACTATTTGGAATAATGATAAAGCAATGTTGTTCTGTCTGTGGTTCTTCGTAGCAATTTCGGGCGTCTTGTCCCAATTCTCTGCAAAGTCACACGAAGTTATGCCGCATTAAGAAAGAGACGGAAAGAAAGAGTAAAGACTATATTTTTTCCGGCGTGTTTCCTCAGATGTAATAAAATTCAGACCAAAAATGTTACATAACCTGTGGTTAAAACGAAAAGTAATAATTCAATCCTGCGCCATTAGATCACGTCATTGTATAAATGTATGCAAGTCAGGTTTGTAAGTAATATGTGAATATATCTGTAAAGATGATGATTAGATACACATTGCAAAACTTATTTATGCGTAAAATGATGAGCTATCGATTCCATTGAAGGGTTCTTTGTATGATTTGAATAAAAAATGGGACAAACTCTGATTTTTTTTTTTTTTTTTTTTTTTTTTTTTTGTGAAAGAATATGTGGTGCATTGGCTTCTCTCGTAACTTCGATTGTGCCCAGATGTGTCTCAATCTGCCTGTCGAATATCTCTGATTACAGCTAAATCGACTCTAGCTACCTATACAAAGGGTGTGGCCATATCACGTGGTATATGGCGTCATTTTAAGCTATTGCAAAAAGCATATTTTGCATCGATTCAGAGGGAAAGCTATTATAAGTATTTTATTTCTTTATCAATTTCAATGGTATATACAGTTTTTTCCTTAATATGTGGGGAAAGTGTTCCGAGTTCGTGAAATTTTGTTTGCTAAAACGTATAGCACATTGCTAATAATGTTTTGAAAAACTGTACATCTGACAAAGAAATCATTAGGGCTTTTGTGTAGTGTGCAATTTTCCGTTTCACATGCGCTGTATACATTAGAATTGGTGAGGAAATAAAACACACAGCTTTCCTTTTCGAATTTATCGTCTCCAAATGACTGAATACTGTCAGTGGGACGTTAAACCCACAAACATACAAACCTTTTCGAATCGAGGCAAATTATGCTGCATGTGATAGCTTAAATGACGTCATATACCACGTGGTATGGCCACACAAAACAATTCTAAGATGATAGTAATGCAATGTGAAAAGTTGACGATGAAGAAAAAAAAGGGGGTGGGGTGCTACATGTAACAAGTTAACAATGACCAACGCTTCCGACAGTCTCCTACCTAATTGAATCTGATATCCATAATTAAGATTAAGTCTTTTTACATGACAATGCATGTTCAGTAACTATTGACCGCTTATGTATTTTCAGAGCAAATCTTCTTAATAGCCCTATATGATTTTTATCTTAAACTGATATATGGCTTTAATAGCCGACTTGACCATAACAAAAACTATAATCATCATGTAATCGTAGGTTATTTTGCAGCTTTAAGTTGGATGAAACCAGCCAGTATACATATATTAGAATTTCTTATTTTTATTTTTCATACATATTTCAGATTGAATAGATCTGAGGTTAATATGGACATTGATTGCGTGTAGTCTTTGCCAACACATGGTCTTTCTTTAACAGTATATCCTTAAAAGTCCAGTGCATAACGCTCCCAGAGTTTCAACTGAACAAATGATAACTAACAATGTACCGATATCAACCCTTCTGCTAATATTTTATGTACATTTCCTTAGCTTACGCATGTGCGTTATATTGACTGTTCTAGCCAAATTCAATTAAACTTTATTCGTTTCGAGACAACCAGCCAGGCCAGTAGGCTCACATCGCACTAACATACATCTTGTTTAAGCGTTATTGTGAATTCTTCAATTCTACAGAATCAGACCTAATTGCCTTCTGATGGGACAACAAATGTGCTTCCTCTCGAGATGAAGTTAGCGAGCCATATAAAATATATTTCGATTTTCCCCATTTCTGTTGAACCTTTAGCTTCTCCACAATTTCAAAGTCACACACAAATAGCAAACAAAAACTGTTACGTAACTGACACACGTTGTAACAGTTGCTGAACTTTGCTGCGATATTTTGTATAACAAGTGAAAACAATAGCAAAACTTTACAGTGGCATATATCTTTTATACCACGTTCGCACGTGCGAAAGTGATAGCTACTACGTAAGAACCCGATAATTATCGCGTACGAACACGATAACCACATAGTTTATGTCAAAGATTTACTAATATAAAGAAAAACAAAAACAAATCTCGGGTGTGATTCAGCATTGCTACCTGTAAAGCCTTGCATACTCGTACTCCTGTCAGCAGACCTACTGTTGGTGCTTGACATTGATTCCGTCATAACTTCGTTCCCAATTAGGCCATTACTGAAAGATTTATCATGTCATGCCGCAGTATATTTCTTCTGATACCTTTTTTTCTAAAAGTTGTTGCCCTAATCATTAGTTTAGCTAATGAATTACCCATATCAAGAGAGTAAACCTATTGGATCATTAGGATAAGTAGGAAATGATGTAAATAAACTGCAAGCAACGAGACAGGGAGTGAAGAATGTTACACAATCAAGAGATGTCGTGTTCTGACGGATGATAAGTACTTACAGTGAGACCATTAAGGTGGTGTACGCCGGAATAGACAGCTTCCTGAATCTTGTTCATGTAAGTAATTGATATAGCCTTGCACATCCATGGCGGGTCGGAGACAGATTTGGAATTTTGCAGACTAGGGTTTTCTTGTAAGGTCAAGTCCCTGGAATGATTGTGCTACATTTCGGACCTCATGGCCTCACGGAGATAACCAAGAATTCCTAATGTTTCATTAGGGTATCTTGGTTATTTTGGTAGAGGTTAAGTGGTCCAAGACGTAGCGGAATCATTACAGGGACTTTACCTTAAGACTAGACATTAATCTGTTTTAATGCGACCCCCTTGTACAATGTGCAACACATGCTTCAAATGTAACCGTACATGTCAGCTTCTATGCCATACGGCTTTAACCCCGCTGAAACCAATTGAAGCTGAAATTGTTTTGAATTGAAACACTCTCACACACATACACTGAACAATAGAAGATAATGCGCAATGTTGCAAAGTGCCATATTATTTGTAACATACAATTATGGCGCCAAATTATCTGTAAATATAGGATTTGATTTTCGGATAAACAGTTTCAGTAGATCCAAATTAAACAGGAGAGCAATGTGTCTGTAAATAGAACGCAGTTTAATATTGGTATAAATCTTAAACAAGGATCGGTATTAGTTTGTAGGCCTTTTCTGCAGACGGATGCCAGTGTAATTAAATTGCGGGCTCTGAACCCCAAACACAAGCAAAAAATTCACTCGATATTTTATCAGATATTAAATCTGTTTGTCGGTCATCGATTTCTTTTCGAAAATCACTTGTCACTGGTAGACCTGCTTATCAAGTTTAGGAATACACCGTCTTGTTGTAATTGCATATTCTTGGCACTGATTTTTTGGTTTTAGTTTACAACAAACTCGACCAATCTGTTTATTTTAAGTACATTGTACTGGAAAGGACGTGACATTCATGTTGTTTAATAACAAAATGTATGTTACTAGTGGCAATGGACAGAGTGTAGCAAACTATACCTGCAGTTAATTGTTATATATACCTCAATACATAGATCAGTCCCTGGCGTTGTACACATGCACATAAAAACCAGCACATCTGCGTGTATGCAGAAAATACACGTCATTAGCATTGATAAGATATCGGCACCAGCAGGATAGCTTATTTTCTTTTGAAAGAAATTTGTTTTATGGAACAGTATTACGTCAGTTTATGTATAGTACAGAGCTGAATAGAAGAACAAAAGACTTGAGCGAGAGTAACAAGCGTAGGCTTCTTGTGTTTGGAAAAATTCTATCTGACTTAGAATTCACGAAAATAATTGTATCAAAGCTCGATTTTGTCGAATAAATCGATGTTTTGTACATGGTAAAATAGAAAAATGTTCGATCTACTGATATTTTTCGGACCTTCTGATCGGCCACAAATTAAGGATGACTTCTAAAGATGGTTTGGCTACCTGTCCGTTCCATTTGTACCGACAAATGATAGTCAAAGAATGTGAACAAAATCATATTTGTCACTGCATAAAACAGCACAAAATAGCAGCGGGCTATTGCTACATGAAAATATGATTAATACCAATATATCTTGACCGAAAGAGGGACTTACTCCAGCCTAGCTCGAATCCCATCAACACTCTTTGTATAAGTAATTCTGAAATCCTTTAATTCGGTAATAAAGCATTAATACATTCCTATTTCCTAAGTATTCAAATACATGACTTTTATTAATACTTTAATATATATATATATATGAATACTTGGGTAAGTTTATCAGAGAAATCCTTTTTAAGCAATTAGGTATATCTTAGCACTGAAGGTTGATGGAATTTGAACTTGCCATTAGCTTTGTTTCATTTTCTTTCTTTCTTTCCTTTCATTTTTTTTATTATTTTTTGTAAATCGCAATGCAAACCACTACTCACCGACTAAGAAGAAATCGTCGACCAGTCGCATCAGACGTTATGTGTCCATTGCATTAACGGAATATCGTCTACCTAACGTGTATACATGTATACGAAACTGTTCCACGGCTCTATGAATGCCATGGTTGTGTGATATAACCTATATTTCATTATATTATAGCATATGTAAAGTTTAACTATGTTTTAAACTTAATTAAACACTATAAAAGATATGCGTACTTATGTCATATTGAAGGAGATTAGTCTTTACTTCATGATTTTTTTCTCCTTTCTTTCTTGCGTGACTGTTTTATATCTCTCGGAAATGTGGAGTCATTTTGTATCAATTTGATGCCATTGATTACTGTACTGAACTCCACTAATTGTCTAAGTGACGCATCGTGTATTTTCATGAAAATAATAAATGCTTTATATTTTATTATATATGATATGGTTTGATACTTAAAATAATTTCTCAGTCTTTTACCAATACTTAAATAGTGTAATACGGGAAGTAATCCACCTTTTGTATGAGAAAACAACTGCTTTCTTTAAAATCATTACCTCCCTTGGATAGGTCCTGCAATTTAACAGAAAAAAAAAAGATTTAGGAAATCTTTCGAAAACCGAACAGACATCCAATTCAGCCTTATTAAGCAAAACATAAGTGTCATGTGAATGAACATGTGCTTCAACTTTTCACGAAAATCTTTTATTTTATTTTCTATTCTCATCTTGTTTTCAGGACTAGCAACAAAATGATGTCTGACAGCCGCTCTGCGCATGATTAAAATCTAAAATATGAGCATGCTGAGGTTGTCTCGCTGCAGTATCAGTGGATTTATCAAAGGCGCATTGATTGTTTTTCTCCTTGATTTATTCATTGTGCATGTGGTGAAAATAAAAGCTGCAAATTAAAGGGAGAAAATGGGTCAGTTATGAATCAAGGTGAATAACCATATCAGAAATCGTGGAATCGGCAGTCTCTCTACGTCTCTGCTGTCAAAAGGCGCGAGAACAAAAGGCCGAAAATTTGACCAGTGATCACTTAAACAGGTGAGTAGCTCAAAATTAAGTATCGCGCGGCGCATTAGAGTATACTTGCTAGTAAGTATGTTTTCAACACTTTAACACCCACTCAACTCCTCACCGCGTGGGTTCGAATCCCGGCAGGGTCATTTGGATTTTCTTGTGAGGAAGCCTTCCAGCTGGCTTGCAGTAGGTCGATGGTTCTACCCAGATGCCTCCGTGCATTCGAGGTCTTCCTCCACCTGTAATTAGCAGGACGTATCTATATGACTGAAATACTGTCAAAGCGACGGTAAACTCAAATAGTCAAGTCAATTTTTAACTGTCAACGGCCGCGGCCCAAAACTCAGTCAAATAGGTTATTGGTGTACCAAACATTGAACAAAAACGCAACACTTTCAAGAACGAGTTTTTGCATCTGTTACGTGTGTGTGTGTGTGTGTTCTTCACGCAAACACCGGCAAGTTAGCCGAACCTTATAACACCCTAACTTCGGTTTTGTTTTTATGCACAGGCGGTCTCTCGGCACACCAAAGTTTGAAGCACTGGCAGACTCTCTGCTAGCTACTGGTTTAAATCTGGTTCTTAACCCAACATATGTATTTATTATAATTAAAGTGTTTTCACATATATTTGCTAAATGTTGTTCGGAATACAAATGTACTATTATTTGAACATTGAAAACATCTCCTTTAGTTTTGACATGTTTATTAAACAAATATTATAACAGAAAAATTCACATACAAAAAAGTAATTCGGTTTCAATCAATTGTTAATAATCACATTAATTCTGCGGGCGTTGCTGGTCATCTTTGACAATTAGCGACCCAGTTTCTTAATAGTTGATGTACCGTTCCCGGTGGCCTAGTGGTAAGAGCGTCCGAATCGGATGCGGGAGGTCGTTGGTTCGATCCCCGGTCGCGACATACCAAAGTCGTAAAAATGGTATTGTTATAGTTCCCTTGCTCAATTGGCGCTCAGCATATGATATAAGGTAAGTTACAGAACTGGTTGTCCCGGTGTCAGGATAATGTGACTGGTTGTGGTGCAATGTATCATGCCACGTGTCTTCAGCGTGATACTGCAGTGTGGCAGCACTATATCAGCATTTCATATAAAATTTTACTAAACGAGTTCTTGAAAATGCTATTAATCTAGCGAGATTAATTACATTTTGATGAACTCGTTTACTAAATTTGATATGAAATTTCAATACATGCCAATTTCTTTTTATCATAATTATGGCCTATATGGTGACAGAAAATCGCGATTATAACAACAAACAAACAAAACATAAATGATCGGACTATGAATGAATTACTTTTGTAATCTAACACCAGAAAATAGTTTCAAATTATAACTCAACAAGAAAGTCAGTAGAACTGACAGATGCTCCCCGAAGAACGTCATTGTTACAAATAAGACCTTGGTCAATGGGTGGGAGGATGTAGGAACTGGGTCAAGCCGAAGATATGCGCATCTCCTCTTTGTAATAAAGCTTCACATAAAGTTTTGTTGAAATCAAGCTATTAGTTCCTGTGAAATAGCCCGGACAAGAATCATACTAGATATACCGTTTGCATAAAAGTCAAAGGGCCATAACTCTGTGAAAAATTGAGGGGCAAAGTTATCCCCATGATATGCATATCTTCTCTTGGTAATAAAGCTTTCCATAAAGTTTTGTTGAATTCAAGCCATTATTTTCTGAGAAATAGCCCAGACAAGATCATGCAAATGATATAGGCCGAAAATCAAGGGGCATAACTCTGTGAAAAATTGAGGAACCGGTCACGCCGACGATATGCGTATCTACTCTTGGTAATTAAGCTTCCCATAAAGTTTCGTTGAATTAAGGCTTTTATTTCCTGAGAAATAGCCCGGTCAATAATCATGCAACATGAATTATAGGCCGAAAAGTCAAGGGGTCATAACTCTGTGAAAAATTGAGGAACCGGGTAACGCCGATGATATGCGTATCTACTCTTGGTAATAAAGCTTCACATAAAGTTTCGTTGAATTCAAGCCATTAGTTCCTGAGAAATAGCCCGGACAAGAATCATGCAATATGTACTATAGGCCGAAAAGTCAATGGGCCATAACTCTTTGTAAAATTTAGGAACCGGGTCATGCTGAGGATATACGCATCTCCTCTTGGTAATAAAGCTTCCCATAAAGTTTCGTTGAATTCAAGCCATTAGTTCCTGAGAAATAGCCCGGACAAGAATCATGCAATATGTACTATAGGCCGAAAAGTCAATGGGCCATAACTCTTTGAAAAATTTAGGAACAGGGTCATGCTGAGGATATGCGCATCTCCTCTTGGTAATAAAGCTTCCCATAAAGTTTCGTTGAATTCAAGCCGTTAGTTCCTGAGAAATAGTCCGGACAAGGAAAGTGTGACGGACGAACGGACGTTCTCACTGAAGTGACGTTGTGGGATTTTTCCTTTGATCTTTGGCCCTTTTGCACCCCGTAATTTGCACCCCACAAGCAACAATTCAGCCCACAAGTGCCAATTGTATTCCCGAAACCCCATAAAACTAACCCTAACCCAATTTCCTCACCCCGGAGCATCACTTGAGTGAGAGCGGACGGACGGATGGACGGACGGACGAAGCGGCGACTATATGAGTCACCTTCGGTGAGCATAAAAATAACGATTTAACGTGTGTGTTTCTCATATATTACAACATCAAATGAATAATGAATCAAACACATTTAATCCAGCTGTTCGAGGTCAACACATTATACATACATACAGAATACACGCGCATGACGCAGAGTTATGTAATTCGGCCTAAAAGTTATATGTAACGTGTTAAATATAAGAAAATATGTGATGGTTATACGAATCCGGAAACAGCTGTTTGAGCACAATGTTAATTTTGATAATATTTCATTCTTACGTCCATAATGTAATTACTTCTTTGCATCGCCTTTGATGCTTCGCATTAGTGTTGTTTTGTGCTGTTGTTGTTGTACGGTGGTGAGGAATATCGCAGTCCATTCCCTGATAGAGATGTTCACACAGATAGGAAATTTGTAATATTTGCTTTCTTGGTCAGGTCCGTGAACTGGGCCGATTTCCCTTATGTTCATGTTTTTTTTGTGAAAAGACAGATAGAAACTACACCTTTAATAGTAAAAAAGATATTATTATCTCGTAAGAGTGGAGGTCATTTATTATAATAAGGAAATATTGAAACCCCGGGGGAAAAACCATGAAATGGAATACCCGTATGTGCTAAGTTTTCTAGCAACATCAAATTTTTTCTTTCACATGCTCTTTGAAAATACATATTTTGCCACTCCTGAAAATGTTGTTGCCTATGGAAACGCGTGACAGAAAATACGATAAAACATAAACATAAATATAATTGACAAATATATTCTAAACCGGTATGCCGCAACCATTTTATCATTCGACATCTTATTTATTGACATTTCTTTCCCAGGGGCCTTCGTGTCTTGTCTATTTATGATACGATGACGTCACTATTTGCCAATTACAAAAACAATAATACCTTTATAGAGAAACGTGTATTTGTAGAATCATTATCGCATTATTTCGTCAAGGGGTTACCGGGAAATTGTTTTAAGAGCACTATATAGAAATATGTAGAATATCATGGTTAAGTTTTGCGGCATAGCTCTTGTTTCAGTGCCCATCCTTACTACGATTGAAACTCTCGGCAGCAAATCTGCCAGAGTCATAGAAAAAGTGTTGCTGCTGAGAGGTGTATCTGCACAAAGGTATGCACATGTATATCACAGTGGCTTCATTTAGAAAGAAGACACCCCCCCCCCCGCCCCATTCAAAATGACAGTTATATAGCTTAAGTCAAGTCAGTTTAAAGTAATTACTGTATCCTAGAACTTTTTGTTACTGAATTGTTTAATAAGGCGTCCTTACGTGTGCATTTCTTTGCTATTTAATGCATGCGTGCGCATATTTTTGACATGAACGGTCTTTTATTTGTCTAGGTTTCACCGTCAACGCGTCATTTGTTAAAAAAATCAAACTTGTTATTTTTTTCGATTTATTACCTCTCAATTTATTTATAATACAAAACTATTTAGCTTTGGCGAAACGTCAGTCCGATATTATTTAAGAATACTCGTTCCCTGGGGATTCAGTCTATACGCGACAGATATAACATTGGTTTCTCTGTGATATCAAGCCGCAGACAAGTGATATATAATACCAGTCAAATTACCCTAATACCGGGCCTAGCCATCCTGTAACCAACCTGTGTGTAAAAGCAAAGAAAATATACCAGTACCCTGAAACTTTGGTATATAACCCAAAGATCGAACCCATGACCTATCGGTTACTGGGCATACGCTTTAATCACTCGAACCTGGACCTGTCCTTGTGGGTTATTTGGTAAATGTTTATTACATTACTATGTGTATATATTTACAATGAAAATAATTCTGTTATACAAGTTAACAAGTATATAATTTCTGGCAAAGGTCAATAAGAAAGATTAATTTTGGGACAGTGTGCAGGAATATGTCTATTTCTAGTAACAATTAACTTAATCTTGACCCATATCCCCAACATATATATATTTATCATATGACATTGTGCTCAAACAGCTGTTTCCGGTTTCGTATAACCATATTTTCTTATATTTAACAAGTTACATATAACTTTAAGGCCGAATTACATCAATCCGCGTCAAGCGCGTGTATTCCATATGTATATATAGTGTGTTGAAAATATATGAAAATACACGTTAAATCGTTATTTTCAGTTATAATTTAAAACTATTTTCTGAGAGTTAAAAAACAAAGTAATTCGTTCGCAGGCCGTTAAATCATGTTGTTTTTGTTAGTTCTTATAATCGCGATATTCTTAGGTCATATATGATAAAAGGTCATATTATAAAAAGAATGACATGAATTGTCATCTCTTATCAAATTTTACTACACTCGTTCATGAAAATGTTATTAAGCTCACCAAACTTGATTACGATATTTAATTCCAGATATAAAGTATAAAGTAAATTCAGCTTTGGGGATAATCTATTTTAGTATCAAAGACCTTGAGCTCTTCAAGAACTAAAACTTTTGTTCATATACTCTCAATGAAATATTTTCAGTTTTGGAGGCTATTTGTGGCCGAATAAAAACACAAAAATCGTAATATGACCTTGACCGTTTCAATCTTTTCTTAACTTTTTAATTGTGAGTCTCTTCCTAACATAACAATACATAAAGTGTGAATATTTCATAAAGAATGAACAGAAAATAAAGTCAGGAGCGACAAAAACATGTTTTTGAAATTTTAATTTTTCCTTAATTTTAGTGAAGTTTGACCGTTTCCTGAGGACTAACCATGCATTTCTTAAATTCGCCACCCCATATATTTTGTGCGTATATGTCTTGCAAATTGTATGCAGCAAACAGTATTCTTCTATCTGATCTCTAAAAAAAGTTGTAGGTTTTTCGTAGACCTACCCTCATTTGTCCACTTTTTTACAAGGTTCGAACATTCAACCTCTCCTAGAACAATTTTTTCCAGTACTCGATGCTGAGATATCAATTATATTTGATTGGGCTGTCAACAAGGAACATTATGTGAAAACCCGCATCTAAATCAGGCTTCAAATATTTGAGTAATTAGCAAAACAGTGATTACATGCAAAACAAAAGTGAAAAGTTTGACCATTTAGGCACAAGTTCAGACAAAGATGACTCCATGCCCAAAATTCCATAGCTGTAGCTTTTCTCATCTGGCCGCTAGGTCGGCTACAAAAATGGGTGGAACTGGAAAAGACAAATACTGCATGCTGTCCTATGCTTTTAGAAGGGAGTATAATAAAGAAAGAGTCCACATCAATCGCATAGTTAATATTTATCTTTTATTTTTCAATTTAATTTTGATCTGAAGATCTGAATGTAATCACTTCATTGTTACACATATACAAACCTTGCAACAAACGGATATCTTGTAGTTAAAACACTCACCATTGACAGTCTCATTAATAAATAATTTAAGAGTTGAATTCATACCAGGTCGTTAATTGTCTTTCCAATTAATACATAAATGATTAAGAATTGATATCGTGGTCCACTTGTAATGCAGACATTATGATGATGTGGAAAATGGAGACCAACTACTTGTGTATATTTTATGAGTGTGTGACTCTTTCTCATGCTAACAATGCAGCATGTTTTGCGATTGGTCAACCAGTAAACATAACATAAACCGAAGAGCTTCACCAGAAATAAACAACCTTTCGATATTTTCCTCAGGGGATTAAGGGAGACAAACTTGAACTTAAGGCGCAATAAACGAAAACTATCACATTTCCGTTAAGGACAATGCAATCAATAAACAAGGGATTAAATACCGAAGTATTACAGATTTCAAGGGGTTGATTAGCAAAAATCAGTTCTCAGTGACCAATAATCGAATATGCACTCAACAATAAGACCTCTTGAGGCTTCATTGTTTGGCCTGGCTCCGACCACTTAATACTTAAATCTTGCACCATATGCAGTTCTCTAGACCACAAACACCCGACCCAGCAGCACTTCTGATTCAGACCTAATGTGATATCTTGTAATTCAATACCATACACCACAGGTCTTTTTGACATAGTAATTTAAAAACGTGGAGGGAAGTAAATACATGTATATATAAATATCATTTAATTCTGACCATATACTGACGTGACACTTGATCTCTTCCTACACACGCGGAGCACTCTCTCATTAGCGGTACATGGTCCTAGGGGCAGCGGGTTGGGCTCGTCGTTTTCATATAAAATCCTATTTCCTTCATGACTTTAATCATCTATAATTAACAGAACCAAGATGTTCTTTTCAATCATTTTCCCCACACCCAATTAGAGGCCCATCGGTTTGAAAGTATGAAAGACTTGCAGATGTAGCCATGGTAGTCACTGTTTTCTGTTTTGTTAATTTCGTCAACAAATACTTTTATGTCATATAAGATAAAAACAGTTTATTTCATATCTTGTAGATCAGTTTGCAACCAATTTATTAATCACATGGGAGGGTATGATATCGGGTTTATCCACCCCCACGACGCTGTACATGACTACACCCGGATATCCCCTGTATAACGAGATGCTCATGGACCACAATTTAATCCTCCAAGAAAAAGTAGTTCCCGCCCTTCTTCTGTTCGGTGTCCTGAAGTTAAAAGAATAACATATCAATACATCGTGCTTAACAAATACTGTAGAATGATCGAGTAAATGTTAAAAATGCATATCATTATCTGAGTATTTACAATCAAAGCTAGATCTATCACTAAATGTATCTAAAATCTTGTCTCCATGTAATTTGGATGTAGAAGGGTGCGGAATTCCTCATTAGCTTCTACTTCTGGGAAGCGTGTGTATAACAAAACAACAATGAGGAAGCTTCATTTAGTATAATATGGTAGTTTTGGTACTGCAGTGACGACGGCATTAGTAAATATTATCTTTTTTAAACACCACAATTCCAGTATAATGCTATACCGGGTTTCACTGTCCACAGGTAAATGATCTAAAAGAAAAAAGCTCCAGATGTACCGCACTTTATCACTTTAGTCCCAAAGTAAAACTACAAATGGGAAATGAATTAAAGATATTATCACAAACATAGTTAAATTTTAACTTAATTCTTGTTTAGTCATTGAGGAAACAAGTTCTTTACCTATCCTTTTCGACAGTTCCTAGGTTACACCAGTATTTTGCATCTGGCATGTTATGCAAGACATTTGCCCAAAACAGGTATAAGAAATATTTACCAAATTAACTATTAGTTGCTCAATAGTTTGTTATTGCAGGGAGACAACCCCTAAACCATACAATTCTAGATCTCTTCATAGACTATCACGTATCAGGATATATTTACCTTGACAGAGTTCAGCTTGTTGATCCTGGGTCGGAAGTTGTTAGGATCACGGCGGAAAGTGATGTTGAGAGACTCCAGGAACTTATTCATACCGTTCAGCAGACCTTGCGGGCTGTAGAAGATACGTAAATGATCAACTGGCTGATGTTTGTAATGATAGTCAAATAGGTGGTACATGTACTGAGGTAGACTTAAGTTTAAACTTAGATCCCTTACTTAGGGAAAAATTATAAGAGAGTGTGAATT
>CM037777.1:47193194-47243194 GCA_021229015.1 Solen grandis
ACATTTTAAGAAATAATTGTGGCTTCCGAGACATATAATATCCTGTACCGATCTCTTATCTATTAATTGAGATACCATATCAGCAAAAACATTATCTTTAAACAAAATGTAAGTATGTCTGCATTATTTTCCTTCATTTTATGTGTCTCTGATATACGTCAAAATAATTTCTGTAAACAGATATGGGCGTATATTAAGATACCGCATGACAACAATAAATTCAGAAAGTTGCGTCTTTTTTAACGCAAACTGTTTCTGATATACACGTAATAATTTATGCTGCTCAACTTTGACATTTCTGTGTTTTCATAGAAAGCATAAACATTCAATAAATTCTGATGAAATCATTTAAATTAAAGGCATACGCGCACGATGCAGTTACTTCTATATAAACAAAGAAGGAAAATTAAAACTAGCCATGTTAATTTTCTAAAACTTTGCATGAATACAAAAATGTAAAGAGAATTACATTATAGACTAATTTATGGAAAAAATGGGGGTCATCACTTTACTTTTTGAGTTGTGTGCCCTAGAAGGTGAGTCTTTACAAGGGAAACTCAAAAAGTAGAGGGATGCGTCTCAATTTTTATCCATAAATTATTTTCTAATGTAATTCTCTATAATAATGCAAAGATTTAGAAAATTCTCATGACTAGTTTTATTTTACTTCTTTGTCTATATAAAAAATAACTGCCTTTCATATAAAAGAAGTAATTACGAGTTTCGGGGCATGAGCCGTTAGTTTGATATTAATATGATAATCAGATTAGATATTAAAGATGTGATACTTTGGTATAGTTTTAATTAATCCGAAAGAAAAAAAATATATAAAAAATCACGGTTGTAAAGTCACTATATGCCTAGTTCCATTTACCCGAGAGACAGCATATATCGGAATGTGGTAATACAAATCAGTGTTTGAATACAACGTGGTGATGCATGAGTTATAACATCGGAGTATCACAAGTACGTTAGAAGTGGGATACATTATTGTTAAGACAAACAAAACATGGTATTGCTAAAACGCAATATGTTGATATATATTGACATCGCGAATGAATCACCAAATGAGCTCTTGGCTACGAGAAGTTAAACGTATGAGATGTAATATGGTTACTCAAAACGAATTAAAGCACGCAATTTCAGAATGGTAGCATGATGAAAGGGAATGCTGTCCGCTTATCCAGATAAATCATGATTTCTGCAAAGATGCAATGGCAAAACAATTTTATATTAATATCAAAGACAAGTTCCTCAGAATTCAAAGCATTTTAACGCAAAAAATAAAACTATATGTTTTTAGACAAATATATCTTGCAAATCTAATACTCGCGATGCAATCATTTAGTTCATTAATCGTTTCCTTTTTCGTGGAATTATTTTATATTTGAAAGAACTTTTCGCTATTGCAGTTGCATAAAAGATATATATTTCTGACAATAAAATCAATATTTGATCTAAATCATAGATTTTAATATTTATATTCCAATTCTTTGGTATGAAATAGAATTTTGAATTACAGTTAATGATACAGACTATTTTGTTAACTCAGCGGTTTTACGAAGCCAAAAGCACCAGAGTCAAGCGACAGCCGCGGCTCTTGCAAGAAATATATAATCTTGCACTTGTGTAATTGCATTACTAAATATCCAATTCACATAATATAATCTTGGTTATTCATAAATATAGAGTCATTTTATTAATAATGAAATGTTTTAGTGGAAGAAAATGTAAAACTAACTATAGAGTTTCACACTTTTTAACTGTTAATGTCTATCCTTACATTTCAAATCGTACCAAAAACAGATTTCAAAATGAAATCACCATATCACATCATTAAGTACTTAATGTCGATGCTCGTTTGAAAGTCTGAGAGACGGAAGCGATAAAAATAATCAGCAATGTTTAGAATTGTTTAATCCTTACCATGCTATCGATTTTAAAAACACGTTTCCTTACTTCATTTTGGACAGAAACATTTGGCACTTATGGGGCAGCTTGTTGAAATGTTATAGACAGATTAGCGAACATGGAAGACCACCGTCTGATCTTCGTCTGCACTGGTCGCAAAGACAGTCAAAAATGCCCACAGCATCGTAAGGGTTAATCAATTTCTGGAGATAGGCCTAACAATAAAAGGAGAAACTGTCAATTTTACTCCACTATAATAAATGATAAAGGATAAAGAGGTACAAGCGTTTATTGAAAATCTTGCCAGAAAAGATAAAGTTTGTATCTGGTCAGTTAAATGTAGACGAATCGAAACTTAATATATGTAAATATATTAATTTTAAGATAAAAATACATTGCATCAAACACTTAAGAAATAAATGGCGGTCCTAGCTCAAAACTCGACATGTTAGTACACCTCAACCAAGTTGCTCAGATAACCTCCAAACTTCCTCGTGAAATATGTATAATTACAACAGCAATAAAAATCAGACGATGATTGAATATTGGTGTTTATTGAACATATTGCCGAAAGAAATCGCTTTGTTTTGGCAACAGTCCCTGACGTACACGTATGCTTTTCGCCTAAGCACTTGGGTTTAACAATGAACAACAACTCTTCGATAGACGATCATATGTTAAAGCTAGGATAGAAATTCCAGGAAATTGTGGGTAAATGGAGTGTAAGCGTATGTTTTATTATTTTAATTATTGCACGTTTGAAGAGAATTACTACCTAACCTTACAATGTTCAATAATTAATTAGACGATGAATAGTTCTTACAAATCCAAAATTGCATGAATAGAAAATTCAATAAAAACATTATTTTCGTATGCGCTTAATAGTATTTTATGCTCAAATTCCATCCATGATAAATATATAGTAATGCCCAAACTCCCCTGTAATGGTTCCGCTACATTTCGGACCCTAATGGGCTTTCACGGAGATTATCAAGGTTTCCTAATGTTTCATTAGGCTACCTTGGTTATTTTGATAGAGGTTAAGTGATCCAAGACGTAGCTGAACCATTACAGGGACTTAAGATAGGAACACATTCCAACATATTTTCTGTGCAGAATAAATATGTAATTGACGATGTTGACAAATATAATTACCTTGCGTTGAGATACGAAAGATTAAGAAATATATTAAGGGAAACAGAAAATGATACAAATTATTTTTAAATATTAACTTATTATAATGTGTCTATACCTCGTGGTATATGACGTCATTTTAAGCCTATCGCAAGCAGCAAATTTTGCCTCGTTTCGGCAAAGAAATTTGCTGTAAGTATTTGATTTCTTCATCAAATGTGATGAGATATAGTACATGTGAATAATTATTTTGTCAGAGGCACATGTATTTTCAAACATTCGGGAAAACCTTTTAGAATTTCGAAAAATTGGTTTGCTTTCGCGAAAAGCGCATCAGTAATAATGTCTTCCCAAATGTTAGGAAATATTGTATATCTAATAAAATAAACAATTTATTAACTAATGTATACGAAGAATATTTACAAAACATATAAATAACATATAAACATGATGATAGTTAGCAAAGTAAACTAACATTAAACTTATCTATGTGAATTCTGAACGCTACATTTGACAGCTAACAAAATGCATCACTCATTATGACATGTGTAATATTTAAGAATATCCATTTGTGTCGTTAATGATGTAAGGTTTCATTAAGATTTGGACTCAATCATAATAGCAGGATCCGAAAACAACCAAAAAAAATTAAAAATCGAATATAGCGATCTCGTCAGATCGTCAACTTTTTTGTTCGCTATATCCGAGGTTCCTTGAACCCACTACAAGGATAAGTATCTTATAAACGAGTCGGACCTATTTATCGCGAACAAAATTTCATAGCGTTGTTGAGGTGTTAGTGTCGCTTACATCCTTTTTCGTAGTCCCTCACCACTAAAATGTTCTTTTATGGCCAGTTAATGGGTTCCTACAAACCGAGGTTACGCTAAATACAAAAAAACAACAATATAAGATAAAGTGGAATGTAAGATATAAGATCCTCCTCTGGGTTCATGAAGTTATATAAGCCTTTGTTTAAAGATTAAATATAGTTTCTTTGCACAAAATGACTTATATCAGCCTTGATGAATTACAAGAGAAGCCATCAGCGTCTAGACTTTATCTTTAGACTGGATTCAGTGTTTTATTCAGTTAAATATCCTCGTGCAGAAGATCAGCAGAAAACTGGCGGGACTTTTAAGCATTCAAGGCAGACGATATTTAAAGCATAACCCAAAGTCCCAAACGACTTAAACATGAGACAATGCTGATATTTCCAGTAGTTCCTGGCATGTTTATCGCCAATACTGTTTACATTTGGATTATATAAATGTTCAACATTAGCTTTCTGTATTTTTCCCCAACTCAGCCATAAATCCCTTTAGAACGTTTGCATGTAGTGGTGGCACCATATTTATTTCTATGGTAATAGCTCCCTGTTGTTCTAACCTATAAAACATTGACTTCTGTATGCATGATTTAATGCAATAATGTGGCTATTTAAACAGCAGAATGTTGTTTCGAATTTGTGAAACGCAATTTTAAGGTCTTCATTTCCTTGATGGAAATATAGCCAAAGAAAACACAGTTCGTCAAATTTTGACTGATTACTTTCTGAATCAGCTCCCCATGCGTTTATAATCAAATACCGTTTGCAGTGAATTATTCAACCAGAAGTAATCAAAATGGATGCTGCATTTGCTATATTTAAATTTTATCGAACAAAATTGACAAAAAAAATTAAAGAGTCTTAAAGTCAACAAAGAACATTTGGGTTTAAGTGAGTATAAGATCAAATATGAATATCTCTGATTTTAAAGTGAAATACATCCCTTCGTGAAGGTTGAATTCAAAATATGTTATGACCAGATTTGTTGTACAGTTCTTCGACATAATTGAACTTGTACGGCAACTAATACTTATCAATGGATAATAATTATTCATTAATAACTTAATTGGATACTTGACAGAGGCTTATCATCTCAACATTTTTTTTATGAATGAACGGAGTCAAACAACCTTTATTACATCATAAAGTTTTAATCACTCCGAGAATTTAGGTTTTACCATTCGCATGTATATCAAAAGTTTGAAAGGGTTCCAATAGTATTTCAGGTTCAGTTCTTGATATGTTAAAAAAACACTTTCAAACATAGCATACAACAGTAACAATGGTTCTTATACAATAATGGAGAAAGTATGGGGAGATATACACATGCAAGCATACATTCACCATGAACATCCCCTATTTGTGTATATATTTGTGTATCTGCTTACTAATACGATATATAAGGAGCACATGGGTACTTCATAAAAAAAAGCGATACTATTTTTTATACTTTTTGTCATAGAGTGTTCCATATAAATATATTCCCGTAAGTGTTGTTGTTGTTGTTGTTGTATTGGAGTTTACCGTCGCTGCGATAGTATTTCAGTCATATAGCGACGTCCAGCTAATTACAGGTGGAGGAAGACCCCGAGTACACAGAGGTACCCGGGTAGAACCACCGACCTACCGCAAGCCAACTGGAAGGCTTCCTCACATGAAAAATCCGAAGTCCCTACCGGGATTCTTCTCGTAAGTGACTAACTTATATAATAAACATAATAAAGACAGATTTCCCCCTAAATCTGCTAATTAGAATCGCTCGTATTCTGCACATCACTTAAGTTATGTGACACAATTAATGTTGCATTTCATTTAATTAGTTCCATTAAATACCATAAGAACATGTACAATGTTTCCTAATTAATTCTACGAGATAATTGTTCACAAAAATAACACGCTACACTTTATTAATGATATGGTTTGGACTATAATATTGTGATTGATACAGATAATATGGCAATAAACATTGCTAACATAATCATGTCTCAAACATTCATACATTTGTCATGTACATATATATGTGTGTATGAGATGTTAACAACCAATCAAAACATTACTCAGCCCATTTTGATGGAACAGAAATTCGTAAAAAACACGTACGTTTGATTATTAGATCGCATTGGTCTAAAAATAGGTATATAGATAAAAGGTTACAGGAGCACACTCTACGGACGAGTCATGTTTAGTTTTCTACAAGAAAAAACAGATCGTGCCTGTTGTTTCAATCACCAGTCCAATCCCCGTTAGTCTGCCTGGTTGTATGTCTCCAGTTTCCTAGTCAGAACAATAACTCACCTGTTGGATTATTAGGGAAGAAGCATTAAACACCGGCACCTATCCGCAGACCAATATACGATGTATGGCAAAGAATTACAGCAGCTCTACAAATGTGTTAATAGCTTAGACTCAGAGAACGCAAAATATCAAGTTTTAGCATAACCATATATTATTGGTATAATTAATGTTCGCTTTTTATATCTTTTGCTTTATATTTACTAATCAATATACAAATAAATAATGTATATTTCAACAGAATTATATTTTTTTACTATTAAATTTACGAATATATGTGACAGTATAATAATGAACTTCTAGACTTGATTTGACTATTTGAGTATATGCATATATCTTCAAATTTTATAATGTTTGTACATGTCACATCATGTCCATGATGACGCCGGCTAGATCGGGTGATGAACTATTCGCCATTAAGAAATATATAATTTACATATAGATAGTATTTTGCGGTGTATTTGACTGTTACCGTAGATAATTATGTTTGAATTGAAACTATTCTCTGTTTATACTCATTGCGTTTGTTTCCCCCCCAAACGAAAGGTTTTAACATCTTTGAAGAGGTGATTGCGATGCTTTAATTCCGTCCATATGAAAATTGCACTAGCTGTCTGGAAGGTTATTTTTCCCTTACAAAAATACAAAACGTATAAGCCTGGTTTGCCATTTACCTAATATGCAAATAAAGTTGCGCTCTTTAAACTATCATGTTACATGAAACTGACATTTCAAAGCACAAACTATTACTGAATTCTGATCAAAAGGACCGCGATTAACTCGTATTGCAGAGTTTTGAAGATCTGACATTTAGCAATTTTTATAATTATTAAAGCCTAATCATATTCTCCGAGAAATGAATATGTTAACAGGTACTTGTTGCCTCGATTACTTCAAAAAGTGGCGATTACATTCACAATAAATGTTTGGTACAGATGCAATAAGACAGAGCATGTTGTTGTTTTTGGTCTTGATGTTTTATTACTAAAATAAGATTGTTCTCATAATGGTAGCTAACAGTATTGTCAACGAGTTTCTTATTCATGAATCTATAAAATGAAAAAAAAAGAAGAAAAAAAGTAAAGAAACTCAGTCCTACTTTATGAATGTTTTAGTTTTAGTGAATGCACGTCTTAAAATGGGAGGGGAACGGTTAGAGTGAAAATCGATGTTATTTTTTTTATTGATATTAAAAAAAAATGCACTTGGTTATTTTCGTACACAAATTAATTTCCATCTTTTTGTTGTTGATTTTTCATATTAATATTGTTTTAAACAAGATTTTCTAGAAAGTCAAGTATAAGTTTCTTTCTCGAAAAAAAGAATTGGTGTGACTCTGTCATTTGTACCACATAGTAACCGTCATCGATAATAAAGTGACTTTCAAATCAAAAATCAAAAATCATTTACTTAAGAACGACAAAATACGCTACTGAACTAAATTTTTTATCCAGCGACGCTGGGCAAATTATAATCTAAAACAAAATTGTGTTAAGCAATATCTATTTATCATTCGTTCTTAATGGCGTTAGAAATCATAAATAAACAAAATTAACATTTTAAAAAGAGAAAAAATGCATAGATAAAACGTTACATCGAAGTTAGCCTGACACATAAATGCTATTATTTCTGGCATATTAAGGATCTAACACTTTCCGTGTAGATCTCTGGTAAATGATATATATATATACTATATAAATCTGAATCCAGCCAAGTAACTAACTATTTGTAATCTTTTTCTAAAGGCAATGGGAGACAATGATTTGTATTCAAGTCATTTGATAACGTCATTGCAACGTTTACATTAATTCAAGGGCGACGGTTAAATGAACCAGTATCTGAAATGAGTGCCATGTAAGGATGATGTATTGTATCCCGCGGTCGACGGTCCCGCCCCCTCCTATATTACAATCTAAAATTGTATTTTCCTCCTACCAATTCCGCTAGCCAATTATTTTTAAGCACGTCTCATTTATATTTCTCTGGAGCACATACATCAACTTATCATCTGGTCTAGTTATTTAAAATGCAAAATATGTTCCATATAATCAACTTGAAACCAAGTGTGTGTGTGTGTGTGTGTGTGTGTATGTGTGTGTTTTGTTTTTGATTTGTTGTTTTTTTTCAATCGGTACAAGAGCTCATGTAGCTATAACAACATAAACAGTAGGTGCTTGTATTGATGGTACGGTAGCCTAGTGGTCTGGGTGTCTGTCTCGTATCCGGGAGGACTTGGGCGTGATCCAAAGCTGCACCATTTAATAAAATCCACAAAATGGTACTGGTAAGTCTCTCTTGCTTGGCGCTCAACATGTAAGTGAAATGTCCGTTGACAGAGTACTGTGACTGAATATGGACTTATATTTATAAATACACGTAGAAGGAGCATCAGTCGTATAGTTATAAATGAACTAAAATAAAATTAGACAAAAATAATCAATTGTAATATCATTAAGCTGATTCCAAAATTGAAGATTCAATACAATAGCACTGGATCAATAAAAAAAAAAACTCAACCAACACAATATATTTATATGCCTCCTTTATTTCTATTTCCATCATTAATTACCCACCTGAGGAAAAATGAAAATTTACTCAACATCTCATCTGCTGCCAACCAAAAATAGAACTTAAACGAGCAATTAGAACCTAAACTTGTATTACGCGGCTGCAATAATGAATCAATTCCACCAGGCGACATCTTATGTTTGCTTGTAAATATTTAGTTATATCATTAACGATAAAATGGCCTCCTACACTTAATTTATCTTCATCGAAAGCTAAGGAGAACTTTGTTCGATAGAACCATTCCCACGCATTTATTTACACACTGTAGAGAACCTCTCCGTTAGCCTATACTCGGGATACAGTACCGAGTTATAGATTTCCCAATAATATTCAGCCATGGTTTGAAGAAACGGGTAAAAAGACTGAACTCTCCTGAATATTTTCTATATCTAAAGATGGCAGAAAACTGGTTTTCCTCTATGCCTCGGATGAAATTGTGCTTTTTTATATTTTGTGGATTTGTCTTAGCAGTCAACGGTGCAAAGTAAGTACATGCTGTTTCTTTCATTTTGCCATTAATCAACGCTGCATTTTATCTAAGTAATGAAATTTCATGTATCCACAACGACCTACGTTTAAAAGTGGTATTTTGGTACAAACGTCAATAGCGGGTCTAGATTTGAACGTTAGAGGTTAAATACGGACGAGAATGTCCAAAAAGTGGGTGGGATATGGATTTGAAAAATGATAAACAACTGAAAATACGTTGTTCTTTGACGTTTGGTTTTAAATTGGTATCAGCAAAACATACACTTTCTCTTGCGTAAATATATAACATTTTACAAATCCTGATTAAAAAAAGGATTGAACTTTTTACCTGTGTGTTTCTTTTGGGAATTTTGTTGGCTGATAAAGAATGAGGAGGGCCCAAAACAGAATCGCTCTCTCTCTAAGTCTGTCTCTGATACAAGCACACAATTATCGAGTATGCTTTGACTTAAGCCAAGAGCGCAGTGATTTAGCTCTGATATTACAGGGTTGTGCCTATACAATCCTGGTATTGTTGTATATACTGTTAACATTCAAGTCCCTCATTATCCCGCGAGAGTATGCAGTATTTCAAACAAATCATTACCACAGTTTCCACGACATGTGTCTGTGCGCTGCTTACATATGGAATCAACTGTAATGAGTTAATGTGCTTGGGTTTTTGTTGTTGTTTTAGTTTTTTATCAGGTGTGCAGTGATATAGACTTGCGAATGCTTCCGGTTTATTCCCTACTGTACGATTAACATATGGATGTAAAAACAAGCTGTTTCGAATATCAACTTCCGGTTTATGTTGATATTAACATCCCAATATCTACACACGTTACCTAAACATTTATCGAAATTAATCATGTGAAATAAACATTGTTTTCAAATGTACTTGTTTTCCCACAATACGAAATAGCAATCTACAGATGCATATTTGGCCACCTTGATGGACTAGCGAGTAAAAAAATTTATCTCGGACAAATGTAGCCAAAGGTTTGAGCGAGGTCAATCGAGTCACTAGATGTAATATTTGTAAATTTCATATTTTATTTCATCGTTTTTATTGATTAAAGTCAAGACTCTCTCTCTCCCTCTCTCTCTCTCTCTCTCCGAAATAACAAAGGTTTATTGGGTTTAATTTACTCCAGTCAATAGGGACTGTCACTTCATGAATCAGATATTAAGGAAATCAATCCATCATTAGATTGTGATCATGATGCATCAAGTGATCGAGTGAATTTTTATAGTAAATGTAAGCCTTAATAGCAAATGCCTATAACTCCAAGTTCAATGGATGTTTGCATCTGCTCTGAAGTCTTTTTAATCATTTGAATGATGGATGGATTACCTACGAGGATGTCTTGCTGCAATATATATCACGTCGTAAATACCTGAGTCCTAGAATTGAATGTTGATGCTGATCGCCATGTCAGGGTTAGGAATCAATCACACGGCCTCAAGGTTACCGGGTTGTCATTCTTACCACTCGGTCCATTAATATATATATTGATGATGTAAGGCCATGATATATTCATATATGATGTTGTCGTTGTATTGGGGTTTACCGTCGCTGCGATAGTATTTCAATCATATAGCGACGTCCAGCTAATTACAGGTGGAGGAAAACCCCGAGTACACAGAGGTACCCGGGTAGAACCACCGACCTACCGCAAGCCAGCTGGAAGGCTACCTCACATGAAAAATCCGAAGTCCCTACCGGGATTCGAACCCACAGCGGTGAGGGGCTGAGAGATTTGTAGTCCACGACTGTAACCGCTCGGCCACGGCGGCCCTCATATAATGACGGGGTACTGAGAATTATACTTGAACTTAGTCTCATAGAAAGAAAAAACACAATTATAAATGTTTCCGCTGATAGTATAATAAAACAGGTGGACCACTAAAACAGTAGAATCTTTATAGCGTAGTGGTAAAGCATTTCTTTCCTCACAAATACGCCCCATATTTTTTTTATTTCCGGTCATGCACTTGAACACAAGTCAAAGCACGCATAGTAATTTGTTTTCCTCCCACACAACGTAATGTCGATAGAAATACTCCTCTACCCGTGCCAGTTAGATTTTATGCAGTTAAGTTGTTCGTTATTGGTGTCAACTCATTAGATTATTTAATTAATAAGTAAAGTAAAGTGAAAGACGCTGTGGTTCATGACCGTGGACCCAAATATTATGGGTTCGAACCCCGTTTGTAAACATTTTTCCCTAGCGCAAAGTACTGGTCCAACCGAGGAACCGTCGATTTTTAAGTTGTAATAACTCGTTTCCTTATCAACGTAAAATAAATCATTTTAGACTTGAATGGGTAAACTGTAAATTAAAAAGTTGATATTTTCCAATTGATTTTTTGTGTTTTTGTGCATATTTTACTTAGGTCGTTAAAGTGATATTGCATGGTATAGCTCAATTGCTCGACTCTTTGCATATAAAGGTAGTCCAAGAACTGGTTAGCCTGGTGTCAGGATAATGTGGGTGTGGTATCATGCCACATGTCCACGGCGTGATACTGCAGTGCGGCAGCACTATATCTATCTCAAGTACACATTATTTCTCCACATAATAGTAACTAAAATACTGTCGAAAGGACTTTAATCTCAATAAACCAACATTAAATGTAAAAATAATAATGAAAAAAGTAACTAAGGTGTGGATGACATGAAACTAAAGTTAACATAAGTTGGTATATGAATAAAAGCTGAATAACCAAATAGAATAGTAATTGAGTGCATCGCACGACATTTCATCTGAAATATCAGAATTTAAATACACTGATCAGTAAATCGTACAAGTATATTACTAAATATTCTTAATATTTTCATAACGTGATTTCTCTAAAATTGTGGCTCGTTCATCCAAAACTGCCTCCTGCAGAACGTATTCTTAAATGTTTATATTTCAAATGCCAAATTGAGTCTTCTTGCTTTCCAGAACTGGGAAAACTTAATTATGCATTGAAAGATTAAGACATTCGTTTTCGTTTGAACATCACGGACTAAAGTACTTGTTGGTTACGGATTAAAGAGCATGAGGCGTTCAAAGCTTATACTGAAACATATAAATTACAAAGTTCGCCATTAAGTTTGGCGTGTATCGACATATTGTTTGATATTCACATTAATATTACTTTGAAATAGGGATGGACCAACTTATTTAAGGATGAATCTCTTTCTCTCTCTCAAAAATGTGTTAAATACTTTACTACTTTGATACTTTGATAAATTACTACAGATTTAACTAATTGTGGAACAAAATAGTCCAGTATAAGTGCGAACGACTCCGAATCATGGGAACGGTGATTCGAATCTCGGTCGGGTTGCCACTAATTACCCTGACCAAGAAATAAATCTCGACTTTTTCCATTTCACCCAGCGAGAGTTATTCGGGTATGCATATGACTCTCCTCGGCTTCTCGTGCGGGTTAACTTGTTAAGTAGGCTGAACGAGCACTAGCCTGATTGCCTGGATAGCATAGTGGTAACGCGTCTCGCTTCTCACCAATGGTTCCCGGGTTCGATTCCTGGTCACGTACGTGAGAGGGTACATTGGTCACTCCTCGAGACACGCGGGTTTTCTCCAGCTTCTCCAGCTTCCTCCCACAGTAATTACCACATACGCCGCCATCAGAGCCATTGAGAGTGATTAATATAAGTTGTGATAACTGGTTCCGTAATCGATGTAAACTAAATAAAGTTTAATCATTAACAAGCAATATTTTGAAAAGAGACTATAACTAGGTATTACCTATTAACTTACATATTATGAAATGTGGCTTTATACGTTCACATCTTATTGATCGCATTGTAGATTTACATCACAGCCCAGAAATAGATTGAGCTTAAATCTGCTGAATAATTCCGTATATTTATATAGAATACCATAGTATACAAAATCATACTTTACAAAAAGACAAATGATTCAAATAACTGATGTCTAATACATATTGATAAAGGAAAACATACACAATAAATATCTTGGAAGAATAAACAAATTGTTCTGCAAGTGAGCATGCAGTCGCCAGGGAAACCCCAGGGGTAGGAAGCTGGCTTTGTCTAATCGGCGACCATTTGCGCAGCACTGGATAGACTGCAAGCACAGATTCAATTACAGTGTTATCGAATGTCTCCGACTCTTTATCAAATATAGAAGAACTATTAAATGTAGTCAATCGTTTGTGTTCTCTTGGCATGCAAGCGTTCTGTGGGTATCCTTGACAGGGAAATACACTGTCTTGGTGCGGTCTCAAATTGTAAATTTAGTTACACATTCTTGTATTGTATGATAAACTCAATCAAACTATGAGAAGAAGAATCGATACCCACAAACTTGATCATATGAATTTTTGTTTAGGGACCGTTTCCGGTTGCGAGTAGTAAGCGCTTACGCCCCATATCCGGGATGTCGTAGAATCGATCACCGAACCTTGAAATTCCAATATAAACAATCTTTATTTTACTTATAATTTAACACATAATATTTAAATACAAATGAATTATATAAACTAAGACAGTTCTATTTTTACTAAGTTTAATTTTAAACTGCGCTGATCAATACCAGTGAATCATTAAAACAAAAATAATTAATATAAAAATTAAAATTAATATACTTGAAGGTTCTTATAATAATAAAAACAATAATAATAATCATAATGAAAAATATCTCTGTAGTATCAGTAGTAGCAACAACGGCCATTCATCATTTACAAGACACCATATATACAGTTTCTTTTTATTTACATATTAATCTAGCTTAATGAATATAATTCTATAATATCTAAGTATTGTTTCGTTACCTTTTTTTCCTTCTCTCTCTCTCTCTCTCTCTCTCTAGGTATTAAAACAGCAGTATTGCGGACATGGTTGCAAGTCAGTTAAGTCTCTTCAGACTGTAGAATTAATAGTTATTCATGAATTGCATATTGTATTTACAGTAAAAGACACGATCATTTTAATGTGCTAACATACACAGACATATACACCCTCTAAACCCAACGTATGTATGCGTTTTCATCAAAGTGATCAAATGAATTTAGGTACAGGAAGATAAATAATATATCTGTTAATATACTTGACATCGACGATCAACTTCACAAAAATGAAATATCTTGATAACATTATGATATAAATGTATTTTAAAAAATTTCTTAGAAAACATAGTTTGTTTGATACTGGATCTCAAGACATGTGAAATGGCAGTGTTCTGATTACAACTGGAGATACAAAACCAGTTAAAATGATAGGACATCAAACACAACAGAAATTCGATAGAAAAAAAAAGCTCATAACAGACGTTAGTAGTATTATTGCCAAAGTTCATTCATGCAAGGAGTCTGATATAATCAAATAGACATCACGTTTATGTAAAAATTCGATATGCTGACTTCAGAGTTAATAAGGAGAAGTGATACGATTTCAATATTTTCATGATTGCGTAGAGCTAATGAAAACAGTATGACTTTGAGGTGTAATCATGGAATCCTGTATTTTATCAGTTAATATTAAAATAAAAATACTGTATCTAGTGCACCATTTTCGTATCATTTTTAAGGTTTTAATTTTATGCATTTTATATATTATTAGAATACAAAATGTATGATTTTATTCCAGATCCAGAACCGATGTATTGAATCTTCTCAACGACATTACGATGGTCCGGATCCCGCCCGTCTATAAAACAAGTTTGTATTCATTAGTTACTTAGTACTTGAAAATCATTTTAATCCTAATACTCTGGCTTTAATGATCCTTTTTAGGATCGAAAAGTAATTTACACAGATAACTTTATTGATTAGATTGTTTTTCACAATAACCGTCATTAAAATGGGGTTTGGGGGGGGGGGGGGTATTTTTGGTTTTTGTATGTTTTGTTTTATTTTTTGTTTGAAGAATGGTCGAAAGAGATGAAGTTTAAATTTAGTATAATTTATCAGGAATTACTTTCTCCGCAGAATTAATCCTACAAAGCCAAAAATATTAACAGTTCAATAATAAAAGTATATGTGCAAATATACATGAATCTTATATCATCAATTTTTGTTGTTATTTTTATATCTATATTTTAGTTCATTGGTTTATTCATTAATGATACATAAATCAATACAAATAGTAAAATTAAGTTACATCTTCGAAATGTCAGACATGTCTTGGTAATTCTTGATGCAGCCCGGACTTTTCAGCTATTAAAAGCTATTAACCCTTTCCCTCATAGAGGACACCATGAAAAGACCTATGCGAACAGCATAAAACCAGATCAGCCTGCGAGTAACTCGCAGGCTGATCAGGTTTTATGCTGTTCGCTGCTCCTCAGTGGTCTGGAAATGAGGATTTTGTAATTAAATTTGGTTAAGTGTTTTTAACTTGTGGTTTTAGTCGCAAAATCAGGCTTATAGGAAGGGTTTACCGCTATTGAAATTGAGTGCGTCAAAATGAGTCTATATGAGGGAAAGGGTTAAAAAAGAACAAGAAAACTATCGCAAGGTGTATGAACAAGTACACCTTAAATGTATTACATGTATCATAATAATATACAAGTCCCCCTTTTAGTTCTCTGATGAAAGGTTTAATCATGCATAATAATTAATAACAGCAGTCATTAACATAGGCCCAGTTTTATCACTTATCTTTGATAATCTAAAAAACAAAACATTGGGCATTCTTATGCTTTATTTTATACTTACTGCAATCTCTTGATTAACTCTCGTGTTTTATTGCAGTTTTCTAACTCTAGTATATACAAAGTATGCAAATAATGCATTGATGACAAGCAGAATCTAGGTCTTTTTTACGGTTATTGTTCAAAAGTATGTGATAATGATTTTTCATTGAGTTCATTTTCATGAGTACCTATCCTGTGAGAAACTAATACGCTTTTGTTTAATGTAGTTATAGAAGCTGTTTATTCTTATTTTATATCATCCACTCGGACTTGCATACAGGAAAAAAGGTCAGCTACGTACAGAAAGTAATATAATAAAACTGTCTTCGTCTGGTTTTGTTTGTCATCTGTAATTGGCAAACATTCTCCTGCAAAAGAAAAAGATTAATCCGTCTGTAATAAGAATTATTATAAATGTACAAAATAATTCTCAGTGTCATGCAAACTACATCGCATAGGGCGGTAGGGAGTTGAATCCGGTACAGAAACCCCTTCAAACATACGTCTAATGTTACCTTTGAAGTAACTTTGCTTTCGTAGGCATGACTAATGAAGTTTGTTATCGTAGTCCCCCACAATGATCTAGTAGCTTATCCCACTGTCGATAACAAATCCCCGCCACCCCGCCAGTTATCCCCATAAACATACAACCTCTCTCAGGTGGAAATATACAAGAACACAATCCTTGCCTCTACTCTTGAGATAGTGTTCAGGAAGCTAATTAGATAAAGTAACAGAGGCAGTGTAATGCTTACACCTTTAACTTGATGGCATCATACTCCCTAAAGATTTAAAAAGGTAACGTTTTATACAATCGCCATGTTGTGTTTGGCATTATGCGATCAAAGAGTTAAGTCATTTTTGGATTGTCGGTTTTATCTAGGAAGTAATGAAGGTATTCTTATAACCCTGGCGCCGTTCCTGTCTAACAATGACTCAGACTATGCACCTTATACTTTTTAATACCCTATAATGTTTATTGATTTTTTATATAACTTTATACTCAAAAAACATTAATTACTGCTCAACTGCGCTCGATTTATATGTTGTGTTTCTTCGTCAAAAAAGCGCTAATGCTTATCATCTATCTTCATCATATTTGGGGTTTCATTCTAATTTCAAAGACATAACTCTTTGTCAAACGTATTTATATAAACCTACAAGATAGGAGATAGGCTCCAATAAAAAAATGCTCCTTTTTTGGTGCATACACGTAAATTATCCATAGTTCAGAAGTTATCCCTATTTACATTTCTATTCTGAGTGTGACCTTGACATTTATCGAAGGCTTCCTAAAAAACCCGGTTAAATCGACGTTGGGTGTGTTACGCATACTTTCATGATATCTTAGACTTGTTTTGATTCCATAATCGAATTACTACAAACTCTCCCTTCGTTTAATTAAAGACCAGCGTCAATATACCATGAATTTATTTTATAGATATTTATATATATATATTTTAATGACAACGAATTTTCTTCTTTTGCTTCTTAAAATATTTTACAAAAAAGCTCGGCCAATAGCTATGAGTGTATACACATGTAGAAATTAACGATAAGAGTGCAAACAAACCATAATCGTATTCCAATTCCATGTCTTATACAGTTAGATAAAACAAGATTTGATTTGGGAATGTGTTAAAGCCGTTAACTATTGTGTCATTACAGAGACAACTTCCGATTCTGATTCCCCGATGACAAATGCGTGCCATCTTGAAAAATTAGGAAAACGCCCGTCAAAATTTTGACACTTTCGTAGAGAACTTTCGTAATCATAAAAATCTCGACCAAAAACCGAGGCTCTACATCCAACCATGTAAATGTTACCGTTCTTTCTATCTCGGTATGATACGCACAGCAGCCATGAGGACTCATGACCTTCAGATATTGCTGACGTTCAAGTTTTTGTCTGTTCGTTTTCCCCAGAGCAAGATAATAAAACGATATGATATTCGTCTTACTCATCGACTGAAGAAAGACTGAATCATCTAATATGTTTTTTAGAAACCCGTTTTCCAAACTATTGACCGGTTTGTTACAGATTTAATTATATACTTTTATGATAATTGCGGTTAGAGTCTGGCTAGATTCAATACGAAGAGATTTAATATCAATAACACAATACCTGTAACTTTAAATTATCGTATATACACTGCATTCACAATAAATTCGGATACAATCCTCTCGGCTCTTAACAGTTACTTGCTGTATGGCTCCAGTTGGCATATTTTTGAAACGCAAAGTATTTCAACTTCTTCAGTTTATCTTTACACTTAGCATTAAAATAATTTAACCCATTCGTAATTGTTTTCAGATGAGGAAGACCACATGTTTGAACGTTTCAATGCCACGAATGCATTTTTCTTCTACCCCACCACACGCAACATTTTACACATTGTTCATTCGCTAATTCTGTTTGCATTTTTTCTTAACCCTTTCCCTCATAGAGGAGACCATGAAAAGACCTATGTGAACAGCATAAAACCAGATCAGCCTGCGAGTAACTCGCAGGCTGATCAGGTTTTATGCTGTTCGCTGCTCCTCAGTGGTCTGAAAATGAGGATTTTGTAATTAAATTTGGTAAGGTTTAAGTGTGGTTTTCTGCAGATCAGGCTTTATGTGGTACCTATTGAGTGCGTCAAAATGAGTCTGTATGAGGGAAAGGGTTAAAGTATAGCGGTTTACTTCTGCGTGTGAAATAGTCTGCCGATTTGTCCTAGAGTCAGGGTTTGGGGTTATGTTTTAATGAGTTAATTTATGCTTACCTTTTTTTTTTTTTTTTTTTTTTTTTTTGTAAACTATAAACTAGGAACAGACAACAAACGTGAAAATGAAATATATATCTATAAATCCAGTGGATTAATTTCCACGGCTTATTCATTTTCATAGTTTTTGTGTTCATGTACAGTAAAGCAGAATTATAGATGAGTTTTCTTTTAGATTACATATTATATCTTATTTTAATAATTGTATTTAAATCCAAGGACAATCATTCATATTCAAATTGCGCTTCAATGCGTTTTGCAACAAATTCTATTGTTTGATCACTTTTGTATGGTGCATTTATTTGCTATAACAAGCAAAACAAAACTTTTAAAAAAAAAGAAATCAAAGTGATTATATCTTTTTATTGCATTGGTAGTTTCTCTGTAAATATGAACTAATGAGTATCAAATAACCCACGGTCGATTGGGAAGCAACGCGTATTGATTGAACGTTGGATTCATACGTGTATTTGTCAAAATAATATACCGTGTATTCAAACAAATTGATATCAGACCGAAACACTCTGATGCATATTACAAATAAGACAAAAACTTTCATACATATTTCTCCAGTTTATCATATTAATATGAATAGATCGATCAAAATTCTTAAATTTTTATATGTATTTACATATTTCTGAGTCAACACTTCCTCACGAGAAGGAAATCGTATATCTGCATACAAGAGAAAGTTAAAACACTTGGTTACTTGTGTTATTTAATTTAAAAGTCCTTTAATGTCGGTAGCTGCACGAGTACTTTTCCAATATCATTTGTAGCGTGATAGCGCATCATGTAAGCTGATGTTAATATCAAATCTAATCAATTTGCAGCATGAAAAGCGATATTGCTAATATCTTTATTATAAGTTAAACTCTATTTAGAGAAATATGTGCGAATTCTCAGGGAATAACCTTTCAAAATTTGTCAGACAAGTTCGCTTCAGATATGGAGAAGGTCCAACAGCCCTTCATTTGCAAGTTTGTCTCCGTCTGCAAACTATCTGATATGACGTCATATATCAATTCCGTAAAGTGACCTCTTTATCCCAATCAAGCAATAAATCTTCCTGGCTGATGCAAATAAACGTTCAGATGTCAGCCCGAAATATGACGGATTTCATTTCTGTTTTATTGATCTTAGATTAATGTAAAGCAACAAATTTTCGAGACGCATACTATGTCGAATATAATAAATAAGAAAGAAGCTCTTTTGGTGAAAATACATTCGTCAATGAAAAGACTTAATCAGGAAAACGAAAAGCGATATATCGTGTTCTTTATCAAAGTCGAATTGGAAAGTGAAGCGTGAGTTAATACCAAGACCTCAGCTGTACAGTCAGTGGTACGCTATCTAACGGATGTATCATATTCTTACACGAAACTCAGTTTAGTTGTTGTTTTTCTGTCCCCTAATGAACATCAAAGTCAAAGAAAGTGTCAAACACAAGCATATATCGAGCGTACATAAACCAAAAAAAAAACACCAAGGTTTCTTATCCAAAATCTGCCATTACAACACAATTTCATTAATGCTGCCCCTTTCAATTATTAACACGATTGCACTAATGAAACGCCGTTGTGTCTCCAATTAATATGCTTTACCTCTAGGGAATCAAATATTTCACAAACACCATATATTTTCAAGGAAGATATGTATACAAGTCGAAACTTATAAGTACTCCGACTAAAGTTTTGTCTATAGCATTTGTTGTATTCAAAATAACTGATTTTTGGTTTTCTATAGCTTTCCACGAATATTGGTTTCACAGAGTTGATTATACGTCAAAATTATTCAAGCAGACAACAAATGAGCCAATGCACATTTTAATATTTACTGGGCATATGTTTTGGAAAATATATCTTCTCTACAAATTTGAAATCGGAGTACTTACAAGTTTCGTTAAGTATATATAACAAGCGCTTGATATTCTAGCCCAAATGGACCGATTCATTTAATATAAGTATTACTCTGATATATATATTTACTTTGCAATGAAATGATAATGAAAGTTAAGGCGAGGGCTAAACCCCGATCAGGATGACATTATCAGAGCCGTTTCGAAGTCTCTCTTTCTTCGGAATTTGATATACAGTTATCGTTTTGTTATCTATCTACAGGGTTTTAATTTTTATACTAAACTAAGGAACGTCACATAATCAAAGGGTATATATTTGAGACAAAATTTGAACGGAGTTTCATTTAAGGAATAGTTGTAATATTGGATTTGATGATATATAAAGTATAACCGTGCATCTGTCATAATCCTATCTGACATAATCCTATCTGATATAATCCTATCTGTCATAATCCTATCTGTCATAATCCTATCTGACATAATCCTATCTGTCATAATCCTATCTGTCATAATCCCATCTGCATAATCTATCTGTCATAATCCTATCTGTCATAATCCTATCTGTCATAATCCTATCTGACATAATCCTATCTGTCATAATCCTATCTGTCATAATCCTATCTGACATAATCCTATCTGTCATAATCCTATCTGACATAATCCTATCTGTCATAATCCTATCTGACATAATCCTATCTGACATAATCCTATCTGACATAATCCTATCTGTCATAATCCTATCTGTCATAATCCTATCTGTCATAATCCTATCTGTCATAATCCTATCTGTCATAATCCTATCTGTCATAATCCTATCTGACATAATCCTATCTGACATAATCCTATCTGACATAATCCTATCTGACATAATCCTATCTGTCATAATCCTATCTGTCATAATCCTATCTGACATAATCCTATCTGTCATAATCCTATCTGTCATAATCCTATCTGACATAATCCTATCTGTCATAATCCTATCTGTCATAATCCTATCTGACATAATCCTATCTGTCATAATCCTATCTGTCATAATCCTATCTGTCATAATCCTATCTGTCATAATCCTATCTGTCATAATCCTATCTGTCATAATCCTATCTGTCATAATCCTATCTGACATAATCCTATCTGTCATAATCCTATCTGACATAATCCTATCTGTCATAATCCCCATCTGTCATAATCCCATCTGTCATAATCCATCTGCATAATTCTCTGACAACCTTAAAATATTTCTGTACAATGTACAACTAAAAATATAGATTTTTAGATATCCTTTCCTTTTTGTATATCTCTAACTATCTATGGAATTGATCATTTAAACACATTTCCCACATTACCCTGTATTTCATAGTTGTAGCTCAAACAGATTCTGCTTTCTTTAGACAAGTGCATATATTCCTTTTAATCGGGCGTACATGAAAAGTATGTTTAGTGGATTTACAGGTATAAAAATAATTCAACCTCAAAGTATGTTTCTTGTTGAACTTACCCGCAACCAATCTACTACTTCATCAGATAACCCTGTTCTGTACCCTGTTTATGTGATAAATAGGGCTGTAACCGTTTTGTTGCCTTTTTGAAAATAAGAAACATTTATTTCTTGATGAAGTGAGAAATTGCAGTCTTTAGTGTGTAATACATTCTCAGAGTAATGTTTACTAAACTAAGGCGATGTCAATATATTGTAGCAACTGATGTTTACGCCGCATTTTTCTTTTGTTTCTACTTTTGAGATATAAATTTCAATATTGTGTTGAGCAAGCAAAATTAGGATGAATACCGATATTGCTAAATTACGCTAATGCGCTCAACAGGAATAAATTGTACATCCATGAAAGCTTGTGGAAAGAAAAAAATGAACTTTATTTTCTCTTTAAATTTAAACCTTGATTTCGTGAGTTCATTTATTCGTATGTCAGATATTGGTGAATAAAAAGCCAAAAAGCTTAAGTCCACTAAAAACATATTATTGGTTCACAGCCATGATTTTAAACTGATTTTTATAATGTTGTATTTATAGTCAACAGTTTTACAGATGTGCTTGTATATTAGCCCATCATTAACTTATTAAATATAACGTGTATTTCATTCTCCTGTGGATTCAGAAATTGAAATTATCTCCTCGGTCGCTTTATATCTAAATATTACTTATTTTACTTTTTTTTGTAGATGAAGTAACAGAGATTTCCTGTGATATAGTTGTTAACAATGTCGATACAATCAATGAAGCGAAAATGGTATGTATTGGTAAATATGAACATTTCAACATAATGTATATACACTGAGCATGGGCATGATACGTTATATCTCAATGTTCATGTGTGTCTCAAATAACATTGGTAAATGTATTTATTTTTTTATTCATTGTTTCAGGAAATAAAGTGTCACCCTGTTATTTTGTTCCAAAATTTTATTAGCATTATTAATATTATTATTATAATTATTATCATTATTATTATTATTATTGTACCTAATCAATATGGATAAATGATAGTAATATATGTATGAAATAATATACAGATCATTGTATCTAATTCTAATTTAACTAGAAATTCAGATTGGTATATGATACACTGTTAATAACCTCTGTAAAAAGAAACAGTAAAATAACAGTGACTGTAGAATGATAGACTGTTTCTTTCGAGGACGTGTGAGCAATTTGTTAATGGGACATATAAAAATAATCATAAAACCTAGGCGATGTCAATGTCTGTTGTTTCACTCAACTTGACTACGACGAGACAGTAAAAACGATATAATGACATAATCATCTCGAGAGGGATAAACCTGACAATGATAGTATAATAGTTGACTAAGTGTATAATAACACAGTCGGTGTTTACAGAACTGTTTTTCGTCGTATCTGCAACGTGCGCGTGCAGAAAGGAGCAATACATAATAGAGGGAAAATTCGACATGAGAATACACATTTCAAGACTTATATGAGATAAATAAATTGTTCGAATGCTTTATGGCAGAAAAACAACAAACAACAACAACAAAACTCAGGATTTCTCTTTACAAAGGGAAAGTGAATATGCTTTATTATGTTAACCCTATCCCTCATAGAGGAAACAATGAAAAGACCTATGCGAACAACATAAAACCAGATCAGCCTGCGAGTAACTCGCAGGCTGATCAGGTTTTATGCCGTTCGCTGCTCCTCAGTGGTCTGGAAATGAGGATTTTGTAATTAAATTTGGTAAGGTTTAACTGTGGTTTTATGCAGAGCAGGCTTTATGTGGTACCTATTGAGTGCGTCAAAATGAGTTTATATGAGGGAAAGGGTTAAAGCAAATCAGATGACTTGATTAAATGGACGAACTAAAGTTGGGGGTTTATAAGATAGTGATACCATACGTCACTAATTACAGCATAATCTATCTGAATTGTGAGCTAGTCATGATTACCTAATGAGAAATGAAGAAAATGCATTTATTCCGTTTCCCACATTTCATTTTAGATATACCATTTATTTTAGATATAAAAAGGCTATACATAGTTAAAATTAAGAAAAGAAAAACAAGAAGGAAGTAGTTTTAGATATAAAACCACAGAGACGAAGGATTTTGGGAACCAGCACGTTTGCCACTCGTTTTTTTGTTTTTGTTTTTTTTTTGTCGGGTATTGTAACAAAATTCAAAGTTTAACATATTCATCCCTTAGATACAATGACATGGGGATCGCCAATTTATAGCTTGTCACATAATGACACAAATCGCAATTTTGGTGCTGGTAATATTCTTTGAACGTCAAAGCTGAAAAATTGTGATAAAAAATGGCAAAATAAAATTAAATGTATGGTTGTATGAAATTGTACGTATGCTGCCGTTAAACTAATGACCTTAATGCCTTTTGAGGAATTCGAAAAAAATTAATGCCCATTAAGAAATGGGCAGATAGATTTGTCATATCCGTCTATATGTCCATCTCTTCGTCGCACAGAATTTGTGTTAATAAATCAAAATGCATAAATCGTAGAACTTCAATTATATGTTCACCTTCATGTGAAGTTGTAGACATTTTCATTTAGTTTGAGTCCTGTTCTGATAAGGAAAGGAACTGGTTTGAACAATTTAAGAGATTTTGATAAATGATGGAACTGTAAATGTAGAAAAAAAAAGAAGAAAATGCAATGCCTTTCCAAAACCACGTTCCAAACACTCACTAACGCAGGTATAAATAGGAAATAGTGTTGTCATAGGTACTGGGATTATCGGGGCCTGTCTTAACCCTTTCCCTCATATAGACTCATTTTGACGCACTCAATAGGTACCACATAAAGCCTGATCTGCAGAAAACCATAGTTAAACCTTACCAAATCTAATTATAAAGTCCTTATCTCCAGACCACTGAGGAGCAGCGAACAACATATAACCTGATCAGCCTGCGAGTTACTCGCAGGCTGATCTGGTTTTATATTGTTCACATAGGTCTTTTCATGGTTTCCTCTATGAGGGAAAGGGTTAAAGCTTCAGCTTCCTTTTTCACTTTTTTGTTGTTGTTGCGATTTGCTGCTTTTTTTTACATACACATAAGCAACATATTTTATGATGTCTACAATAGTTCAATGTTTAACAGCCACTGTTGTATTCCTATCAAAATTTAATCTTATCAAAAGTTTTGATGATATCGGAGACGATGGGTAATTTTAATTTAATTTTCTTCTCATTTTCTCGACATTATGGACATTTTCTGGCTAGCAAAATGTTGTTTGGTGGGTGTATGTTGTGGATCCGATATGGGATCTCACTTGTTCCCGGCTACGTAGAATATCAGACTGGGATAATGCGTATTGAATGTTGCATGGTCTGAGTGAGATTTACAATGCATTATTAAAGTTATTAAAAAGCAATTACTTAAATAGTTTATGCATACAAAAAGTTTTGATATTCAGTATCTTTTCCTTGCGAAACGCCAACATTCGACTCGTGAAGTTGATTTCTTTTTGTGTTTAGAGCAGCATATTTCCATTTTTTTTTCATTATAGTGTTTAAAATGACATGTTATTAATAGCCAATTTCAGACTTAATTCGAATCCATTTCTTTTTAAATAATTATAATTTTCTTTGAATATTATTTACTCATAGACATCACATTATATATAACGATATTAGAAAACAGATACAATATCGATATGCATATTCGTTATTTCCGTTCGATTAAGTATTGTCTCAAGGTTAAAAACAGCAATGAGTATACATTTAAGTTAAACGTGTTTTTTAATCATATTTTCTAAAATACGAAGCGGTGATCTATCACTTTGTTACAAACATTTAATTTTAAATTTATCTTTATAATTGAATTGAGCTTTTCCGAAAGTGAATTTTGTAAAAAAATTATATTGAATAATTGCAGTAAAATTCATTATATTACGTATTTCATTTACTATAGTTAGGTGTCTATTTCTTTTTCTAAGTGAATGTTAGTTGTCAACGCTTTAAGAATATTCCCAAAGATTGTTTATGAAGAGAAATATCCAACAAAATAAGTTAACAATTTCGTACCTTAATTATCTCACTCGATTTTAGGAAGTTTCTGACTTATGAAATAATTAAAAAAAAATTGACATGCGTTCCAAAATCTTATGAAATAACTTCGTTTACTTTATGCTCCAAACCTTTTTCCATTAAATATAAGATATCTAAAATCTTTTTATTATATGAAAGTCGTGATAATATAACTACCGTGTTTTCTAAATATTCATTTTTCTGCCTGTGGAAGGACTTCACGGTGGATCTGGTGGTCCATCTAACATGGCTAGACAAGCATCTCACTAACTCCATTAACTTGAATTCGTATGGGTATGAATATCTGGACTTTGACGCCCACAACATGGAGCGCGTATGGACCCCGGATTTGTATTTCCCCAATGAGAAGAAGGCATCAATTCATAACATCATGATGCCAAATAAGATGTTACGTGTGTACAGCGATGGAAGAATCAGCTATATCATAAGGTATAGTTACATTGATAAGACCAAATTACTAGGAACATTCAGATGTACTGTCAAAATTAGATAATCATATGTTTGCAATTTATTTTACAATTTTCGATTAACCCTTTCCCTCATATAGACTCATTTTGACGCAATCAATAGGTATCACATAAAGCCTGAGCTGCAGAAAACCACAGTTAAACCTTACCAAATTTAATTGTAAAATCCTCATTACCAGACCACTGAGGAGCAGCAAACAGCATAAAACCTGATCAGCCTACGAGTTACTCGCAGGCTGATCTGGTTTTATGCTGTTTGCATAGGTCTTTTCATTGTTTCCTCTATGAGGGAAAGGGTTAAATTTAGCATCGTATACAGAACAGTTTGTATAACGTTCATGACCAAGTACCATTAAATTGCTTGTAGATCTTAGCAATTGCACTGACATATTTGTTGACTTTTGTAATCTGCCTCGAATTCCACACGTCATGTCTTCGAGCATATTCAATCAATTCAGTTTTCTTTAATAGAATTACTCAAAAATTTAATTTCTTCTTATTATGGAATAATATATTCCAACTTAACCATGTACTTTAATATATCGTAAATTAGTGTTTGTAGAATATACATATTATTAATTAAAAATTAATATTTGTGAGCAATAAATATTGTTGCTGGAATTCTAACAAGGTATCATTCGATATCATTACATACAATGATATCAAGTTATTCATTAATTAACAGAATTATATGGCTGTTACCCTAAATATGATTACACGATTTTAATATTACCTCAAAAGGGAATAGAAGAATGTTTAAGTTGGTTATTACACTGTTATGCGTGTTATATCGCCATCCAAATTAACGTAAGACATTCTTACAGGGTTTCCGTGACGCTAAGCTGTCCAATGGATTTACGAAAGTATCCTTTTGACAAACAAGTGTGCTCAATTCTTATGGAAAGCTGTAAGTTGTTTTTAACTAGTATTCCAGTTTCTTTTATATAAACAGGACATCGACGATGTTTAGATTTCAAACATTTATTTTACGTTGATTGGGAAACAAGTTCTTTCCCACAACGGGGTTCGAACCCATAACCTTCGGATCAGAGGTCGAATATATTACCACTGGACTGAGACACCCATAAAACAAATTTAAAGAAGAAAATTAATTAGAGCGACACAACAGTGTTTGATTTGCATTCATGATAGATTGTTTTTAAATATATTGATATATTAAAAAATCAATTTCTTCTGCTCTTCTTTACAAATATTCTGTTTACATACATCAATTAATTGTTTCTGGATCTATTTAATAATGATAGTACTGAAGATGTTAATATAATATAAATAATGCTCTACACTTTTGTTGTTTTCCTATGATACAAATTTCCAACCATATATCAATATTCTATGTTTGAATCACAATTTTCTTGTTTTTGGTTTTCTTTTATCTTCAAAGACTAAAACATATTTTTATTATCAGTCGATTTTTATTTATATATCTGAATGTCTGTTCTTCCTTTATTTTATGACTCTCTAGAGAAAGAAGTTTATTATATTAAAAGGCTGAGTCAAATGCCATATTAGCATTTTTTTAGTAAAATTGCTCTTCCTTTTGATAAAATGGGGACGTGCGTTGCCTTTGTATTTATCTCAAAACTTATCTTAAACAATTTAAAACAAGATATAGATACATATCATGCTTTCTCAGCAGACGAACAATTTTATCACGTGCCATTACTCAGAGCACGTGATCTTGTCTATTTCCAGTCGGCTACACAGCAGACAAGCTCGTGTTTTTGTGGGACGAAACTGCAGAGACACCCGTCAACACGAGAGACATGAAAGAACTACGGCAATTCATGTTCCTTCATTCGCAATACAAGAACTACACACGGCCGCACAGACTCACGGGTAATTTTAATTCGTTCACGTGATCACTTATATGACAATATATATATGCATTTAATGATTATTTAGCCATACTTGGCAAGCTTTATTCACGGATCTGTTTAAATGTGCATGTATGTTTTAGAATATATATTCAAAATCAGTATTGAATTCAATCAAATAGCAATACTATAGAAATGACTGTAGCAACATGTTTAAAATAATAATCACGTGCAATTACAAGTTTCAAACGAATTCACCTTTTTGACGAATAATAACGAAATTCTTATACTGCAATTCTTTTGATTGGTCAATAAGCAGAGGACATAACGTCATGTACGCTGGGTATTTATTTAATATTATACAGATTTTTGACAGCGTACATGCTATTCCGTGCTAAGGAAATTTTGTCACCTCAGCCGCTAGGTTTGTCGTAACGACAACTGTATGCAATGTTCCCGTTGGTCTAGGCTTTAGAGCGTCTGCCTCGAAAGCAAGAGATCGCGAGTTCGAACCCAAGCATATGCCACTGAAATACTGTCGGTGTCACTTTTTAGCTATTGACAACAAACAGAAAAAGGTGTGCAAAATTCATTTCTAAGAGGAAATGAGAGGTTCATTTCTTACTAATATAAAAAAATATTAAGAGATGTGTTATTTGAATGCCGATAACCGTATTCACACGTGTAAAAAAAGCAAGTTTCATTTATATCATGCAGAAAAGTGTAAATTACGACCAAATTGGTTGAGTAATAAATCAAAATAACAGCTTGAACTTGTCGAAATAATGCTTGTAATCTTTAGACGAAGGGATGCTTTCATCAAAGAATCCCTTCGTGATTTGGTGTAATGGTACAGTCTGTATCTATTTTGGTGTGTTAAGCTATTCCAAGATAAACAGCTGGATAGTTTCTCTATACAGAAATCACACGTGTATGCATCTCGTACCCAAAGCATTCTCTCGGGCTCTCAGAATATGCCAACTAATGTTTGGACGTGTTTTTCATGACAAACTGGCAAGAATAAATCCAGCATCAAACGAGGCGCGAACATTTCAAACTTGAATGTAGATAATGTTGATAAATTCGTGGAGCTTCACCGAACTTCAAAAAGGAAACTAATTTCGAGTAAAAATAGACAAAGAAATGTCTATAGAAAACATAGAATAAATCGATTCATTCGATCAAAACCTGTGCTTGAATCTGAAGTTTTATCACCACACAAATATTTACTATTGCGGTTAAATTGGTAATATTTTTTTTTCTTTTTGTTTTTTTGAAGAAAAGCATCTAAATACAAGCAATGTAAAACGCACTGGTTTCATTTCGAAATATTCTAGATATGGTACAGAGATTACACTAAACATGCCTATCTGGAGATCCTCCTAGGCTTTGCAAAACTCCTCACCTGGTTAGTCTTACTGCGTGTGTTTCAAACTAGTGTAGATTATTTTGAAATGTAATGATGCATATAAGGTATAGATTGGTCTATGTGTTATGTCCTGCTTTTATTTTATCATTAAATAAGAAAACAAGTTAAAAAGAGGTATCAACCTGTAAAAATAACATAAAATATAAAAGACGAGTCCTGGAGTATATTTTCAATAATAGTAATGCATAGAAGAATAAGTCATAATTTTGAATTACTTGAAGATTGACACAAAATTTACTAGTTAAGATCATACATTCATTTTTAAGCAAAAAAGTGTAAAAATTGATATCTACCTTTTATCATATGAAATTATGTCAAAACAGCTGTTTCCGGTTTCGTATAAGCATCATATATTTTCTTATATTTAACACATTACATATAGCTTTTAGGCCGAATTTCATCTCTCCATGTATGTGTATTCTATATAATTACATGCATAGGGTATTGAACTTGAACAGCTGGATTAAAATTAATTTAATGTGTTTAAACCTTTCCCTCATATAGACTCATTCTGACGCACTCAATAGGTACCACATAAAGCCTGATCTGCAGAAAGCCAAACTCAAACCTTACCAAATTTAATTATAAAATCCTCATTTCCAGACCACTGAGGAGCAGCGAACAGCATAAAACCTGATCAGCCTGTGAGTAACTCGCAGGCTGATCTGGTTTTATGTTGTTCGCATAGGTCTTTTCATGGTTTCCTCTATGAGGGAAAGGGTTAAGGCAACTTTATTCATATGATGTTGAAAATGTTTGATAAATACACACGCTTAATCGTTATTTTCAGTTAGTATTTGAAACTATTTTTGTTGGTGTTAGATTACAAATATTCGTTCACAATCCGTTTATTCCTGTTTTTGTTTATTGTTATAATCACGATTTACTGTAAGTATAGGTCATATGATAAAAAGAGAGGCTCGCTTGATAACATTTTCATGAACGCGTTTACTAAAATTGATATGAAATAGCAATTCATGTCAGATCCTATATAATGAATATACGCCAAAATATTAAGGGAATGACAAAATTTTAAAGAGTTGTACAGCTATATCTGTCTATCTCTATTTTACTGTGGAGTTCATTATAAGATTCAAAAAGCTTTGATTTTTAGAAAATATTTTGTAAGGTTATCGTCAAAATTAGTATTGGTCCGAAAATATATATATATATTTTGTCACTGTGACTAGATTATAGCAGCTGACCATTAGTCTTCTTATAAAATATATTGAAAAACATAATTTTAATGTAACAATGAACATAAAACTTAAATTTATACTAAAATATATTACAAATGCTTTCAAGAGTTTATCTATATGCCAGCATTGTTAAAGGACCATGACTTGGTTTCAGGTAACCACAGTTGTCTGCAAGCCGACTTCCACCTTGTCAGGAACATCGGTTACTACGTGATACAGATGTACATTCCGAGCCTGCTGATTGTGATGCTGTCCTGGCTCTCGTTCTGGCTAAACGTGAACTCGATCCCCGGCAGAGTCACCCTTGGGGTGCTGTCCGTTCTCACTATCTCCACTCAGAGTTCCGCTGTTAACGCCTCCCTCCCGCGGGTCAGCTATACAAAGGCAATTGGTTCGTACCTTGTCTACTCATCTGTTATTTTGAATAAGGAATCGACAAAAAAGGTCTTATATAAGAAATCCCACATCTATTAAAATTGAACTAACTCAAGAAGAAGGCGCATGTAAATAGCAAAAAAAAACTCGGAGAGAGGGCATTACATATATACAATAGAGAAAACCCTACAATTACCTCCTAGGGACGGTCAATCGGCAAAGGGACCAACTAGGTACTTTACCGTATATTTATCGCTTTAATTCTCTCCTCGTATAAATATGTTGGCAAAGAGAGCAAATCCAGATTAGACAGGTCCTTGAAGGGGCTGTCCGATCAAGGTCTCCTATGTAGCTTATACAATAATGTAACTCAGATTCTGTCCCGTCATCACAGCAAAGAAATATCAGTCGAGTCCTTCAGTAAATCAATACTCATCAAGTCATTAATTTGTACATGAATATTCATGATGTAAAAGTGTTAACATTGAGAATAAATAAAAACTGCTAATGTAATTAGGAAATGCTAAAAATACATCAGTTTGGAACTGGTGTATAAAAGCTATGACAATCTCTAGCTCTTAGAGTTGCTTCACATTTGCGAACAATTATTGTTCATCATTATGTTGTATTTCAGTTTTGTGTTGTTATTTTTCCAGACGTCTGGATGGCCACTTGTCTTGTGTTTGTGTTCGCTGCTTTGATCGAGTTCGCCGTGGTGAATGTGTTGAGTAGAAAGGTCCCAGGACGCCGGTTTTCTATTGCAACCCTTTTCTTGACTCCGGATAAAGAAGAAAAAGAGGTAATCACTTCTGAGCAGTCTGAATTATGAATTCTTCGTCTGCAATGCCAGCATTTACACATATTTCTACGATTAATTCAACCCATATGCATGTATTGTATATTCTGATAAACCGATCTGAAGTCTTGAACCATTTTCACTCTAAAAGAAAAAATGACCAAACTGCTGTCTGAAAAATATTTCGATTTTTTTATTTCAATTTTCAATTGTTTACAATATTTCCTACTATCATTCACAACCTCTGTATAATTATGCCATTTTTCTATGATATCTTAGCGATTAATGCGCATCTACTGTTATCGGAGAATAAAAAGATAGAATGGGAAAACATTCCAATTAAACGGAAGTGGGTAGCGTGAATATGGCAATGGAGGCTTTATGACTCTTTGATTTTGGCATAAAACTACCAGAAAACTTCATAGTTTACATATAGATAAAATCAATAGCTTTTATAGTTGTTTGAACATGTAAATGGCAGCTATAAAGATTTAGATCGTCTATTATCATGGCTTAGTCTGAGTCATATCCTTTGTAAGTGTTGTTTTGTTGAAGCAATTGAATTAAGTATACGTTTGACTGGGTTAGTTAAGCATAATAAAGTTGCAGTGTGTTTATGCATTTGAGGCGATTTTTATTAGGAAATATATACAATGTATGTGAAAATCAATATAGTGATGTTTTGCGTAAACATTTATATACATTTTTTCTCATTTATGATTTTATACTTTTGACATTTAGTATACATCATGTTCTTTATTTTCATTTCGTGTATATTTCAAATGATTTATGTAAACGTCAGTATATTACATGATTTGTTTTATTTTGCATACTTACGATATACCATTGCAAAATCTTATTTGATACTGTAGTTTAAATTCAAATTAGGAGATTCAACTTTGAAAATGCTTTCTCTAGTCGTAGTATATATTATATTATAGTGTTTGCATTTTCGCTATATTGTCATATATAATATATACAATAATGTCATATTTATCCAGACAAACAAAAAACATAATTGGGATTTTATTTATATTTGTTCCACGTTAGCAAGTTCGATTTTGGCACATATTCAAAAGAGCTAAAAGGGTTTTTTATCATTAAAAAGCACATATATAGTGCTTTTCCTGGAAACATCTTAAATCAAGGAATGGAAATCATTGTTTTTACACTTCGAGACAAACTCTTTTTAGTTAAGTCTAACTTTCTAAAAGAAAAGAACGATTCAAATAAACATGATGGAAAAATCTGAAAGTGCACGAACAAATTTGTAAATTCTCATTTATTTGATCGCTTACAATTCTTGTGTTCTGTTTTGTAGACAGATTTCGCTTCCATCAAATTTCCAATCACATTCCTTTAATTTATTCGGATAGCTGGTGCTGGAAATCTCTCTTGTAGTATATTATTTTCGTCGTCTGCAATTTCTTACATTTCATCATCGGCGTCTAAATGCTGTTCTTTGCAGGCAAAATATCAAGTGAGCTTGTGCGAAATAAGGAAATATCACTAGGTGAATTTTTATTAGTAAACCTCATCCGCAGTGATGAATGGTTTTGAAGGATATGATTATACATGTAGCATACTAAGTTGTATCCATACAATACGAAAATGAAGTATTTACCAAATGTAATCAATGCTCGAACAAATTGGTATGAGAAATGTGAATGCATGTGTAATTTAATGGTGCAAATTGCAATGGTTTTATAGAACATTTCTAGGTGGTGTCTTTTAAAAAAGAATATCGCTATATGTCTGCATCCCAAAGAATACGCATGAAATGTGTTGATTGGGGGGAAAGCTAGAATGTGTGTAGATTTGCGTTTTAAAATAAGTGTAAGGGTGTGGTATTAATACGATTACTGTGCTATTTCAAAATGCATACAATTTTATGTGTAAAAGGAATAACGTGATAGGCGTGTGCAAATAAAGAAATTAAAATCAAATAACGGCGATAAGTTACAAAAAAATTATACAATGTTATAGGAAACCTAATTAACGATTTCAATCTCTGTTTTGCGCAGACCATGGTGGACCAAGATGGACAAGTTCATATAGAAAACTCTCCTCGATCTGGGAGAAAGACCAAAGTCGGGCTGGTCTCGACACACTTGGACATTGCCTCCAGATTTATGTTTCCGGCGGCATTTGGCATCTTCAACGTGATATACTGGGGATACTACCTGAATGTCATGAAGTACTGAGTAGCTCAACTATGACATTCTCAAAATGGTTTCTTGGCCAAAGGAAACTGGAATCTTAAAATGATGACTTAGTGAATAGGACTTAAGTCATTTCAATTCTGATACTGACACTACGCCAATGCTGACCGCTAACGATTACCTGCCTATTTGAAGCCTTTTGCAAACCAGTTGCCGTTCTATTATCAACTGATCGTCGACCTGTCTGTGATAAGATGATTAGACTTCTACGGCAAAGTAATAGGTTGCCAACCATTCTGCGGGTAGCAATCACACTGCAACCATTCGGCGATCGGTCGGACTGATCTGCTACCAACTTGTTAGTGCTGGCGAAATATTACAGAGTGAATGCATATAATTTTTGGTCACGGACATCTGAAACCACTGAAAAAAAAAAACTGTATACAGCTGAAGTAAAATAATAAAAAAAAAACATTACTCCCTTATATTTAGCAATTTAACTTTTAAATGGAGTTGTTGAAGGAGATAGGAAATTTGCAGAAATATTAGACGAATTCTTTAGCGAGAGATATTTATATGTATTTGAGCGCAAATAACTATAAGAATTGTAACAAACCTTAACAGTGGAGGGATCAGCATATACCTATATGTATATCATTGTATTTCTATTAAGACCATGGTCCTCCGTTTTCTTACATGATAGTTTAAAGACTGTGTCAGATTCATTTAGATTTTAGCATGTAAGCTCGGTTAAAGTAGACAGGTATTTGCGTATCTATCTAGAACCTCTTATATTATTTTCTCTTATGGAAATTAAAAGACGTTTGTCTTACCGCTACTGGTAATATTAAAATGAAAAATGCTATGCAATGTTTACATTATCTTGATGGTTAACTAGCATGTCATATTTCTTTTTTTATTTTATTGTGTAAGAGATATAGAATTTCGATGAAGTAGCTTTATGTCATCAGCACATATTTTGTCATTAAACTTGTCTAATCCGTCATTCCAGAAGAATATATCAATAAGTAGTAACCTGATATGTGTTAGATATTAGATATGTGATATACGTTTGTTTATTTGTTTGTTTTTGACAAATGTATATATACTATTTATCACCTAACCCAGCTCTTGTCCGTGTTGATACAGCCATGTAATATTATTTTATCTGACTCACATGTAATATTAACAAATAGTGTCACGCGCCGCATGTCGAATGTATTCTTACGCACATTTAAACTTATTTTTTTACGTCGATTTGGAAACAAGTTCTTACAACTAATACTAATCCCTATGGAAGGTTCTTGGGTTGGACGAGTACTTTGCGCCCTGGAAGATCGTAATGAAGTCTTGCTTTCAATGGGGTTCGAACCCACAAGCTTCGGATTCGTAATCGGATACATTACCACTGGACCACGGCGCAACTTGTAAATACAAATGTGGCTGACCCATTTCCTATAGTGGCAAACGTCAAAATAGACGATTGTAGCCTACTTGTGTTGTTATTAAAATAATGTCCTGCTCAGTTTACATTCAAATGCAAAATTAAACGTTTAAGCGGAACAACGTCTTATTCGCTTCAAATATGTTATGGTGTAAATCGATTATGGGTTTCCCCACATGTATAAAAACAGGCACAAATGACAAGCAAAAATGCGTTTTGGGGTTATGTGATAAAAAGAATTTTAAACTTGTAATTATTTTGTAAATCGGTTATGGGTTTCCCCGTATAATAAAAATCAGGCACAGATGAGAAGCAAAAATGCCTTTTGGGGTTATGTGATAAAAAGAATTTTAAACTTGTAATTATTTTATCAATACTTCGAAGCTCTTTATATGATTAGAGACTTGCAAAATATGAAATCATAAAGCTTGTTTCATATTTTTTAAAAAATTTTGCGTTCATGTAAATGTTGTTGTTGTTTTTAAGTTGAATTCAAAAATAAACAAATATCACAAAACCCAACATTTTTCAAATACCACATATTGGATTATCACATGATTACAACTTATTCAAATAAAAATGTAAGCAACGCATGTCTTTTGTGTAGTAAAATAACCAATATGTATTTGCCACTTGTAAAATTTGAAAATTTGTTCTCATATGTGTATATAAAATGGCATATTGATTTTCAGTTTTTTTTCTTTGCTGAGAAATAAAACAGAAAACGATAAATGCATTAGTTTACTTATCAGTTGCTTATCTTGTATAGTTTCTGTTAGGGACCTATCAATGATCCCACTCTGATTGCTTAGATACAATCAGAGTTGTAGCGATCTTTTTACCCATATGTTTTGTCCAAGGACGTCTAAACACCCCGGTAATCACTCCGCATCCTTTGAGTCTCTAATATACGTCCTACTAGGTACAAACGTATGTGAAACATTTAATTATAATCTGAGGTTTTGAAAACCTCGTTCTGGTAGTTGATTGATTAGAACATCCGTCTAATCCGGACGGTCGCGGGTTCAACCCCTAATCGCAACAAACCAAAGTCCTTAAAATTGTACTGATATATCTATCTTGACTCGCATCATATAAAAGTAGTTCCGGTGTCAGGATATGATATCATATCGCTTATCCACTGAATGTTTCCTTAGTGAGGTAAGCACACAATACCCCATATTTTATTGGTGGAAAGTTTACCCTAATCAAGCAATACAAAGGATAAACGTCTGATCATTGTCGATATAAATATGTTAACCTCCAGGGGAATACTTAGTGATAATATATTTATAGGCATTTCAGAATATGGTGAATCCAAGTAAATTAAATTTACTTATTTTACGTCGATTTGGAAAAAAAATGTTCTTACAAGTTCTACTAATTCATCTGGACATTTTCTGGATGAATCAGTACTTTGAACCTTGGGAGGTCATGAAAAATCATTGCACTCATTGGGGCTCGAACCCACAACATTCGGATCCCCAGTGAGTTAAGATACCACTGGACCATGACGCCCTATTAAAATGAATCAGGAATTTGTGTAATTTCTAATTTCATTAAATTCCTTTGCCAAGCAGGAATATCAAGCAGGACACGATAGATTAAGTCATCCTTAACGCTCCGATAGAAGTTTGACAGTTGAACGTAGGAAGACCTTCTCACAGAGAAGTTGGTCTTGGTTTACATAGCCCGATAACAAGCGATTTTCTATACACCTATATATCCCATCAAGTACTTTTTATATCTTAAAGAGATGCCGCAAATCTATGCCGTCTGAGATGATGAAAATCTGATGTGGCTGTGATTCAGGTTTTTGGGGGCTGCTCATTTTGCTAAGATTAAGATAAACGAAATGACATGGTGCTTGTTTGATCTATCATCAAGATAGCTTAAAAACGAGTGAATCATCTATAATTTGCTTTCCTTTATCCGTTTTTATGTAATTAGCGTTTTGTAGTTTGTCACGTGACCCTACATATATGAATTATATATATATGTCACTATTCCATTGATATTAATCTGCGTCCAATATTAGCAAAGTATTGGCAGTCCATAGGAGCAGTCACTTATCCAATAAAAAACATCAGCGACTTTTATTACTGCAAAGATATCTAAATTGCTCAATTTAAGAGGCGCTACCTTTGGGATTTCCTAAAACAGCTATTAAATCAAGTACTTTATGTCACATTGAATACTGGAAGAGAAAGATATTGTCTGCACAGCTACACAGCTAATGAAAAAAAATGAAGTACAGAGATATTTGCCGCAGTGTTTAAGGGCGTATGTGACGTGTGTTTGCTATATTTTCTGTATAGACATAGAAGGAAAATTTAAACTGTGCAATAGAATACTTTTAAACTTTGCATGATTAAAGAGAATCATAAAAGAAACATTTTTATGAAAAAATGGTTATCACTATCCTACTTTTCAGTTATCTTCCCCTGATGTGGTATTTTAGTACTTTAAGGCCACTCAAAATTACATGGGTGATTTTATTCTTGTTTCAAAGGGGCCTACGTGGCCGAGAAGGTAAAGTCGCTGACTTTAACACTCACTCAGCCCCTCAACGCGTGAGTTCGAATCACGGCAGGGTCATTCGGATTTTCATGTGAGGAAGCCATACAGTTGGCTTGCGGTAGGTCGGTGGTTCTACCCGGATGCCTCCGTGCATTCGGGGTCTTCCTCTATCAATAATTAGCTGGACGTCGCTATATGACTGAAATACTGTCGAAGCGACGGTAAACTCAAATAGTCAAGTCAAGTCTTGTTTCAAAATAGAAACGTTTCAAAATAGATTTAAAAGTTAGTAAAACATCGGGGCGTATGTGTGGGTAAGCGAGCAAGTTGTTATGAGTTACACATAAACAACGTCTGACGTAAGACAACATTTATAAGACATAGAGGGTTTTTTTTGTTGTTGTTTTTTAATAACTGTACACAACAAGTTTATTTTACGCTCGAATCTGCAACAGTACGTTAATTGCAACACTTTTGTTAAACCGGAATTACTACGAATGTATATAATTTATATATTGCAAACAATACCTAACATTCTTATTTCATGAATATGCGTCCAATAAAATTTAAATCAAAAGTCCTGTTGCAAAAAACTCAAATAATATGCATACGTAATCATCTGTTTCATTTGATAGCATTACTCTGCTTCTTAGCACATATTATTCTGCAATAAAAACCTTTCATTTCATGATTAAAAGCTCAGTGCAGCTAAAAGTGATACCAGGATATATTTATTTGTTTGGTTTCAACCTCCGACAGTATTTCAGTCCTTTGCGGAACTCAGTTTACATTAGACGGTTATGGCGCCCCTTAATGTGATACCACGCCGAAGACAAGGTGCATGATACCACACCAAGTCACATAAACCTGACACTGAGCCACTAAGACGAGGTTTATGATACCACACCAAGTCACATAAACCTGACACTGAGCCACTAAGACAAGGTACATGATACCACACCAAGTCACGTAAACCTGACACTGAGCCACTAAGACAAGGTACATGATACCACACCAAGTCACGTAAACCTGACACTGAGCCACTAAGACAAGGTACATGATCCCACACCAAGTCACATAAACCTGACACTGAGCCACTAAGACGAGGTTTATGATACCACACCAAGTCACATAAACCTGACACTGAGCCACTAAGACGAGGTTTATGATACCACACCAAGTCACATAAACCTGACACTGAGCCACTAAGACGAGGTGCATGATACCACACCAAGTCACATAAACCTGACACTGAGCCACTTAGACGAGGTTTATGATACCACATCAAGTCACATAAACCTGACACTGAGCCACTAAGACAAGGTGCATGATACCACACCAAGTCACATAAACCTGACACTGAGCCACTAAGACGAGGTTCATGATACCACACCAAGTCACATAAACCTGACACTGAGCCACTAAGACAAGGTGCATGATACCACACAAAGTCACATAAACCTGACACTGAGCCACTAGGACGGGGTTTATGATACCACACAAAGTCACATAAACCTGACACTGTGCCACTAAGACAAGGTGCATGATACCAAACAAAGTCACATAAACCTGACACTGAGCCACTAAGACGAGGTTTATGATACCACACCAAGTCACATAAACCTGACACTGAGCCACTAAGACGAGGTTTATGATACCACACCAAGTCACATAAACCTGACACTGAGCCACTTAGGCGAAGTTTATGATACCACACAAAGTCACATAAACCTGACACTGAGCCACTAAGACAAGGTGCATGATACCACACCAAGTCACATAAACCTGACACTGAGCCACTTAGACGAAGTTTATGATACCACACAAAGACACATAAACCTGACACTGAGCCACTAAGACAAGGTTTATGATACCACACAAAGTCACATAAACCTGACACTGAGCCACTAAGACGAGGTTTATGATACCACACAAAGTCACATAAACCTGACGCTGAGCCACTAAGACGAGGTTTATGATACCACACCAAGTCACATAAACCTGACACTGAGCCACTAAGACGAGGTTTATGATACCACACAAAGTCACATAAACCTGACACTGAGCCACTAAGACGAGGTTTATGATACCACACCAGGTTACATTAACCTGATACTTTGGCAATCAGTCCTGGAACTGCTTTTATACACAGAGCGCCAAAGACAACGTAGAAATTGATGCTGTTTGTAATGACGGTACGTGCTCTTTAACTTTCTTAACAAAGAATTCTATTTGAAATTAATGCATATTTTGCTATTTCGACCTTTTTTTTTCCTTTCTATCTTTCTTTCTTAACTCTTTACAGAATGAAATCATTAAACATGTAATGAATGGATAGTGTAAATGAATGCTTTCTTATGTATCAAATTATATAATATAATATAAAGAAAAGACAATAAATGTCATTATATTTTACATGACAAATGCGCAATGTCTGTTTTCTCAGTTCTGAAAAAGTAATACTTTGTTTTAAAACAAAACTTCAAAAAGTGTGATTTTCATGCTCAGATACAAAATTAGGTTTGAATTTTTTGTATTATTTTAGTTTTTTATTCACCTTGGTGTTACGGAAGCACAGCGGGCACATGGTGTTTTTCTTTTTTATCATCTCGTGTCCACGAGATAATAAATAAGAAAAAAAACGATTATTAATTCGTGGTCACGAGATATTAGTAAGAAAAAAAACTCGCTAACTCATGGCCACGAGTTAACAACTAAAAAAAATGCTAATTCGTTTCCACGAGATAATCTAACGATTTGATTGGTCAGTTAACTCGTGGCCACGAGTTAGCAAAAAAAAGTTTTTTCTGAGTTATTATCTCGTGGCCACGAGATATCGAGATTTGTTTTGTGTGTGTGTGTTTTCTTAGTGGCCACGAGTTAGCCGAGATTTATTTTTTTTTTTTTTTTTTATTTTTTATTACATGTATTTTAATTTTTTGGGGGTGAGTGGGCGGTGGAGTTCTTAGTTATTATATCGTGGCCACAAGTTAGCAAAATTTTATTTTTGTTATTTTCTTAGTTATCATCTCGTGGCCACGAGATAATAAAAAAGAAAAACACCATGTCCCCTCTGTGATTCCGTAAGAAGCGGCGAACTCCAACGTCATAATTTAATATTTTTATAACTTTATACAAGACTGATAGCTTTATACAAGACTGATTTTGATGCAAAACATCAAAGGCGCCGCGCATGTTTTTGAAGCACGACTCAGACAAAGCAAAGCCATTCAGAATATTTAAACATAACATGTGCAAGTATAATTTATAAACAGCGTGTCTAAATATTTCTACTAGGCAATGATACATGCTATTTTCCCAAATATATCCTCAGCTGTAGGCCATTGGTTCAGAGATTTCTAAAGTTTGTTCTAAAACGTTCATGTAAATCAAGTGTCTTCGGCCTTTTTTTAATATGTTTATCTATTTTCTATTAATTCCTTTTTTATATAATTTTGGAAGAGTTAAGGTCTGAGATGCATGAAAGCTGCTAAAGCGGTGTTAATGTCAATTTAAAAAAAAAAAACAAAAAAAAAAACACATCATCAACAATAAGGACACTGACAAACAAACAAATCAGCACAGATATTAAATTCGGTTTTATTTTGGTACGCGATTGAGGTACAGGTCCCGGATTTTACAATCTTCCCTATAGATATTACTTCTCTTGGTAAGTACAGTAAGACAGCGTGATGATATGTATAAATTATGTATATATTAACATAGCTTTACAACATATGCTACAATGCTCGGTTAAATTTACCAATTTCGGGCACGTTATCATAATCAGCTTACATACTGGGGCCGCAGATTGAGCATGGAGCCGTCAATTAGACATGTCTGATACGGCCAATTGCATAATGTTTCTATTCATCATATTTATATATCATTTAACTCCGGTTTCATTGATTTTTCAAGTTGACGATATGTACGAGTAATTAAATTTCTGAATATTTTATGGTCATAAAACATCTTCCAAACCTTTATTCTGAGCTTTCATGAATCGGGCTTCTTGTAGGTCTGCTAACCAAGTCTTAAAACTCGTAACCATATAGTTTAGGAAGAAGTTATCAGACATCCGTTAAATATGTTAAATTATTTTAATAACGATATAAGACATTTGTATTTTGAATCTTATTGTTTTTTCACATCAATTTACAAGTTACAATTGATTCATAAAATGTTATTTCGAACATATTAAATAGTTTTATTTTACAAAAATAACAGGGGTTTCTCCCTATTTCGATTATGCGGCTTCATGGCAAAATTTAAAACATATTCCATACTGACGCCGCGTTTCCACGCGGCGACAATTAAGAACATTTACACAAATTTTCCGAGCGAGTTATAATAAATCTGCGACGGCGTAATACCAACACATGATACAAGTCACAGAACCATTTACGACTTGATAAAGATTAAACTTGAGATATTCTTGCACCGTTATCCGTCAAGCTCCAACAATGCGCTTCTTTACGGCTTTAACTTGCTCATACAATAGGAACCAGTAGCTGTTGTCAAAAGTCGTCATATGTATAAATGTCTAGACACCTTTGAGCTTCCTAATATGTCTCACCGTGTCATTGAAAACCAAACGCAGTATCTCTTCCATGCGTGTTTTCAATAATATCACGTTTGAAATTCCAATCTTGATTTGTTTAAGAAAAGATTGACGACTGTTATACCTAGCGTCGATTATTCATTTTACACGTGGTGTCATCCACTGACACCGATCACAGTCGCATCAGACAGGATAATCGTCGTTGAGAACACTATCTGTAGGAAAGGATGAAACCGTTGTGGTGTAAACATGAAAATAAACAGATATGACGGCGACGATGATTTATTATTTTTATAATTATCATTTTTTTTATCATTCTGCCATGACTTATTCGTTTCAGATTTCGAAGGATGTTAATAAATTTTTAATCAAAACTTAGTCCAAAATACAATTGAATAGATACATGGCATCCACTTATTGCTGGCTTTTGATCCCCTTTGCTGACAGAGATACTACGACCGGTGCGTTTTCCGACGCCAACAAGCTGTCGCACATAATGAAATAAGATGAATTATGCTATGAGAAAACCCGTGTGTGGGTGTGCAATCACAGTGTCAATATCAATAAAAAATGAAAAAAAATCTAAGAAAAAATCGATAGAGGTATGGAGGTAGGCCAACAGCCATTCCCATCCGAGTCTCAGACTTCGTTATCTGATATGACGTCATAGATCAGATTCGTATAGCGACCTAATTGGATCCACCCAAAAAACCAGGTGGATGTAATAGAAATTACAGATGTCAGCCCAAAATAATATTCAATTAAATTATACTGTCCTAAGGCAAAAATAACGCAACCTACTTTCGAGGCACATACATGTAGTGCCAGCAAATATAAATAAAAAATGGCACATTTCGAGAAAAGCATTTTAATTAAAAGATATTGACTTCGTTATCAGAGACGAGTTGGAATATGGCGTGTTAGTTAATACAAGCCTTCCAATGTTGTTTCTCTGACAGGATTTCGGAGGTATCTATCGTACAACTAAAAGAGATTTCAATTACAGGTCATTCTTACCCACGTGAAACGTTCAAACTAAATCAATGAAAACTAACAGAATAGTTGCACCTACAAACGTTGAATTTCTTATTCTAATTAAATACAAAATCATCCAGGCTTCATATTTTGCATTTTACATTACTGAGTTCTCCGTGAATGAGAAAGTTATTAAATAAGAATTATATGATTTCGTCTCTTTAATCAGTACCCCGTGCTAAGTGTAATGGGGCTAACCTGTTCAGATACTTACTGGAAGCTCCCAGTGTTCTGGCTGCTGAATGGTTATACACAGAGAACTATCAGGGCATGGAAGACTGTCGGGTGGGGGGGGGGATATCTCACAATAATAATGACTTCAGATTGAATTTACTCGCGCATCCATATAAAAAAAAACATCGTTTTAAGAGTATGTTTGTTTTTGGTGTGTGTGTGTGTGTGTGTGTGTGTGTGTGTGTGTGTGTGTGTTTTAGTTTTTCTTCATTATGATAGATTTGATCACCTTTATTATTCTCATCTTAATTAAGATTTATGTTTTATTTTTATACTTTCATTTGGAAACATACAGGGGGGTTGAAACTGGTTAGCGGCAATGTGTCTCGGACCTGGAATGCTTCTAATTGTAAGTTAAATAGTAAAAAGTGTACCACTTTATTAATGAGATACGTTTTGCGATGTGATTAACCCCATTATAGAGATTTAATTACTCAGAGAGATATTTCCTTAGGTTGTGTATATTCCATTAGGGAATAAAAAGTTTGTATGTATTCCAATAAATCATAATAAACTCATTACGCAGCGTTCAATTTTTCAATTATAATGGGTATTGAATTTCGATATAACTTTACATTTATAGATGAGGTGCAAGCAACCCCATCGAAAATAAATGAAAACTATGCGTGACGGGTTTACTAGGTCTTCAGGTATGGATAAAAATATTACAGTATATTAATGCATCAAATGATTTACGAGCGGTGTTACTTTTTTTATCTTGGTCGGATCAAATCATCAATCAAACTACTTAATCAGATATGCCTGTCAAGTGTTATTTTCATATTTAGAAATTATAGAACAGGAAAACGTTGCCTTGTCAGTGTTGCTTTTTGTAAAGAAGCATCACAGTGTTACTTTACCATGCAAGAAACACTAGCATTTTTTTAAATACATTATTCGAGAATAAGTATTTTCATAAAACAATTTTGCAAAATCATATGCCAATTATAATATAATAACAAAATTAAATCGCTCATAAGGTTGCATACTGATACAGTATTACATATTTATTAACAATGGAAACATGTTGACTCAACCAAACTCCAGACATATCATATACATTTAAATCAAGATTGAATAATTCAAGTTTCCATCAAAATTTAAACTTAAATGTGTTAAATTTGGATTATTTGTAGACTAAAACCTAAAAGAAATACAAAAAAAAAGAAAATGACGCAGTATACGTAGACTAGTTCCATGACCCAGCGTATCTATTTTAATAAGAAAAGCTATTCCAAAATGAACAGCTGAATGTGCTTTGTCCATAATGAGATTGTACTTGCATATAAATCGCACCTTGTGCCTTCTCGGGAAATCTCAGAAAACAGACACACAGTCCGCCAAATAATGTTTGGACGTATCATAAGGCACTTGCAAACAACAATCTAACATCAAACGAGGCGCGAAAGTATCAAAGCTTGGAAGAAAACGCTGTTGTTCAATTTTGAGAAACTTCACAGAACTTCGATCAAAACGTGTAACTAATTCCCAGCACGATGTATAAGAAGAAGGAAAGTATATCGAAAAAAAATCGATTCATTTGAATAATGCTGAAGCTAGCAAGATTAATCTGAATCTGCTTGTGGACTAAACATTTTCATCACATCAGGAGTTTGCCATTTTGATTACATTTTTACTTTATACTAAACGATTTGTTGCAAACTGAACAGAATACACTCTGATTACTGACGTGGCAAATTTAGTTGGAGAAAAATATCATGCAACTCTTGTAAGAGTTATTCATAGAAGTAAAAGCAAAAGTTAATGTAGCATTTGCATAAAAAGGAAAGTTAGAGATGGACATTGTAATGATGACTGGAACTGATTCTTATTTGTAATATAACAATAAGTAGTTAGGGGCAGTGACCTCTCAAAATATTAACAAAAAAAAAGAGAAAGTAATTTACAACGCCATAAGCTCGAAATTGACAAGTACGATTGATTCATGGTAAAATATATACAGTCGAACTTGTCTTCGGTGATTCGACCAGGTTGGGGGAACAGCAATTTGTTCTAGTCATCGGTGGTTCGACCCAACCGTGTTTTAAATTGATTTACATACATGTATTAAAATAGTATTTATTATTATGCCTTCTTTTAGCACTGATCGATTATAGTAGATTATGTTGTCGTTTTTAGAAGCGAAAGCTTCTTAAGTCAGACAGTGGATTTTCTACTTACAATCACATTACCGCCACTTATCAATACATTCGCGTTGAAATATAGTACCACTGGTTGTAGAAGTCAACATTGCAGTTTTGAAAAAAGTTAGATATATTGCAGGATTGTGAAATAATTAGGTATAATCACAATTTTTTGTGCAAATAAACTGTAAAAGAATCAAGTTTATAATTCAGTGTTCATCCGCAGTTTCATTCATTAAACTACCTATAAATAACCTTATTTGCACCACAAAATTGCAGCTGCGGAATTAGCTCAATTAGTAACAGCGTCATTCAGTATTTTGTTCTTGCAAGGGGTCGTGAGTTCTAGTCCAGCTGAGACCTTTTTTTCCCCTCTTTGTAATATTATTTTTTATTTCTTGGGTTATATATTTAGAATATTTAGAATAATAATTTTAGTTTTTATACTTCCATTATTTTTAATTATTTATAGAGAGGTCGATTTTTCTAATATGAGGGTCCTGCGCATAGACAGGTTCGGTTATAAGGTCAAAACAGTAGAAATGAGAGGGGGACAGTATGTTAAATGTAAGCCGTCAATTGAAACATTTTGTTTTTAATTATTTTTTGTTAAAGTCTCAAATGACTGTAGTGTCTGTAGTCGCATCTGTATGTCACAACTCAGAAAGTACTTAAGGGATTGAGTTTAGACTTTGTACAATGGTCAAACTTTACTTACCAAGATGATCAAAACTAAGAACCACTATTCCTTATCCATTTTTGTTTAATTTGACAGAGACCAATAAATAAAATAATCTATCTTACCTGCTGTTTTAATAAGATTTGTCTTCCCTGTTGTTTTTTTACATGCAAATCACACCAAAAAAAAATAAAGGGAAAGGGATTGACTCTATAATTCACACGTGTTCATTTTAACTTTCGCTTCTGAAAGTGCTCTCAGTGCTTTGATTCTTATCCTAACATCGGTGATATAATATTACATGTATCATTATATAAAATAATTCTTTTATTCTTTAAATACCATATAAATACATTAAATGTCAGCTGACAACATCAATTCTCAAAGCACAAACCTCAGTGATGATAATCGTTTCGTACACGTACATGTACACATACATCGGCCTACGTGCAAGTTGTAACATTTTCTGTATACTATGTTTCTTTTTTTCCTTCTTTTTTTTGCAGAAAAATGAAATAAATATAGTTAATAATTCACAAACATAGCACCATCAGATAACATAAATATCAGCTCAAACATGAAAAACAAGTAACATTTAACAATATAATTAATCAAATTAAACAATCATAATGCTTGTGCCAATCTGACAATGTGTGAAAGCAAGTTGCACTGCAGGTTGCAATTAAATCACCAGCGAACATCACATGTAGAGTGTTAATTGGTTTGACAGATAGGTGAGAAATACATAGCACTTTTAACCTGGGGCCGGAAATTTAGTTCGAGAGTTCCAGCCATCAGTGTTCGACTCATCCCAGGTCGAATAATAAAAAAATAAACAACAGTTTGGCCGGGACCTTTCAGTGTTTGAGTCACCGAAGTACGACTGTACTTGTATATTATTAGAATGTGACTCTTTGTCGTTAATGGCCGTATTATATAAATTCGTGCGTTTATTCTGAATAAGATATTTATGATGTGGTTAATAATTTCCAAAATATCAAAATCGGTCATGAAAAGCAACAATTACGCTGTACTTCAAATATTCATAAAATTTCTATGAATCGTTGATCTGTACAAATTTCGTTGACAAATATCTTTAACCATGTATTCCGAGTTTGCTGATTTTTATGTTCTCTGGTCTCTTGCTCTGGTTCAACGTGAGTTCGATCCCTTGTTTCTCTCTGACTAAACCATTATCACCAAATGTTCCGCTATGAAATCATCCCTTCTATGAGCAGCAATAAAGCGGATTTTTGTTAATTAGCTGTCAATTTGATTCAAATCTTCCTGTATTTCACTAAACAGTATAGATGTGATCATGGAAAATGCATGCAAAAAACATATATTGACAGTAACATATATATTTTACACATGTAAAGTGTTTAGAATGAAACTTACTTTCCATTTGAAATAAGAATTAAAATGAACATCTGATCAAACTGTATCCTTCATTTTTTTTCATCATTAAAATATGCTTACATTTGGTTGTTTTCAACAGCAACATCACCAAAAGGAATGTTGATTTAGAATACATGTATTCATTATTCGAAACATTACAAAATATATCAGCATAGATGGCATTTTGTTTATATGTCAAATAGGAGATGTCGTAATTGATATATAGATAGAGAAATACGAGTTTGTCCTTTTTGTAATGATGTTACGGAGAATGGTTATTTTGTTCCTGTATGATGATTTGAGATAGAAAGACATCCATCCGGTATTGTTGAATGACAAAAAATCAATAATTTTAATCTAACTTTCTCCGGCAGCCGTGACTCATAAATATAAAATGTTTAATGTTTTTTGTTTATATAACTTGCTGTTCATTGAAAAAGACAGACAAATTGTAATATGTAATTTAATCTTTCATATGATATGAAATATACTTGAAAGTGCTGGTGGTCGTATAGTAACAAACTATTAAAAGCAAATTGGTCTGGCCTTGAACGCATTTCTGTTTAGTTTTCCAATTATGTCTCCATACCCTTTTGACATAGTTTTAAGACTTACAACCAGTTACTAAAATGCTTATAAGTAATATTCATCAGCTATACTACTGAGATAATGATTACTGGGCTGCGTTGGCCTACCTTGTCCGATGTGTGAGAGAAACAAAGTTATGATTGAATTTACCTTCACTGCGACAGTATTTGTCAAATAGCAACTCACTGCAAACAACAGGTGGATATGTCGTGTGACGGGTTTTCGGGGCGAAAGGTCGAAGGCGAAAAGACGAAAGGTAGAAATTTTTGGGGCGATATAACTTAAGTATATAACTAAGATTAATGTATGGAATTATATTTTGGCCAATGAGATTGCAGTATTTTTCAATTTTTTCGATCGGTTTAACACGTTAAACCACTTGGTTTAATGGGTAACCTAGTATATACGACCAATCTTTGTGCGCATGCGTGTAGAGGTGGACTTGGATAGTAACGTCAAAACATAATTCCATACATTAAGTAGGTTAATATTTGTTATCGAGGGTTTAACAAGCTCGGCGCATCCGAGCGAACGGTTTAACTCGTTAAACCCTTGATAACAAACATTAACCTATACATATAATGTTATGCGACCTATACAAACATGTATAGATCATAAAAAGACTCGCGTGTGTTGTTCCATGTACTCTGGTAATAGAGAGGAAAATAAGGTTATTGCTAATACTACAGTCGGATTCCCCAATTCATCGCCTGCAGTGCAAGCATTTCCATACAGTTCCTTATTTAATTAATTTTAACATGTATTGAAATTTCTGATATACAAAAAATTATAAACTTGATAACATTCTCCAAGTATTTTCTTTCATAATCAGCCACCACACTGTTCCTGAACAAGATTTCGGATGAAATCATAAAGATGAATTGTGTATTTGTTATGATAAATCAAATATATACGTTGCAATATTAGAGTATATCGGATATCACACAGTGCCATAATCTAGCTTTGGTAGCCATAGAAGAGTCGAGATGGTTGGCGCAAAGAACAACTCTAAGACTCCATCGTATGAATTGTTGTGATTAATTACCTCGATATTTATTATTCGAATATCATAATGGGTGATAGTTACAAATAAAT
>CM037777.1:47243294-47293294 GCA_021229015.1 Solen grandis
CGTTGTAGAATTTAGTCTGAATTATTTCCTATTCAAAATTATTTGTACCAATGAAATTAAGTACATAGAAAGATTTGGCAAAACTTATCAAATTGCAGAATGCATGACAAAGACGAAGATGGAAATATAAGCCGTTTTGAGGTCGTGTTCAGTTTACATTTGCATATTTTGTCTCATTTTGATATATAAACTCGAATTAATATTTTAGTTGTTATATATGTGTGTCACTTTATTAAATATCCGTGTTTTATCTTGTCCTTCTTTCTTTATTTTTACCGCCGAATTCAGTAAACGTTTTTTTTTTTTTTTTTGTTTAATTTTAATTCAAATTCATATCAAAATATTTACCTTAAATACGCATACTAAATAGAATGTGAATCTAAGGGCTTCGTGTGTGTTTATGTTCAAGGATTTCTTAATTGTAAGATTTAGAGATACATGCACCCATCATCGTTAAATAAAAAAAAATAACAACATATCGGTTGCGTATTTCCCCCTTTTATTAATATATTTTAATTCCCCCCCCCCCCCCCCCAAAAAAAAAAAAAAAAGAAGAAAAAAAAAAATATATATATATATATATATATATATAATTGTATTTAAACTTATCTCAAAATGAACGTGATATTAGTATATAATACAATTTATAATTTGAGAATTACCACCGGTCCAAATTTGATATTAACTGAACATTGCCCTCTTAAAATTACCGACTAAAATATACTTTGGTAATCGCTCCTGGCACCAATGGCAACACAAAAAACGATATAACATAAATCTAAGATTTCTTTTACAGAAAGCACTTACTATGTCGCATCAAATGTAGAAGACATTGTTAAAGACAATATAACAACAGGATTTCATCAATGACATAAGTTACATAAGATTTAGTCATACTTTAAGACATGACAGGCTTTCAATACTGATCCCCGAGATGGAATTATGAATTTGATTCCAGATTGTGACTAGTCTCCATAAAAAGGTAAACCATAGACCAAGCCTGTATGAAGATGCTTAATCGATATCCATGTTAATTTTAATTTAATTCTTATTAACATGACTCGTGAATTATCAGGGTGTGTGTAATGCTGAGATGAAATGCATATGAAATTGTGACGAATCAGTTAATGGACGACTTTAAAGGTTAATTACGCGTTCTTGATACAAAGATGCGATTGTGATAATAAACATACAAACGTGCTCTGAAGATAACGGGTGAATGTAACAATGGATTCATGTTTACTTTAACTTGTTTAAAAAATACGATAAACATCTATAAAGGAGTGCCATATTGTAAAATTAAGACTTTATATGTTTTCTTGTCGTAAGGTTTTGTCCATGCATTTTTATTATATATGTCAATCGAAATTCTTGTCACCCGAAAAAACTTATATTTGTTTGTATTTGTTTGTATTTGTTTGTAATTTGTTTGTAATTTGTACCCAACAGTACTTAATATGTTGGATACATATATAGAAAATAACAATATTTTGCAAATAATGTTTAACTGAGTTTTGTTACAAAGAAGCATGATATGGGTTGTCTCTATAATGGTTTCATTTTGTTTAAAACGAACTACATAGTTACTACAGTTTCTACAGATTTTTACATTTTTTACACATTTTGACAAAATGTATTGCAATTAAATATATGTGTTACAATCTTACTGAAAATAGAGATTGAAGGGAAAATTATTGACTTATAGATCCGGTATCTAAATATGCACGCGGTTTGATTAATATTGCATGTGCCATTTTCCAATGAGATGATTAATATCTTAATATCTATTTCGATGATGGAAGTTTACGAGTATTTGTCAAATTAGCATGAACAAATACATTATTTTAAAACTGATATGAGACATAATGCAAAAGTGTAAATAAAACAGAACGTTCGTAGATATTTTTCATCACATCATGGTACTCGTATTATATCGTGAACCTTTATCTTCAAACAAGAGAGGAGTTCTTAAAAAAACAAAAAAAACAAACAAAAAACGTTTCTATTAAAAGAATATTTCTTTATCAAATCATGTTTTTACTAGGCGAAATAACTTATGCACAATGACAATACAAAACTCATATAGGTATATCAAGGATGGGATAATGTGATGCTTAAAAGTGTATATTCTCAACATTTTACCCTCCGGAATTAGTCAGACAAATGAAGATAACAAAAATAAAACGTCACTTCTAAATATGTCTCCGTCTGCAAACTATCTGATATGACGTCATATGTCACTTCTATAAAGTGACCTCTTTATCCCAATCAAGCAATAAATCTTCCTGGCTGATGCAAATAAACGTTCAGATGTCAGACCGAAATATGACGGATTTCATTTCTGTTTTATTTATCTTAGATCAATGTAAAACAACATTTTTTCAGACACTTGCTTTGCCGAATGCTACAGATAAAAAGGGAGCTTTTTCTGGAGAAATATTATTTTCCAATGAAAAATAATCCATTAGAATAGTAATATAAACGGGCTAAAATAAAAAAAAATATTATAGAAGGATTAAAATGGAAGCGTTAATTACATGTAGCCTACTGACACACCCTTTGGTACGTTTTCTTCCGTGTCTATCACATTGCTAACCCAAGTAATCCTAAGCCATGGTATACGTTCAAGCTTTATCAAGAAAAAAGGAAAGTTTCAAATACGACTATAAACCTGTCATACACACACTGATGAAAAAGAAAAATATTAATTGCTTTATTTAATTATTCAAGTTTTGTTTGGAAATGAATAAAACATCATAGTTTTACCTTTATCCTCTCATTTTTGAGAGTTTAATCTATGATTAAAGCAGTAATTAAATATGAATTATGTTACTTCTCCTCATTTACCTAAAGCAATTAAATTCGGTCTGTTTCAAGGTAAAATTGATTAAAATCAAAGATATGAAAGGTATGCCTACAGATACATTGTAATAAACCAAGTTTAATTAAACCAGCTTAATCCGATACTTAGTGCACGCTTACATTAATCAAGCTAGTAAATAGATTCAATATATGAATGATGAAAGACACATACAGTGAAAGCGCACCGTTGTCCTTGGTTATCACAAAATCATAATGAAAGTAAAATCGAATCTTTCATCCGAATCTGGACCACGATCATTTTGAAAATCTAATCATATAATCCCTATGCATTTCCCTGCTTCTCCACAATGATTGATGCAATTTGTCAATGGCGCTTAGAGTTTTCATGTCATTAATTAACAAGAAAAAAATCAACAAGGAAAATGGAGCAAATATTCGGTGGGGGTAGGATTCTCATGAAAGGAAACTTGAGTTATCTATATTTAAAGGCAAGTATTGCGCATTTATAGTATTTTCAAAGTATGTTTATCGAGAAGATGTATGACAAATCTCTGAAAAAAATGCTGAAGATTACTGCTGGAGTAACAGGTGTTGACATAAAACACTTCGTTCCTGAGACTGTACCGTTCGCTGTATTTGTTATAGCACACAAGGCGAACAAAACTTATTCAAAAGCAATCTGAATGTATGTCTAATAGATCACAACAAGTCTATACCCTCTGACGCGAAAAAAAAATACATTGTATGTTGTTGTTGTTTTGAGGGGGTGGAGTGAATTTAGCCTCTAAATGAAAGATAATTTCTTTATAGATATAAGAATGGAAAAAAGGTTTGGATAGGTTTTATAATTATGCTCGGTTTATTGACGTCATGGTCACTTCTTATTGGCGTTCCTTGCTGCGGTATGATTTTGGATATATTTTCTTCCAGGTCATAAAACTGTAAAGCGTGTCTATCTTATTTAAGAATACAAGTATTTATTTAGTATTGTTGGTATAATTCGAATCAGTAAAGGTAAGAAAAGCTAAAATCCACTTTGATATGTGATATTTGTATATGTACGTTATACACGTTATATCATCCGCAAAACTAGTTTTCCTACATATGTTAATGTACTTAACAATGCTTGTACTACGTGCGTTACTCTCATTTAGAGTTTACAAGGTTTGCAATATATTCACTTTTATCTTTTCTTCAGTAATATATTATATCACAAATATCCATTTCAAAGGATATCGCGAGCACCCTGACGGTGATAGTTTGCCGACCTCAATACGCTGATTATCCAAACAGATGCAGATGATTTAAAACACACCAGGGAATGTGCATATTTATTGTAATATCCAAGGAGATAAGAGAAGTGATGCGAATGTAGGTAACACTGGCACAATTTAAGATGATTGTATAAATATATAAGTATAGTTACTTATCAGTATAGTGGAACCTATAAAACAATGATTATGTAAATCATAAGATATGATATATGTATCCCTCTGAAATATATTTTCACTTATTTAGTCTTCCAGAATAAAACAAGTGACTTATTTCTTTAAGTCAAAAGTGTCGGTCTCACAGGTTCAGGTCATACAACGGTAAAATATCAATATATATTACAGAATATGTCTTTTCAAAAATTTAAAATTTGAAATATATCAATTTTACTTGTACAGTTTCAAACTTCTGTCAATAGGATTTTTTCCTTTAATCATGACAGATCTGTTCAATGTCGCTGTCATGTACGTTCTGTATTCTGTTTGAAATCTTTATAGATCGCCAATTAGCACTCTCTCTTATTATAAACAATTTATAATACTATCTTTTTTGTTTAAACATACAGTTGTTTTTTTTTTGTGGTCAAATCTTTGTCAGCTTTTTCATTTATCAACACACATCTAGAAATAGTTTTTACATTTCAAAAATAGATACTTTGGTATAGAGAAACATTGAGTTATATTCCATATGCACAAACTTAAACATTTTAATCCGAAAAAATTCAAGGTTTATCCAACGCATGCCTTCTTTTTTGTGCTAAATCTACTTAAAGTATAAGAGGATGTATTAACCATTTAAATACAAACCATTACATGGTTAGCATGCCTTCAGTTTGTTTGGTATTGCTAAAGTATGTTATTTGTTCTGTTTTGATTTTTTTACGAAATAGCTCCTAAGGTTTAGAAAACATTGGTACCTGCTGTTCTTCTTTTAACACTGTGTATATTGCTTCGATAATTGTTTTGTCATCGTCGGTCTTTTTTGCTACTTGAGCTCAATTTAATGTTGATACTTATTTAACAAGATGAAGACAAGTTGATTAATGTAACACATATTTACGTCCAGATTTTGTTATATATGAGTTCTTGTCTTCACAACATTCTTGTAGGTACTTGATCGAAGACTCTGTCTCAATAAGAGATACATTATCTGTAACATACAAGTAGGAATAGCCTAGTTAACTTTTTCATGATATAAATAATTCCTTTTTTAACCATGAATATAAGCTCAAAGTAATTGGAAATATTCATTTGGAGAAGCTACAAGCATGTTATTTTTATAGACTTATTAAATATTGTACATTCCTATGTTCTTATATATCCTGCTATCTTTATTTCTCTCAATTTCTGTCATTCTGAAAGCTTCCTTATTATTCTATTGATCATAATAATTTTTATATTTGTATTCATTGTAACCTTTTTACGAATTATATTCTAATAGAAATATAATTGAAATAGAAGTAGGAAGAACTTCAGTACCATATCACTCCGTGGACAAGGGTCATGATACCACACCCGGTGGTACCCTGGCGTCATGATACCACACCCGGTGGTAACCTGGCCTCAGGCCATCCTATATAAGAAACTATCCCTACTTACTGAGCACAAATCCATGTCATTTGGTCAGGACCTATGACAAAGTTTTATTCACCTTGAATGCGTATATATGTATATACTATGAAAATGATAAATGATAAAAGCCAAAATACGTTCTTTTATTTTAGAAGAACGTATTTCGACTTATACCATTTATCAATTTTATATAACATACAGGTTGCATCACGCCTCCTTGCAATATACTGCTTGCATAACTATAACATGCCTATGTTTCACTTGCATTTCCAGTCACTTTACGACTGGTCTCTATAAATAAATCAATGACTAGACAAAGTCTGTTGTTTGCTTATACCTGAGGGAAAAAATCGCAAAATCAATCTTAACCGCCAGACTCTTCATTAGTTTATATATGTGCCGATGTTCTTTATTATTTTGTATGTGTCAATATACCATGTTATTCTCCATACGTACCTATGTGTGAAAGAATAACCGATTCGAAATCACAAGTTCAAATAAGGTAAGGGGATACCGTTTGTGAAAAATATTCATATTGTAACAATTTTTTTACTAGATTGTATGGGAAAATAGTCCTTTATGCAGAAGCCTTATTCTAATCATATTAACATAAATAAAGCATTATATTGAAATCATATTGATCATGTTCAATGAAGCAGACTAATGTCACATCTAGAAATAATGTCGGTGGGGAACAAACATACACTCACATTCAAAACAAAATGTTGTTGTTGTTGTTGTTGTTGTTGTTGTTGTTGTTGTTGTTGTTGTTGTTGTTGTTGTTGTTGTTTACCGGTACTACGACAATATCTCTATCATCAAGCGGCTTCCAGCCAATGACAGATGGAGGGAAGACCCCGAGATCACAGAATCACCCGTGATGTCCCACCGATCTACGACAAACCTGCAAGAGGACTTAATCACATAAAAAAAAATTAAGGAGCAGACCGGGACTCGAACCATTGATGGTGGGGTGAAATAGAGGTCAAAATGTATATAAACATGAACATGTGAAATCAATGAGTACCTTGGATATCGAGACTGCCACGTTTGACAGAGACTGGAGCCAAATATGTTGGCATTTCAGCAGTCTCAGTCCAAGTTTGTATGCAGCTGGAATTCATCCTGAAAGATGTGGGGCAGATTTATTAAGCTTTCGAAAATAATAGAGAGCCACGAGAAAATGTTTAAGGTATTCCTTGTTATTTAAGGAGTCGAATACTTAAAACAATCCGGGGAGAGTCTCAGCCAAGAAATATACGTGCCAAATATTTTTATTCCGCCAGTAGTTATGGGGAAAAAACACGTATCCATATAAAGTATATGATATTAAAAGTTTTAAACATTTTGAATTATCTTGATAGAGGTTTATCTAGGAATGTACATGTATGTGCAAATATTTTTGAATCCGACCAATATTTTATCAGTCGATACACATGTTAAAAAATCTGGGCCACTCCCTTCGGCCAATTACTTTTCGAATTCTGATAAGAAATCCGTGCCAATGTTTCAAATATGGCCAGTCGTTTTGAGCCAAAAGATTTTACAAATATACAAAACGGAAGACTGACTCTGCCTACTGGCGTCCATGTTTTCTGGAAGATCTTAACAATTTGCATAATTATACTTTAGGGAGGTTCAATGAGAATCTGTGCAAAAATATTTTCAATTTTTTGAAGATGATTTTTTGATACGTTTTCACTATGTGCGCATAAGACAACATGGCCCCGTATATCCAGTGAGATGTACGAGTCATACAATCTTGGTAGACAATTACCCGTGGAACATCAGTTAGGTGAAGTCATTTTTCAAAATATATGCTGTATAGTTTAAACCATTAATCAATTTAAATGTTTTCACGTTTGTTTCTTTGTTCGTTGAACAACATTGAAAGTGAACCCTTTACAGTGCATCCCTGTAACATTGTATTTAAATTGACCGTTAATGAGAAAAATTACGCTGGACAAAAATTAGCGCTCATGCCAACAACTTTATGCTGATACCGGTTGTTTAAAAGTGAACATATATAAATAAATGTATTCCAAATATGATATTTTTCTTTTGGTTGCGCTTCCCTCCTAGAAATATATAGAGAAATTAAATGAAAAAGACGCGTGATCTGTCACAGTAAAATTAGTAACTATAGTAACAGTTTTGTTTATTCCATAAACACTGCCCCTTAACAAAACAATGAGAAGTAAGCATTCGATCCTTATTAAAAGAATGCCATTTTTATTACTGTGTCCATGTTAATCAATATTTTGCTGTGGTAACCAGATTTCCACATGAACGCTCATATTGGCCTTCTTTTTTTAGCCGTTTTGAGTTATAAGTAATGGTACGGCAACAAATGTTAAATCCTTAATTCTAATTATACTCGTTCTGAACGATGTCTAATTTGGACGCAGGACGATGAAACCAACGAACAAATACCACGTGCTTGACGATGTTTATCAGTTTTCTGAGATCTGCTTTATAACAAAACCCAATACGCTGACTTTGACATGGAACATGTTCTTATATATTCCATCAAATATACTATGCTAAATTACGAAGAGTTACTGTTACTTTTTAATAATATAACGTAAAAATACATCTCTTAACTATTATCTACTATTAAATCCCTTCTAAGCATAACTTTACTAGTTATATAGAAATCTTAACAAATCTCTTTTGAACAATACTTGTAGAAATATCTCGTATAAAATTAACTATAATGTTCTGTAACACTGTTTTAAAAACTGTTAGCAAATTATGGTGGCATATTTCTGCCAGCCACTTATCCACTTAGCTATGTTGAAACTTTTCTGAAAAATTGTCACATATCCAGTTAGTATCTGGCAAGTAGAAAATTTTCAAGTTATCTACTTAGGTATCTTAACAGGACTAAACTGTCTGTTAGTGCCCACTACTGCCAATCACATATTCACTTATTTTAACTGGATATCATGCCTTTTTCCAGATAATTATGTGAAAAAAATGCTTGTTATCCACGTAATTTAACTGACTTACTTGAAAAAAGGCGAGATATCCAGTTATCTTAAGTGAATATATGGCTGGCAGTAGTGGGCACTAACAGGCAGCTTTATTCTGTTAAGTTTTCTACTTGCCAGATACTAACTAACTATGTGACAATTTTTCAGAAAAGTTTCTACATAGCTAAGTGGATAAGTGGCTGGCAGAAATATGCCACCATAGCAAATAGTTTCTTTTTCCTTACGTTTAATACGGATATTGTAATGGTCAAAACCACAATAAGAGAGAGTTGCCAATGCAAGAAGGGTGTTTTGGGAGGGACAAACAAGGCACCCTTTGTCCACATGTTTGTTCCCTGTTTGTTGTTGATGATTTTTGTTTATATATATATATAGAGAGAGAGAGAGAGAGAAGTGAGAGAGAGAGAGAGAGAGAGAGAGAGAGATAGCATCATATTTCCAGTAATGGTCTGTCCTTTCTCAAAGTAACTTACAAGCACAATCCCTATGACATCCTAAAGTCTAGATTTCTTCCGTGGAGACCAAGAGTTGGCTCATCTTAATGAGTACGAAACCCGCATGTTCTTACATGTTAGGAGAGAGTACATTCTGTCTTACCTTAGTGTGTTTTAGAAAGGTCTGATTCAAACAACCAAATGGTATTTATTTATTCAGATCGCTGTGTATTTCCCGTTTTCTGTCAATGTTTTCTACTTGATATTTTTACCCAAAGCGAAGGATTTTTTTTTCAGTAAACGCCCTGGTGATTTACGAATTATATCAGACATTCAGATTGGCAGATATGGAATTTTTATCGGTGACATTTTACAGGCATGCTTTTGAACATTTTTTCCCCCTTTGTGCGATTTTCACTAATGGAGCTCAAAGGAACAGTTCTCGTTTTCTTTTTTGCTAGTTCGTTACAATGTAGTAACAGAGACCAAGCGAGAGTTTATGTAATGTGTGTCGTAAAATATTCAGTTGCAATACCGCTTTGAAGACAGCATTCAATGATAAATAGATAATATAACTTTATTTTTTTATCTTTTGTTTAACCCTTTCCCTCATATAGACTCATTTTGACGCACTCAGTAGGTACCACATAAAGCCTGATCTGCAGAAAACCACAGTTAATTCTTACCAAATTTAATTATAAAGTCCTCAATTCCAGACCACTGAGGAGCAGCGAACAGCATAAAACCTGATCAGCCTGCGAGTTACTCGCAGGCTGATCTGGTTTTATGTTGTTCGCATAGGTCTTTTCGTGGTTTCCTCTATGAGGGAAAGGGTTAAGTAATATTTTATTCGTTTTAAATCAGTTGTATCTCAATTGAATATGTACTGTAATTGTAATTTCGGCCTTTGCTGTTTAATTTTCCTTTACTTCTTAGCATATGCTTGTTTGTTATAATCGTTGAATGTGTGCTTTAGTTTTACTGCCTTCTATGAGTCCTAGTACTTTGCTGTGAAATATATTTGCATGAACTTATTTAACCATTTTCATTGTGCTTATACCTTTAAACTGTGACGGTATTTTCATAATTTTGCTTTAGTATATGGCATAAGATGAGCATGAAATAGACCGTCTATGTGTTGCTCTGAAAAGAGTTAGAACAAAGTAGCTCAATATCGCTTTTAAATAGATTTACCCCCCTTTAGGTCTTTTCGGTATTATTTGATAATATGGATATATATTTGTTTCTATGTATATTTCTAACATACAGATGAAGTTATTCAACACAGGACATGAGATTAACAATTTTATCACGTGACATTACTCAGACCACGTGAGCTGGTGTATTCCCAGTTGGTTACATGGCAGACAAGCTCGTGTTTTGTTGGATGATACTGCAGAGACACCCGTCAACACGAACTCAAGCAATTCATGTTCCTCCACACGCGACATTCGAACAGGCATGCACGCACAGATTAATTGGTAATTTAATAACAGTGTTAAGGCAAATATCATGAATAGGTTACAAAAAATCCTAACTGGATAATTATACGTGTATGCAAAGGGACCGCACCACAAGTTATACCAACCAAAATCATGAAATCCTCTCCAGTTGTTGTGATAGAACTTTTAAATCTCAAGATATATATGAATGCATTTTACATTTTCATAGTAGCAATTGAGTAGATATTCTCTATCCTGTCACTGATCTGCTCTTAGAAGTATTTTAAACAGAATTCTAAAGTATTTAAGGACTACTTTGCATACAATGAACGAAACTTTTATACCCCCCACCGCATAGTCTTAGGAATCGTGGTAATACCTTAAACAAAGCTAAAAGAAAATGTTCATATATAATGTTGATACTTTTCATTATAAATTTCATTAATTTCAAACAAGCAAAAAAAAAAAAAAAAAATTGGATTAATTTGACATCAGCCTTACTTTCATTGATTTTGTTTAGTCATTTACTGAAATATTTTGAGAAGCAAGAATGTTGGAATATTTAGCAATGGTCCGATAGTATTAAATAAATATACTTAATTTAAAATCACATAATTGGATTTAGCATGTCTACATGAGACAGATATAGTGCTGCCACACTGCAGTATCATGCCGTAGACATGTGGCATGATACCACACCCAGTCATATTATCCTGACACCGGGCCAACCAGTCCTGGATCTACCCATATATGCTGAGCGCCAAGCAAGAGAGCTATATTGCAGCCGGGGCTCGAACTCATGATTCTGGGGCAAAAGATTTAACCACTCCGCAACCGGTACCGATAACATTACGCATTGTAGTTCTTGTATGTATGGCTAATGATAAGGTTATTGTTTTTCGTTGGATTTTTTGTGACTTAAAGGTTATAACATTCAAATGCAACATTCTCTTAAAAGCGGACTAAATTGATGAACTAGAAAGACATATATTTGAAAGACATCTGAGCGGACTAAATCACGAAGTACTGCGCAATGGTGATATATGAGTTGTTTATATTAGCATAATGTTGATGAAATCAAATATTTGGAAGCACCAGTACTGGTAAAAAAATCCACTAGATAAATCAAAATTGTCAGATCAATTTCCTTTCTCCCAGGATATTTTTCTTGCTTTAATTTCTTGCCAGAAAAAAATGAATGACCAAATCAGTGTTTGAGTTATCGGTCTCGTGCGTTTCAACTTACCCAGTCAGTAAAATAAGAACAAAAATAAGTAAATGATTTGTTGGGGTATTGTAGACAATTAATGAAATACACAGGACGATATTTGAGACTTGATTCATTATTCATTTCTGTTTTTTTTTTTTTTTTTTTTTTTTTTTTTTTTTTTTTTTTGTTGTTGTTGTTGTTGTTGTTGTTGTTGTTGTAGGCATACGCACGTAAGCCAGTAGGCATCATTATCAAGTATAAGTGAAAATAATAAAAAAAATAATGTGATGTAAACTGGAGACTGGTAGGGCGGACTGCTAGTTATTTGGTACAGCAGTGTACCTATTCCCCTCCTATTCCCCTCACAAACAACCGTTGTTTCACTCCACTTATTTCTCTATTGTAGATATAACGTTATTGTCTGAACTCTATTGACAAAACGGAAGTTTTAGACAATTAAAAGCATAAATCATTCACTGCAAATTGGGACACAGTCTTTACATATTGGTTACCTTGACATGTCAATATTATGTCATCTATTGATTCGCACGTGTTTCATTGCACATTTAAGTAACAATGACATACATATATGCTACGATAGCCAATTATATGATTTTGATTGTTCAAGCGATTCACAAAAATATGGAATAATATATATATAAGTCCGGTCACAACATTTCTATGTATAACTTTGTGTCTTAATTGGAATGCTATTCGGTATTTTAACAAGCTCTGAAAAAAATAGGCTTAGAACGAAAGTTCCTAGTGTTTATAAAATCTGTAAAACACGGTATGCTATCACGGCTGCCGATCTGTTGAGATTGTAAGCCTACCGATACACGTAGATCTACTCGTATACAATAAGGTTATTTTAGGCACCGCCCAGGAAAGATTCAGAGCACGTCAGGCCAAGTATTTTACCACATACAATACCCTGGCATAACAATGTGCTATGTGATTTCGTGTAGGCCAGTATATAGCGATATTGTTATATCTAAGTATCACTATATATGCCAGGCCTGGGATGACTTGAATTCGTGTGGATCTACCCGGGTGAATCTGTACATCCGGGATCTTCCTCTGTCTATGATCAACGTGACATTGCAATATGGCGGCGACGATAAACTGCAACACAACAACATGCATGTGCTTACTTAACATGTGCATGGAGAATACGGGCATTTCTAAAAGAGATAGACGCCTGACAATATATTTTGACCTCCAAGTGGAATAATGACATTGCTTTCCAAAGTAAATGTTATTGGGACTTTTCTCGGTAAACAATGAAAGTACATGCCTGGCGTATCTATAAATATGCCAGTAACGTTATCATATGGTAATTTATTTCAATAAGACAAAATTTAAGATACTCGAGATAATCATGCAGGCAAAACTGATTTTAAGTAATTCAACGCAGTTGTGTGTTTATTGTTTACATACATATAGTTTGACCTTCGAAAAAAATACATGTAAGCGATACATTTAAGTGCATCATCTCACTTTAGAAGTGCTTTTTTTTTGGGGGGGGGGGACTTTTGAAACCGAAAGACGCATCGACACCTCTAATATGTAAAAACTGTAAGCTAGGCAAGATGGAATACTGCCTAGAATGTAGAAATATGTGTGTGTAATATTTTAAGACGTCGCAATATAATATTTGAAAAGTTCAATTCTGGGAAAATTTTACAATAAATTTCAATTTATAACTATCGTTTGATAATATGTAAAAATTTACCTTGCCTTTGAAGTTTATAAATGATGTACACGTGTAAAATGGTTTGCTTTCTATTCCTTAACGTAGCCAATTGTAGTAGGAAAGAAGCAATCGAAAGGCGACATTAAAAGCTGGAATAAAGCGAAAGAGGGATTCATTTATCCTTCAATCTTTAAATTTTGACATACAGTCTGAAATCGCCACAGTACCCCCTTGTTCCTCGTCGTTGATTATCTAAAAATCATTTCATTTTACCAAAATGGTTTGAAAATATATAAGTTTGATTATGGTTTACTTTCAAATTAAATTTAGTTTGATTGTTTAAATAATACACGCGATCTAAAAAGAAATGTTTTATGCAAGATTCCATTCATGATTAGATAAAACAGTACTGGCTGCATCTATTTTGGTGCATAAACCATTCCAAGATCAACAGGTGAATATTTCATCTACAACAAAATTGCACGTGTTTTAGAACGGTACCGCGTGCCTTCTCCACAAATCTTTGGATACAGACCGCCAACGAATATTTAGACTCTCTTTTCATAATAGAAGGTCAAATAATAATTCAACATCAAAAGAGGCGCTAAATTTCCAAAACATGAAAACGGTAACTTTTTCTTGGCGTCACCATTATTTTAAAAGGAGAAAAAAAATACACAATGTCTTTGTAAATACATGCTCTTTAAAACTTTTTTGCAATATAATTATACAAATTATATATTCGTTTAGTCGAAAATGTCAAATTAATGTTCCGCTGTTACCGCCCCCTTGATTTATTCAGTTGTAAATTACACTCAAAACTAGCTATATAATGCCTAGTAGCGCAGGCTGTAAAAAAATAATACAAAACATAGCTGATTGTAGAAGGAAAGAAGCCATCGAAAAGCGGCATTAAAAGCTGGAATAAGTTCGATAAGAGAGAACCTTCAATCTTCAAATTTTGACATACAGTCTGAAATCGCCACTGTACTCCCCTGCTTCTCGCCGTTGATTATCTGATTATCTGTTACAGAGTATACGCACCAATCCAAAACCCATCTGTAGTCGTATTCTGAACATATAACATATTGTATTACACCTACTGGCCTCAAAATCGTACTTCAGACCATGGCCATATGGAGTTTTATTTTACATCGTCCCTATTGTGCTCTTTACAGGAATCAAGTTTTACATATATAGTGTACATACATGTAACATTATGGATAAACAACAAGGACGTTGAGTATCCAGGCTACTTCGGTATACAACTTTTCCCTTAGTTTATCTTAATGAAAAAATGTGTATATTGGAACAAGGAGCAGTGATCAAAGTCACTATCATTTTAATTAACATTTTAGCCGAGACCTCTGTAATGCCATATCTCTTCTGGGAGTATGAATGTTCAGAAATGCAATGTTTATTACTTTCATATTCAAGATATACAATATCTGCTACTGGTGTAAACACCAAGTTTAAGTCTGGCATTTCTTAGGTTTTAGTTTAAAATGTAAATCTATGAGATATATAAAAAATAGAGTGCTGGAGAACGTTTAAAACTGGTCTGGGTATGATACAGAGTTCGCCTTAGTTAATGTGTTGAGTACAAATGTAACAGGGCGCCAATCTTTTCTACTCCAGATTTTAAGAAGGCGAAACAGTTAAATCGCTGATCAGCAGTCTGACTTCAGCTTAAAGTACAGACATTTGCATACATTTCCAAGATTAATTTCCCCATGCATTGGATATTCTCGTTTACTGGTTTGAAATCTAGAAAATTTGTACTGAATATGATTTTTAAGAATGGCTCGGAAGTTGTTTGGTTATTGCATGTTATGACATCCGCTGTTGGATTTGAGGGATTGGATTGTAAATCAGGATCTGGTAGCGATAAAAACAGCGCTATAATTCGGGCCAAGACCTACTGTAAAGCCCCATTATTTACTATGATCATTAGCTTTAATGGCTGAATTTGAATTTCTAAACGGGAGATGGAAACATATAAATTGTCTTATTATCGGGGTATGGTCTGGAATATTTCCTTTCCAGGTCCCGTTTATGTGGGAAAAAAGAAAATATCAAATTTTTGAAATGGTTCATGCGCGTAATTGAATTTTGTAATGTTAGAGTGCGGCAAACTTTGAGAGAAATTGGCATCTTAGATAATAAAATCAATGCGGTGCATGCTCCGAGGAGAAATTTGTATACCTTGTTTCTCTCATTTTCATTTATGATTTACAGTTTTGTTCTCTGTTTTGATATCTATCAAATTGTATTCTTATTTTATACCACCGTATTCGTCCATGATGAATCTTGTTTATTTTTTTTTCTCTTTTTTAACTTATAGCTCACCTGGGCACTTTACTAGGTATAGGATCGATGAATCGTCCGTCCAACCGTCCGTCCACGATTTGTTTGTTTACATTCTAACATCTTCATTTTGTCAGCCACCATTTTCACAGACTTACAATTATTGTTCCCCGTATTACAGATGTCATGACAAAGTATTATATAGTCTTAAACTTTCGGCTTCGGTCAAGTTTGATTATGGTTAATATCTGCCAATTAGGTTAGGCAAGGAGTAACAGCTGTCGATTAAGTAGGGTGTTATTGTCCTTTTAATATATAAAATGCCATATTTCACTTTTTCATTCTAGCATCTTCATTTCTCAAACTATCATCTTCAAACTTCATGACACTATTTATGACCATACCCTCTCGGCAAAGTTCGATTATGGCTGATATCGGTCAGTTCTATCAGGAGTTATGACCATGAATTATAAAAAAGTGCAAAATTTTTTTTACTCTCTAGCATCTGAAATTATCAAGCAGCCCTCATTAAACTTGTACACAATGTTCATGGCATCAATATCAATGGTATGAGAAGGAAACCAAAGAAATTCCAAGTGTCTGGACCTCTCACTGAACCCTCTTAGATTCGTGACCAGAAATCAAATTCGGGACGCATTTGGTGAGAAGTGTAGTGCGCTACCACTACACTACATTGAAAGTTTTGTTTTTGACAAAAACAACAAAAAACAGGGAAAAAAAACATGATGCGATATTTGTATGTGCAAGAGCTGTATTGTCGAATTTCCTATTTATTTGATCGATCCCAATATTGCATTTGTATTGCATACTAGGGATGCTCCATCTTACTTTCTTTTAAAAAAAACACTTCAATTTATCTGGATGTGGAGATCTTTCTTATACTTTATTATCTCCGTCATCTGCGGTTCCTTATCTTTCATATTCGGCGTCGACATGGTCCACTATACAGACAAACTTTCAAATAAGCTTGCGTACAGAATAATGAAATCCTCTGTGTACATATATTATCTAACCTTAATATTAATACCCCTGTATATCTTCCTACACAGTGATGAATGACTGTTCTGAAGGTCCCGGTCATTTCTGCAATCTACTTTCAGATATTAACCGAAACCCAGCGTTAAAAGATGTTGAAAAACTATGTCTACTTGAGACAGATCTAGTGCTGCCACACTGCAGTTGACGTGTGGCATGATACCACGCCTTACCACATTACCCCGACACTGTGGGCTACCCTTATATGCTGGGCGTCTACCACACAAAGGAGCTATATCATTTTTACGACTTCGGTATGTCGCGGCCTTGGATTGAACCTAGGACCTCCAGCTACCGATGTGGACGCTCTTACCACTCGGCCACCGGGAACGGTCTTGGACTTTCTGGCTGGTTATAATTTTTTTAAGATATTGAGTCAATTTATGGCCAAGTTTGGTGTTTTGGTAAAAACTTGCCACAGTTCTAGAAGATGGCCACTGTAAAGCTTCTTCTTTTTTTTTAATGCAAGAGCCAGAACGGAGTTTCTGTCTAGTTATCGTTCTTGTTAAGATATTGTGCCAATGCATATTTGAGCCATCCCGATTTAGGGCGGAGGCTCTTACCACTCGGCTACAAGGACCGGCAGGGGCTGTATTTATGTAATGTCTGATCCATGCACACGCTGTGTTGCTGAAATGATCAATTATTTTAAGAGGGCGCCGTGGTGAAGTGGTAAAGTACATTACTACGGCCCCAAAATCTACTTTCCTAAAAAAAAATCGTAACATTTCCAAAACAATGCAGTTTACGACACGTATATTGTTGAAAAACACACACGATAATTTAAAGAAAAGAACATTTTAATATATAATAACATCAACTCTCAGACAAGTCAGTGCACACAAAACTGTTATCCAAAACTTAATGACAAGGTGTTTTTTTTTTCCTCTTACATGATACAATCGATGAAGTATCACATGCGAATGCATACTTTCCGTTCCACAATGGCTTTTATGACGGCAGTGGGGCGATCGCAATAAGGGGAACAGTAATTATATGGCATGCTACCTCGTTTTAACCAAGTTATACAAGTTATATAAAAGTTAATGGACTTTTCAATACTGCTGGCCACAAAACTAGTCCTTGTTAATGTAATAAACATCGATCTATACAGAGTATACATCGGGTTTATCACGCTGCTGGAAACAGAGGAAATTGCATAACCATTTCATGGTTGCCTACAGCTACAAAAATAAGGACAGCACGAATGAAACACGCACGCACACAATTCTCTCCCCATACACAAACCTTTGAATTACACACGTGAAAACGAAGTACATAAATTTCATAATAAAATCAAAATAAATCCATGTACATGTATTGTTTTTTTTTTAAATCAAAAAAAGTCACATTTATTCATCAACCAATGTTTATACTAAAATCAACGTGATGTTCATGATTAAACTAAGAGATCAGAAAAAGGGCAAATTGTAAGATTTCGAAATCTATTTGTATCCTAGATCTAAGGCATTGATTGATTGAAGGTGTCATAGTTCATTGACTGCGATGTGTGCGATCCCCAATAATACGTTTTCAAGACCTTCAGATGCGCTAAGTACTGCTCCAACCCAAAAACTGTCAAGAAATATTGGTGTAAATAGTAAAGTTTGTTTCATAAGTAGAAAATCAGCAATTTGCAAAATGAATATTTTTATTTCTCAGCTGGACCAATTTTAACTATTAAAGTTATTTAGTCTACTAAACGTTTGTGTTGGACACCAAAAAACTTACACACGTGATGATATAAAATCTCCTCTGTACACATTAATGTACACTGTTAAAGTACTAACGCACCTAATGACCTCCATTACTATCAGTTGCACTACTGCTGTATCATTAACATCTTTCCGTCCATCCATTCGTACATACAGAAGTCTTTTTAATGATCAGTCGATCGACTTGACTATTTGAGTTTACCTTCGCTTCGACAGTATTTCAGTCATTTAGCGACATCCAGCTAATTACAGGTGGAGGAAGGCCCCGAATGCACGAGGCATCTGAGTAGAACACCGATCTACCGCAAGCCAGCTGGAAGGCTTCCTCACATGAAAATCCAAACGACCCTGTCGGAATTCGAACCCACGCGGTCATGGGCTGAGTGAGTGTTAAAGTCAGCGACTTTACCCTCTCGGCCACGGAGGCCCCCTCAGTCGATCGGATGTCATTGTAGAATACTATTGAACATAGTATAAGTGTGAATGTAATACGTGTTCAAGACCTTCAAATGCGCTAAGTACTGCTCCAACTCAGGAACCGTCAAGAAATATTGGTGTAAATAGTAAAGTTTGTTTGATAAGTAGAAAATCAGCAATTTGCAAAATGAATATTTTTATTTCTCAGCTGGACCAATTTTAACTATTGAAGCTAGTTAGTTAAAGTCAGCGACTTTACCCTCTCGGCCACGGAGGCCCCCTCAGTCGATCGAATGTCATTGTAGAATACAATTGAACAAAGTATAAGTTTGAGTGTAATACGTCTTAGATTGTATATGTATGTACTGGTTAAAATTTTTAAAAAAAAAATATTTATATGTATGTAAATCAATGATTTTACCGTGGTCCAGTGGTAACCAGCATGAATATATTCTGATCAAAGAACTAGTCCAATCCAGGGACCACCCGGAAGTATATGCATTTGATGTAAGAACGCGTTTCCCAAACGACGTAAATATAAAGGTTTAAACCTTTTTCGATGGTATATAGTTACACAATCAGAAATCAATCAATACGCTACGGTCGGGATAGGAATCAAATGGTTAAGATTTAGCTTTTTACAGATAATCATTTTCAACTTGTTTACCTCGACAGTAAAATTCAAAGATATTCCAAAACCTTCTCAGTCGTAAAAATATATTGAAAATTATAAACCCTTTCGTTTCAAAATTTTGGCTCGGGGCCTTTGTAAAGAGAAAACAGCATAGAAACTTTAACACCACATTATTTTCGTTTAATTATTGTTTGAATACAAATGAACATCTGATACCAGGGTTTTCAGGAAAGGGCTTTGATCGAAAATTTCAAGAGAGAGTGGTTTTCCAATATTTGTTATTTTGTATATTACACATACCAGACTTTCGTGGAAAATTAATTTGGTTTATTAAGTTCATTTATTAGAAATCTGAAAATATCTTAAATCTAAATTATTTAAAGAAAAGTGTTTTTGAATGCATTTTACCAGGCAGAATGGAAGCAATTTAGAAATATTCTTCAGAAATTAATAAGCTCCTTAACTATGAATATTTAATGCGTTTCCAAACAACCAAAACGTTTCTGATAGAATTTCTAAATCAGTTTCTAATTCTGACAGCCAAGACGAGTATCAGAAAGTGCCAATCTGTCAAAAAAAAGGTGAGATACTTGACGGTAAAGTGATTAAAATTATGGTTGATAAAATCGTTTGAATACGTTAAAGAGATAATACTTGAAATCACCAGGGAGAAAAAGAATCTGTTAAAGTACAAACGAACACATAACAGCTGAGGATTGACATTTTAAATCAAATATTTCAAGAACTTTTGACATTGATAAACGGCGATTGCTAAGTCTTAATCATGGGGGTATTTGGATCTCTACACAAGAAATAAACAGATACTACTAAGTTATATTAATTGCATTTTAACACAGCAAATGTTATTTGGACTAAAAAGGTCTAATAAATAGAAATAACATAATCAATACAAATAAAAGGTAAATATGTTAAATTTATTAATTTCATACTTTTGTAGAAAATGCTATTTACTGATGAAATAAACTGAAAATGTTCAGAGAAAATTATGTTTCTTAATATTTGTTGCTGTACAAAAAACATCAAATGGGTTTGTATAGGAGCCTCAATTCGCTATTTGCGGGCTGAAGATTGGTGCTAGCGAACTTTGCATTTGATTAAACAAGTTATTCGTGAGAAAAACACATTGATATAGCAACTAGCATGTTTGATTACTTGCTTGGGTTAAACGTCCTGCTGACAGAATTCAGCCATCTTTATCTGCATGCGATGTCACACGCAGACAAGTGACATATTACAATATGCAAATAATTAATAATTGAAACAAAACTCAATTATTTTAATTGTAATTAATTAATTAAAATCCAAAAAATGCAACATAATTGTCAATTAAATTCATTTACTCTTCAATTACATGTAGCAAACAGTAACATATGGCAAAACAGAGGTTATTTGCAGTAGCTATTGTCACCTGGGATTATTAATGTCACACTTGCTGGTCATTTAAAGAGGTGCTAATTTGGATATGAACCAGAAATAGTTGCTAGACTATTGATAAATATGAAGCCATAACATTACAATAGCTAGTATAAGTAGCCTGAAGGAAGAGAATTCAATTTCATCAATTGTACCAAGTGGGTACCTAAGAAGTGTTCACAGTCTGTTCACAATCTAAGTTATGAAACATTACTTGAATAAATGTACTGGGCATTTCACATTTGACTGTTAACCACACAACATGAATTCTAGCACACTGAAACACTTTATATTACCAAAGGATACTAGTGGGAATTTTAAAGCAAAATGCCGATACTGTTCGTCAGAGTACAAAGGCAGTCAGAAATATGTCTTTGATAATGATTCTGTTTGTGAATATATTGCCAATTTTGAAAGTAATTAAAATAATTAAAAAATAATTAATTATTTTCATTAAAATAATTGTAATTAATTAATTACTTATGGGAAAAGCAAGTAATTATAATTGTAATTTAATTGAAGCATTTCTGATTTAATTGTAATTAATTAATTACTTTTAAAAGTAATTGAACCCAAGTCTGGTCACGAGTAAGAATTTAATCCTTTCGGTTACGAGGCGAACGCTCTAACAACAAAAGTACGACTTCGTCGCCCAGTCCAGGGAAATAGATTTTTTTCTCCTATGCTCAGCATACGAAGATAGGGATTTCCCTCATGGAAGAAAAGTCTGTCTTCCATGTCACGTGATCAGCTTTCTTCCATGTCAATGATGACTGTAAGCTATACATTTTATCAAGATACAAAACTAACTTGTTGTAATTCATGTGAATAGATATATATTTGAAAATATTATATATCTAGTTAGTTATCCCTTTATTATCATTTACTACTACGAATGTGAAATAAGGCTTAATATCTTTACGGGGGGAAACTATTACTACGCACGGGCAAGGACAGTGGTATTTTTAACTAAGTTATTTTAAGCAAATGGTAATATTCCCAGTCGAACAAACATCAGATTTTAGGTACATACTTGCGTATGTACTTTAAAATGCCGATTTCTCTCATTATGTTATTGTTTTATCTTAAAGCGGCAAGAAAAAATGCAAAAAAAAAAAATGGAAGCGCGATATGTTTTTGAATTGAGGTTGATTGCAAGTAATTATTGTCCATGGGAGAAAAAAAATCCATCATTCGTAAATTCATGAAGGATAGGGATATCTCACCCGAGGGTCAGAAATTCCAGGCAGAGACGAGTGCCTGAAATTTCTGATCCCGAGAGCGAGATATCCCTATCCTTCATGAATACTCATGGTGGATTCTTATACTCTTACTTATCTGAGACAATAGAAGCTGACTAACCAGGCTAGTAAGGGAATGGAACCAACATCCCTTAACATTACATGCACCAGTGTTTGCCGTCTGTTGCGGCATTTTAGCTGACATTGACATAAACAGGGATTATGTACTTGTTATTAGACACACGTCATAGTCATCGGATTTGTGTATTTCCAAGTGTACGAAATGCGTAACCAAGCACTACTGATTATTAAAACATACACATTTCTATTCAAGTGAAATATTCTCATTTGTCTTTGCTACAGCAAAATATGTCATATCGTTAGCTCCTTGTCCGAATTTCACCAACAATACTTAGCGCTAAGTAATACTTGAATTCTTAAACTACGTATATACACATTCCAATATAGATCTACTATTTTTATGAAATATTCAAGTACATGACTAAGTTAAAATGAAATGTTACCTTAATAACTTCTAGTAATTGTTAAGAAATGAAATATTTTCGTATATTTATTAGAAAAACAAAACTACAAATACGACGCCCTTAAGTATTTAAGTTAAAGTTAGCGTTAAGAATTGTTGGTGGAATTCGAACCTGATGTCCGGCTAGAGGTGACGGGGGACATTTAATGCAATCTTATGACGGGGGGTGTAGACAACGAACAGACTGATCACAATAGCTCACCTTCACCTCAGATGACTTTAAGGCAACGAGGAAATTTTTATCTCAACCTTTTTTAATTAGACAATTTTACATCAGTACATTTCTGTAAGTCAATCTAAAACACTAGTATGATGAGCGCTATCATCATCTGGCAACACGAATTGTCTTTTGGTTTCAGTTGCAAGTTTAAGCCCCATTTTGTTCAAGCTTCTTTTTCTCTCGGGTATTGACTCTTAACCACCAATACTATCAAGAGGGAATAGTTCAATATAAGAGAACTGGTTTTATTAGAGCGCTTTTTCCCCTTCAATTACACACTTGCTGCAAATTTATCAATTTCAATAGTCATTATTCTGGAGTTACTAAAACTCTCCAGCTGGTTATCAAACTTCATAAAGATACGGAGTCAGTTAATACTTGATGATAATTGCCTGAGTTATAGATAGAGGATGGACACTTTCAAATGGTTGAGAGTTTCTGGATGGTCACTGTTCTGGTAAAGATACTGTGACAATATTGTAAGGGCCAATTTTGGTAAAGATCGGTTCATGTTGGTCACAGTTAGACACCGATATTTTTGCAATTTTTTGTTCATTCTGGAGCGTCAGGGACTAACTAGCAAGTTATCGAATTAAAGTGGATGTCGCCATGGGCATCAGACGAATCCATAATACAGCTGTATGTCCCGTCATTTGACGTGCATAAAATAACACTGAAGGAATTCATAGATAATAATTTTATACTCAAGCGGATATTAACAACACAGAAAATAATAACATATTTATCAGGACTTTTGCCATCAACAGTATGTCAATCATTTGGATACCTACATGAGGAATATATAGTGTTACCTCAATACATATAACTCCTTAGACAAGTGGCATGAAACACCAGTCACATTATCCTGACAATGTGCCATCCAAAGGGAGTTATTCCAATACCATTTTCAACAAGTTTGTTATGTGGCATTCATGGATCGAATCCATGACCTCCCAATTACAATGCAGCTCCTTTAACTGTGTTTTACACCAATACTGTTATAACTTTTCAGTATGAAGTTAATTAAAAAAAACTGTTCTGCTAAGGAGTATCATCTTCATCTTATAAAACTCTCATACATTTATACATATAATCATAGTTATATTATCAACAGACATACATGTATAAACGTAAGCAGGGTTCTCACTAACTCCTAAGTTAGAGTCCTGGCTCAAATTCCACCAACAATTCTTTGTGCTTAGTCATGGGTCGAATTTCATAATTCTTGTTTCTCTAATTAAAGTTAAACGTATCCGGTACGTTGCTGCTCATTAAAAAAAATCAATGACGTTATTTATAAGAAGGTAAGTAACTTCATCCATTGAAAACGTACATCATGTCGTTTCAATTTCCGTAACTCCTTTGATTTTTTTTTTCTCATAAAACTGGTCTTATTTTGCGTGGAAGGATGAATAAAGACAATCAGGTACAAACCACACACCCCCTGTGCCAAAGGAATCGTGCTACAACAGTTCGCGAAATCGAAAACGCGTTTGGTCGGAAGAGATCTGACCAACGGAATCTCGCAAAACTCTCCCGTGTAAAACATAAGAAAAACTTAAGCCACAATATCAGTGTTGAATTGTAAGGACAGTTACTGATAAAAGAAACAAATAAACCTTAAATGATTTTTTTTTTCTTATGTTGCCGTTTAAAAACATCCGAATCGTTGTTGTTGTATTGGGGTTTACCGTCGCTACAATAGTATTTCAATCATATAGCGACAGGTGGAGGAAGACCCCGAGTACACAGAGGTACCCGGGTAGAACCACCGACCTACCGCATGCCAGCTGGAAGGCTTCCTCACATGAAAAATCCGAAGTCCCTACCGGGATTCGAACCCACAGCGGTGAGGGGCTGAGAGATTTGTAGTCCACGACTGTAACCGATCGGCCACGGCGACCCCTACATCCGAATCGACCTTGACCGATGATCAGCTAGGTTTTAACTGCTGATTCTCTACAGTTACTATTGACTTGACTTGATTATTTGAGTTTACCGTCGCTCCTACAATAACAGTTATTATTGAGCGTCTCGGAAACACTGCTGATATAGTTTCGTTTTCGATTTAGTCACAAAATCATTTCAATACAATGGATTTCAAGTCAGCACAAATGTTCATTTTAGGTATATTACTTTCTCTCATCAGTATCTGTCGATACAATTAAATTTTGATAGTGTAGCTTTAGTTTTTCTATAGTTTTACACGGGAGAAATTGGCGAGATTCTGTCGGTCAGATCTCTTCCGACCAAACGTGTTTTTGTATTCGTTATCTTTTTAAGGGTGATTCCTCAGGCAACGGGATGTTTTTTGTCCCTGTATGTCTTTCTTCATCCTTTCCACGCAAAATATGACCAATCTTACGAATATCTATCAATAATTAAACAGTGTTCCCACAAAATTGAAATATCAAAATTCCCTGACTTTTCCCTGACCAAACTCATAAGTCCCTGATCAAATCAAGCGCAAATTCAGCTGCAAATACAGATCTTCCAAAACTAAGTTATGCTTCTAGATATGTTTTTTTTATTTTCAAACATGAAATGATGGTGTGCCAGTTGGATGCTATTGGTAACTTATTTAATATTATGCCAATCTGACAATTAAAACTGACTGGAAAAAGCCAAATGGAAGAAACTGCCTTAGCCTTTCCTTATTATAATCCTCCTGCTGTTTGGTCGACATTCCTTGATTGTAAAATTCCCTGACTTTTCCCTGACTTTTTTCTGAATTTCCAAATTTCCCTGACCAATTTCAAATTTCCCTGACTTTTCCCTGACCGTGGGAACCCTGTTAAAGGAGTTACATGATGTACGATTTCATTGGGAAAAGTTACAGTAATATAAATACTTGTTGCCTGGACTCCAATTGCTGGGAAAAGGGCCAGTTTTCCCGAGCATCCCCTACATGAAGAAGTGGAAGCACCGGAAGGACTCAAACTTTTTGGCAATCTTCTCAAAGACTCAAAATTTCGGACCACTAGTGAGGACCCTGACAAACATAGTGCTCTAAAATGTTCAAAATTCATATAAATCGAAAGGTACACTGTATTATTAAGTCTTATACATAGATGTTTTAAGAGACATACCTTTTGCAAATACCATATCATTGAAAGGCCCGTCTCCTGTTGCAAACATATTTTTGCATTAAAAGGGCAATAACTGTGTTTTATTTATGAGTATATAAGACTGAATGATGGTTCTTAGAGTTAATTACAATCAAAGAACAATAATGCAAATGAATTTCATGAAATTAAGCTGCACTTTTTTTTAATTTATAAATATGTCAGATATTTCATTATCTTTTTTGTTTTCAAAACAGGGAATAATTTACTACAAGACATTATTGAATTTTTGCAAATTCATTATTATACAATAATATATGACTACGTCAAATTTCATAATCTAAGTCAAGGTGTTGCACTAATGGGCGTCAGAAAGTCAGGAAACCCAAATTTCTACCACAGGTTGTCCCTGGGACATCTGATTCTCAGTCATACAATGAACGTTCAAATAGATGACTGCTGATATCCCCTTTATCTTGGAAACACAGTCTCTGTAACCAATCTGAGTCTATAAACTCAGGAAACCATGAATTGGGCCTGGGTTTGTCTTGCTGATCTAGTTTTAACTGTCGGAGCTATCAAATCACACCACATATATATTATACCTAACTTCTTCCATCACTGCATCATAACATGAATGCCAGCATATTTACTGCCACAATCTGAAAGAGTGCAACCTGTTCACGCTGATTTCCTTTAACGTAATACAGTGTATGTCTATCATAACACTAGTTGGTGGGTCTGAACCTAAGCACCATTATATCAGAACCATGATAGAAATATGACATCATTAATAAATTAATGACTTGGGGTCCCTGGTACAAGGTTTGTTATCCAATATAATATAATGAGTTCTATACAGGTGTGACAAGGAGCCAGGTGGAGTTTGTCAGCATCCTACACTGGACCTACACATCCCACAATGTGCTATCTTAAATATGCCCTCATGTTGAACTCTAAACTGGTAAACTTTGGATACTTCTGGACTGGAGATCGAATCTTGATTCTCCGTACGTGAGTGTCTCTACCATTCTGATGGTTTGACAAGATTGCAATCTGTATCATGAATGTCCGGATTGGTTTTCCATTAATGTCTTTCAGTGGGACACTGATCCAACCGATTGGTTCACTTAATTCAACTTGTTCCACCTCCACAAGATCATTGAAGTGACTCCCTGCACGGATTGATACCCTGCAAAAAAGGTTCAGTTTACATGCTTTTTTAGTGACCTGCAATATGCTTTTATTTTCAAATCTTTTATTATAATAAAATAAGATCTACACTAACAGTTTTGAAGAAATTGTGAATTAAATAACTGTGTATCTTATACTGAGTACTGATATAAGACACGCAATCTGACTGGAATGATTAATGGATTTCAGCACTTCAAGACAAGGAAGTAATCAATTAACTACATTTAGCTTCTATAATAATTCATGAGTTCCAAGAAGTATATTTAACCCTTTCCCTCATAGAGGACACCATGAAAAGACCTATGCGAACAACATAAAACCAGATCAGCCTGCGAGTAACTCGCAGGCTGATCAGGTTTTATGCTGTTCGCTGCTCCTCAGTGGTCTGGAAATGAGGATTTTGTAATTAAATTTGGTAAGGTTTAACTGTGGTTTTCTGCAGATCAGGCTTTATGTGGTACCTATTGAGTGCGTCAAAATGAGTCTATATGAGGGGAAGGGCTAAGACAGACAAAGCAAGAAAAGTACAAAGAAAAATGTTTCTGTCTGGATATTATCATAGTTGTTTAACTTAAAACTGTGACCTTGACCTATGAAATTGGGTCTTGCACTGAATGAAAGACCACCATCCTACCAAATTACCTTTGCTAAATCAATTTTTTTCCAATAGGAAAAACTGGTTTATATAACTTTTCATAAAAAGAACCCACAGTCTTATTAATTTGTTAACGTTGCTTACAATTATAACTTGGTCCAATAAGATAGGGTACCTAAACATAAATCAGAGAACCATCATTTTAAAGGATTGTTACTGTTTCTGACAACAATAAACAAATTAAAAAAATGTAACAAGTTTCAAGTATTCAATTTAAATGCATTGACTCAATATATTGTACGGTTTTGTTGTGATGGGAAAATGCCCCTTAATTCTACTGGTATATATGCTCCACTTCACTTTTAGAATACAGACCTGTTGGGGGTGTAACTTTCATCAGCTTTAAAGTCAGTGTAGACACATACATCCTGTATTGTTGTCTTGCGTCGAAACTGAATGTTCACCAGATGGGGCTGTGGTCCATCTGACTGCCAGTACGAATCATACGACTCGTCCCGCAGTTGTTCTACACCAAATCCTACAAAATTTAAATTCATGTACAGTGGAGTTTTATGAATGAGGAATCTACAGCAAACAAGGAGAATTACATGAATTTCACAAAATGTACATGTATGTGATATATGTATATGCTTATGGCCATGATGTAAGAATTGAAGAATAAGCAAATTACTGTACAACAAGCACAAAATAAAGCACGGTCACCAGTAAAATCAAAGCATTAGGTCATTTAAAAGTCTTCAAACCATGTTTCTTAACCCTTTCCCTCATAGAGGATACCATGAAAAGACCTATGCGAACAGCATTAAACCAGATCAACCTGCGAGTAACTTGCAGGCTGATCAGGTTTTATGCTGTTCGCTGCTCCTCAGTGGTCTGGAAATGAGGATTCTGTAATTAAATTTGTAAGGTTTGACTGTGGCTTTCTGCTGATCAGGCTTTATGTGATACCAACTGAGTGCGTCAAAATGAGTCTATATGAGGGAAAGGGTTAAAAAACTACATATATCTATCCATCCCCCCCTCCCCCAAAAAGATGTCTTGGGTTTTTTTTTGTGTTATTGTTGTTAAATGTCACTTCTGCGTTATTAAGTCAATAGTCTTTCCATGATGCCCTGCTAATTACCAGTAAAGGAAGATCCCAAATTGCCCAAGCACAATAAGTAACTCAAGCAGAATCCTCAAATTAAACCTTCCAAAAGTAAGCTGAAAGTCTTCCTTACACTAAAAATCTGAGAGATATGACAGAGTTTTGGACACACAGTGTTGAAGGAGTCTGGACAACTGGTAAATAATAAATCAATAACCGCTTGAAAGCACCTCCAAAATATTCGCTGAATCCTTTATCTCAAAATGGCAAAAAAGTCTGAAGTAAGAACATTTTCAACCATGCATCTCTTGCATTTTTAAAATTCAGTAAGGCATTTCCAAAAGAATTGCTGTTTTTCTTTAACCTGATCCTCTGTAGTCTAGAAACCGCAAAATTTAATATACTGGTGGAGATTTAATCAAAGTTTACTTATGATAATTTTGTTTTACAATATCATTATAACTGCTGACAACCAGTCATACCTGGCTTACAAGAGGACAATGACCACACTGCCTGGTTGCCCACCTCCCTTAGTCTTCCTTCCTTCTCCTCTTTAAAGACATCAAGGTCCTGGCTGGCAGTAAATTTGGTTGCCATGTCTTTCTAATTCAATTCATGATCATCTGAAAAAACACACACACACATGCATTGTAATCTGTTTCAGATTTCATTTGGCAACAATAGTGTAACAAGGTAAGGAATTTGCAGGTAGATCAGGATTTAAACTTGGGAGCGCTCACTTACACTTTCAATACCTATTGTTAAATTGGAAAAATTCCAGTAGACTTATCAGCTGAGCTGCAATTGCTACAAGCTACAGGACCAATGCTCAACTGTTCAACAAACTGGGCCAAGGTTACTTCAAATCATTCACTGATTACATTGATATACCATACTTATCAGGCCATTTATTGCATTTAAGCTTACCTTTTAGGATTTACCTGACTCCTGCCAAGGTACTGTCTTGGGTCATAGGTGAGCAAAGCCAAGTTATTTTATCTATATTTTTCTTTCAGATATTGAAAATATCTATGTTAATCAGGGCTACAGATAAGGTTTGAGGTCAATTGGGTATTTACTCATCAATTTTTCAAGGAATTGGTTTTCACAATTTTAATTGAGTAATGAAATTATGGTTACTCCATCAAAATTAAGTCAAATGCTTTTTTTTCATCAACTTAATTTTGGAATTGAAATAACAGTACATGTTCTTACTGGTATATGCGCCTGCTGTCCTTGTATACAACAAAGTCAATTTAACAATTATCATATGCAGGATTTATCATTAGCTCCTCAACAATTAAATTAAAAAAAAACATTCAATCATATTTAATCTTCCTGATCCAAAGATTTAGCACTTTTTACTTTTAACTTTTAACGTTTACCCGTTTCTTCCTGCCTTATGTAACCATATTTGAAGCAAACAAATAGAAAAGAGCAAACAAATAGAAAAGCATCAGATGAACAAATAAGACAGACTGGATTTATGTTTTACTTGAATGGAACCCAAAGTAGGAAATTACCGGAAATCATTTGAAGTCTATTTTGCGGATTCGCAAGTAACCAGTCAAACATATACGAGTATTTGTAAACATCACTCGGTTTCAAAATGTTGCGTACCAGTACGCTTTAATATTTTGGATATTTCAGTAATTTATTTTTTAATTGCTTTTTGATACGCTAGAATTTTAAAAGAATTGGGTTTTTATCTATTTTATTTGCGTAGTTACACAAATACGCACCTTATCTTTACCCCTGTTAATTAAATCCGCCCTTTCATTTTTTTTTCATAATTATTTGGAAATTCATGTTAATCTACCTCTACAAATTCATGTCTTGTGACTATTTTTTGGTGTATAGCACCCATGCAGTGAGTGAGGGAGTAATCCTTCCTTACATTGCTTAATTGGAAAGTCAGGAACAGCAAGCAAGCTATCTCATACATTGGTGTCATTTGTGAGTGAAACAGTTACTTAAACTGAGTGATATTTTATAATTTTGAGTATACTTGCAATTTTTTGCTGAAGAGACAGCTTGTAGAAGAGATAGTGATTTGATATAAGGGAGTCTGAGTGTGATACCATAGCTCTTTTTGCAAATAGACACCTTGATTCTTTTACGTGCCTGTTGTATAGCACCAATAAATGGGAGACAAGTTTCTGGGTAGAACCAGTCCTGAATACTCCTGGTTTCCACAGCAACCCCATCTGTCGAGTGCCAGGCAAGGATGCAACTGGTACAAATTCTTAACTTCTTTTGATTGACCTGGTCACTGGACTGTGGAGGAAAATGCTCCGGATAAGATTCGAACACCAGACCTGATCACAATGCTGACACTCAACCACTGAGCTATTGCACCTGTCAACTGCATGGCTATTTATATCACTTGGCATATATATATTATTACAATTAACACCCATTTTCTCTTTTGACCCATCTAAAATCCTAATCCAATCAATGAGCCGCTCTCGGTGCAACATGCTATTTTTGGTACTGGTTGTCACTCCTCTGGATGTTGGCAAACAGAAAGTAGAATGAATAATATCACAAATTACGGGTGCACAATTGTGGATAACTCAGACCTGGACCTGCAACATTTTATGGCATATCCCCTTCACACTACCACCAACTTGACCAAGTATCATGGTACTCTTCTTCTTCCATTAACTCAAATTACTGCCCATATTCAACATCTTGAATAAACTGGGAAATGCAAGTAAGCTATTCCTCATCCAAAAATTGGAGGCAGGCTTAACATTTACAGCATCCTATTCTATGATCCAATGATTGACCCAACCCAAATTGCAAAACTCGGGAACAGCAAGTAAATGTGACACACAAAAACAAGTTTGACAGGAAGGTAGGAATACATAGCCAGTATCAATACAAATTTGTATCTAATTTTTTTTATACATGTTGCAGATCCCAATACTGGTTTTCGGCCTGCTGATTTTAGTTTGATGAATGTATTTATATTTCAGTAATAAAGCAACTAAATTTAATTAAAAAAAAAAGGAATATTATTATTATTTTATGCTTGTGAGATTCTCGCGAAAACTAAGGACAAATTGATATATCGACTAGAATAAAATAAATACTTACAGAAAGAATTTAAATTTTTATGTAAATAAATAAATGAATCTAAAAATGTCTAGACCGCTAGCATTCGAATTTTCAACCGGAAGTTAGTTCTGAAGTAAGTACAATAAATATTCTCAAAGCGGTCACAGTCAAGAGTCGAATACGCAGGTGATGTATTCAGAAGACAATAACATATTTTTCATATTTTCATCCTACATAATAGTTCTCAGTTAAGACTTATATGGTCAAACTTGACTCATTTGAAAGCCTTCTTTTTCCATCAAATTTACATTGAAGTATTCGCCCCTTTCATTCTACGTACCTGAAATTGTAAGTTAGAAATGGGATCAGAAATTTAATAACCCTTCCTCATTACAATGATATGTATTAAAATATTAATGTTAATGGCTATCATTATAATATATTCTTTTGATTTTCCCCTTTTAATATGCAGGATTTGGGTCTTTTTCAGGGTATTAGCTCCAAGGTTGGACCAGTACTGCTTGCCAAAATGTTGAAGGATTCTTGCCCGTAAAGGATTTTTAACCCACAACCTTTGAATTGGCAGCCATGTTCACTGCTGCTGTAACCATTGCATATTTATATTTATTGAAGCTGTGGCTAATTTTACCATTTAATAACGTTTTGTGTGATAATAATAACTATAGCAACACTTTCTGGTTTTTTTTATGTGCATGCATGAGTTACATGCAGAATTTTTAATTATCCAGCAGGGTTTTTTCTCACCATTTTGGGAATATGATCTGAGCCCCAGAATTGGGAATTTTTTAAGGTTGTTTTTATGCAAAATTGGGAAAAACTGACACACCGTATTATATATATCAACAAATAAAACAATAAAATCAAATGTTTGCATGCAGGTTCAATCAACCCATGTATCATTCGGACTCTCTACTTTCAATACCAAACACAATTTAATTTGTAAAAATGGCAATATATATACATATATATTTTTTCTATTTTCATTTTGTTCCTTGAATTAGGAATTAATGAATTAATTTCTCCTTGAAATTGGGAAAAAAATAACCGGAAACTTATGAAGAATAGCTAGTACAAAGTCATTTTGAGAACTTAATTCTGATTCAAAAAACAGTAACTGAATTAAACCATGTTTTGTAGTATCAAACAATTTGCTTTCTAAATTGAGTCAAAATGCACGAATGTGGTCTCGTTAATGCCTTGTGTAGTCATTAAGCGAGGCGAAAACATATCTGGCAACACTCAGATAGCTTTGTTTTACATCCCTGTATATAGAATCCCTGGTAGTACTGATATATACAATGAGCAAATTATTTGATTGGGAAATGAATAAATTTCAACATTTAAGGCAAGGAACCAATCAGATACCTGCATTAACTATTAATTAAAATATCCCACAGGTAAAAAATTAGAGTGCAGTGGAATAATAACACATGCAATTTCTTCAGACTGTCCAATGATGGGGGTAACCTAGCTAGCCAGCTAGTACATGTCCTAGTCTGACTGCATGCATATATGTTTATTTTAACAGAATATAGATTGCCAAGCTTCGATGTCAGACAATGTCTCTCCATGGACTGGTTGAGGAAATTACCAACAGCCATAAGAATTTTTTTGCTGTTGTGTTTGATGATGGAAAACACCAGAAAATCCTCTCCTATGAACAATTATGGGACTTAGTGAAACAGGTATAATTTGTGAATGCAATAATATTTTTATTGTCTTTAAATTTTGCTAAAAACAGTGTTTTAATGTTTATTTTTATATTCATAATAACAGTCTAAGGGATAGATGATTTATCTGATTGATACATGTTTATTAAATTGTTATCAATGCATCTAGGAGGTGTTCCTAGATTTCAACTCTTGAAAATCCCCCTAAAGCTTTTTTTTTTATTATTCAAGAACGACCTCCAACATTTTATTATACATAATAAAATTATATAGCAAAGTTATCCCTAAAAAGTCAGCATTTTGTGAATATATTTATCTACAGACCTACTGACTATGTTAAGTAGGTCTGTGATATGTATATCCTCAAAAGCAGTTTAGCATAAGGTCATTCATTTATGCAGAAGATCTTAACATTTTGAATAGGTGGAAAAATCTTACTTTATTTAATATGATTGACAATAAAATATGATGATGACTAGTCACATTTGGGTGACCGTGTACATGTGTGTATGCTGACCACAGTTCCCTCCTATAAAGGGCACACCTGATAAGCCCAGCCAGTATAATGGTCCTGGTAGTCGAGTGGTTAGTGCTTCAGCCCCAGAATTGGAAGGTTGTGGGGTCCGTCCCAAGCGCCATGACATACCTAAGTTGTAAAAGTTGGTACTGGCATAGCTCCCTTTCTTGATGCTCAGCATATAAGGGTAGTTCCAGGACTTGTTGGCCCAATTTTTTGTCAGGATAATGTGACTGGGTGTGATATCATGCCAAATGTCTACGGGGTGATACTGCAGTGTGGCAGGACTATATCTGTCTCAAGTAGACATCATCTCCAAATGACAGAAATACTGTCGGTGGGACGTTAAAACCAATAAACAAAGCCCAGCAAGTCTTTCTCACGTCATTCAGGATTATCACTTAGCACCATTGACTGTACTTGTATTTACATGATTAGTAGTTTGTTGAATAAATACATGTAGTTAGAATACAATACTCATTCTAGGAACCCAATAATATTACAGGGTGTAGATGCATTTCATACCATTGGAATCATAATTATTTCTTTAGTTGTATTGTGACAATTTTTAATTAATATTTATATGCATTTAAGAATTGCTATAAGTGAGATTTGTGTGCAGGAATATCCTTAAGCTTTTTGCTTATTTTCAACATGTGAAAAGTCAATAGTTTGTCTTAGATATGATTACATCCTAACCATAATAGGGTGATGCTTATTTATTCAAAAAGCAGCAGATCCAAGTCACAATTCAAGCATCTGTACATTACCAAATGGTCGCAGCTGATCTCTGGCTGTGACATATTAAAATGTAAATAGTTACATCTCTTTTCTTCAGTTAGACTGGTAAAATGTGAAGCACTGGGTGTAGTATCATGCCACTTGTCTTAGGAATGATACTGCAGTGTAGCAGCACTATACACCATTCAGTATATTCCATAATTGATCATATAATTCCTGTTTATGTGGGTCAAAGCAATACAAACAAGAAATTACATGAATCGGTGACCGAGTGGTTTAAGAGTCTGCCTCTGGAGAGAGAGGTGGTGGGTTTAACCCCCCTCCCCCAGCAGCGACATGCCAGAGTTTTGAAAAATGGTACTGGTATAGCTCCCTTGCTTGATGCTCAGCATATAAGGTAAGTTACAGGACTGATTGGCCCGGTGTCAGGATAATGTGACTGGCTGTGGTATCATGCCACATGTCTACGGCGTGATACTGCAGTTTGGCAGCACTATATCTGTCTCAAGTAGACATCGCCTCAAAATGACTGAAATAATGTCGTTGGGATGTTAAATCCTACAAACTAACAAATATCAATTAAAACAAAAGAGTAACACTTTTTGCATTGTATATTGTTAAATTCCAGGTAAAAACGGTTTTGGCCCAGTTTGTGGAGAAGGGAGAAGTAGTTGGACTTCTGCTGAACACAGACGAAAATATGCCAGCATTTTTGTTAGGGTATGATTCATTTCTTTATTCTAATAAACACAGTTGTACCTCCGCTTTACAACATGAAGCTGAGACTACAGGCAGGAACCATGGGTGTTGTCTTGCTACATTGCATCACATTCCAGCCATTGTTTACTAAAAGTTCAATACATATATCAGATTATCTTTCTATGATGTTTAGGCATGGATCTGCAGTGGGTATTAATTGGTAGTTCTTGTTTGTTTCTTTGTGCTTAAGAATGGCACAGTTGTTACTTGGTGAAGAGTTAATCTACAAAGCTGATACTCTTCACTTAATGCTTTTCAAACAGTATTATGCTTGGGTAATAATGTGGTATGTGTGTGTGGCTGGGGATGATGGGGATTTGAATAATAAATTTAGGAATATAATAAACTCCTTTTGATTTGTAAAAGAATTTTAAAAAATTTAACTGTTTGATCTTTCTTCATACATAACAGTGTGCAGCAAGTTTTTGAATTAAACCTATGACTTCTAGCTTCCTTAAACAGCATGTGTTCTGCTAACGGATGTACTGTATGATGGGTCCTTGTTGTGGAGTAGTTCTACAGTAATGCATCATCTGTCTGGCAGGGTGCTGATGTGTGGGGCCGCATTTTACAACATGGACAGTCAGTCTGTAGAGTTTGGCTGTACAGTTCTGCTGGACCTGCAGGCTAGAGTGGTCATCATCCATAGGAAATATACTCAGGTCAGTGGATTGTCGTCATATTTTTTTCTTTACAAATTAAGATTTACACTTATAAGTAATACTGGCTGCGACATACCAAAGTTGTAAAAATGGCACTGTTATAGCTCCCTTACTTACAGCATATGAGAGTAGTTACAGGACTGATTGGCTGGGTGTCAGGATTATATGACTGGGTGTGGTATCATGCCACATGGCTACGGTGTGATACTGCAATATGGCAGCACTATATCTGTCTTTGGTAGACATAGCCTCCAATACTATCTGTGGGACGTTGAACCCAACAAGTAAACAAACATTTATAATATCATTAAAAAAAAAGAAACTTTTTAGTAGTGTAGAGTAGTTTTGTTTCATTTATAAATACTGAAAGTTGCTTGATAGAATGGTTTATAAAATACTGTTCATAATTTGATGACTTGGAGTATCATGTTGATATCTTCATATTCTCTGAAAGTGGATTATATCCAATGACAAAGTATCGTAAAGATATCATTGAATGAATACAAATATAATTAATACTATGTTGACCTTGAAATAAAGTTTGGATATTTTCTAATAATAGTTTTTAATTTGTTATAAATTGCTAGAAGTATACTCCACTGTCTTCTGTTAAAAAATACAGTGCATGTAATAAACTATAGGGTCCATATCTAGAACTTTGATGCATTATATTAATGTGAAAATGCACATTTAGTCAACATAACCAGTCACAAAACATACATGTAAATTTTGGGTCCTTTAATAGACCATGTTTTATTGCTTTCCTTGTTGTAATGGATCTACTTTGTGTATATTTCATAGTAATAACAGTGTATTTTGTTTTTCTGAGTGTACATAATGTCATATATATACTGGTATATATATATTGATAATAATAAGAAAATCAAATATCAAAATCTGCTGTATTAGCCTTTACATGTAGGCCATAGTGTGTGTTTTTAAGCTTTATGTTAGATATTTATAAATCTTTTATCATTCCAGAAGGTCATATCTTGTCTACAAGAGAAGGGCATCACAGTCGATGTCATGCCATCTGCTGATTTCAGTAATTACAACATTTTGATACTAAGGGGTGTGGAGAGGAAATACTGTGACCTTGACCTTGCATATTGCATCACAACCTCTGGTACAACTGGAAGGCCCAAGGTTATCAAAGTGCCACATGCATGTATCGTGCCAAATATTACTTACTTCAGGTACTATGCCATTATGATGTAGGGCCTACCTTCACTTGTATCTTTTGAAATTGACATTTTCATGCTTACATTAACATTCTTTATTCTTAGATTTGACATGATGAAAAAAAAGGATGTCAAGAATTATTCTAGGTTGTGGTAATGTAGATATTAACTACTGTTTACTGAAAGTCCTTTAAAAGAATGAAGGATTTCAAATTTTTCATTTCATTCCTGGATTTTTTTTCTTAATGTAGAAGTTTTTGTAAAATCTTGTCACATTTATATCAAAACTTCCATATTCTAAAAACACCTAGAAAAATTTCTCTCAAACGAATTACTTCTTTAAGGACTTTATTGGTGGTTGCAGACTAAAGCACAGTTTGTGGACTGACCATGAAAGTACCGGTATTTCGGTTTCATGTAGAATGAAAGAGGTCAAATCAGGTCTCAACTTGTTTTAATTCTTTCTATATATAGAGGAAAACATGAGTTATGATTGAATCAAAATTAAAATTCTTTGTTGAAAATAAAGTTATGATGTAGTATTTTTTTACTCCATTACAGAGAGCTGTTTTCCGTGAAGAACACAGATGTTGTCTTTGCTTCCGCACCACTGACCTTTGACCCCAGCATAGTTGAGATATTTATGACTCTGAGTGTAGGTGCGTGTCTTCTGGTAGTGCCACCTGAGGTCAAAATGGATGGCAAGGCCTTGCTTAGGTTGTTACATAATCAACATGGGGTCACTGTAATGCAGGTATGATGTCTATTTTAATTCTAATGAAGGTATGATGCAAGTAGATGAAATCTTTTTCAGTAACTTCTCTCATCCCTGACTCCATCTTTCGAGGATTTTTTTTATACTTCTTGGTTAAGGTTATGTCAGGAAAAGTTCATGATGGGTAAAGTTGGGTTGGGGGTGGCGGGGAGTAGAATAACAACCTTTTTTTGTAGAGGATAATGGAACTGGGATGGACAAGAAGTGTGAGGGAAAAGTACACATAATGCAAAACTTGAATCAGCCAAAGGTACCGGTATGTTGCAGTCCATTAAAAAAAAAAAAAAAAAATCAATGTCCTTATATATAAAAAGAAGTAAGGTAACTTCTTTCACTGAAAAGTATATCATGTCGTTTCAATTGCCATAACTCCTTCAAAAATTTGGTTGATTGTCTTTATTCATCTCTTCAACGCAAAATAAGACCAATTTTATGAAAATCTATCAGTAATCAAAGGAGTTACGGCAATTAAATGACATAATGTACGCTTTCAATGGAAAAAGTTACCTACCTTCTTATATATATAAGATTGTTGAGTTTTTATTAGCTCACCTGAGCATAATGTGCTCATGGTGAGCTTTTGTGATTGCCTTTTGTCCGTCGTCCGTGCGTGCGTGCGTGTGTCCGTCGTCAACAATTTGCTTTAAACAACATCTCCTCATGAACCGCTGAAGGGATTTTGACCAAACTTCACAGGAATCATCCTTATGATGCCCTCTATCAAAGTTGTACAAATTATTCAGATTGGTTAAAAAAGTAGGTCACAGGAGCTAAAAATAGATTTTAAAAATGCAAACTTTGAAAATCTTTTTCTGCAAAACTGCAAGGCCTAGAGCTTAGATATTTGGTATGTAGCATCATCTTATGGGCCATTACCAAGATTGTACAAATCATAGCCCTACGGTGATAAATGCCCCCGCACCAGGGGTCACTTGTTTTACATAGAGTTATATAGGAAAATCTTTAAAAATCTTCTTCTATGAATCCATTAGGCCTAGAGCTTAGATATTTGGTATGTAGCATCATCTTATGGGCCATTACCAAGATTGTACAAATCATAGCCCTACGGTGATAAATGCCCCCGCACCAGGGGTCACTTGTTTTACATAGAGTTATATAGGAAAATCTTTAAAAATCTTCTTCTATGAATTCATAAGGCCTAGAGATTAGATATTTGGTATGTAGCATCATCTTATGGTTCATTACCAAGATTGTACAAATCATGACCCTATGGTGATAAATGCCCCGCACCAGGGGTCACTTGTTTAACATAGATTATATAGGAAAATCTTTAAAAATCTTCTTCTATGAATCCATAAGGCCAAGAGATTAGATATTTGGTATGTAGCATCATCTTATGGTTCATTACCAAGATTGTACAAATCATGACCCTATGGTGATAAATGCCCCTGCACCATGGGTCACTTGTTTTACATAGAGTTATATAGGAAAATCTTTAAAAATCTTCTTCTATGAATCCATAAGGCCAAGAGCTTAGATATTTGGTATGTAGCATCATCTTATGGTTCATTACCAAGATTGTTCAAGTCATAGCCCTATGGTGATAAATGCCCCCGCACCATGGGTCACTTGTTTTACATAGAGTTATATAGGAAAATCTTTAAAAATCTTCTTCTATGAATCCATAAGGCCTAGAGCTTAGTTTTTTATACGCCGCCAGAGGCGGTCGTATATTGGCGTCATCTTCTCCGTCTGTCCGTACGTCCATATCTTGTGAACGCAACTCCTCCGACATTTCTGAATGAATCTTTTAAAAACTTGTTCAATGTCATTTCTATAATGGGTAGATGTGCATGAAGTGGCGATTTTCCGGTCCATTGATTTTTACAAGATTTGTGTCCCTTGAAACTTAGTCTCTGTAGCTGATTGATACTGCAGCCTTGTGAACGCAACTCCTCCTACATTTCTGAATGAATCTTTTCAAAACTTGTTCAATGTCATTACTATAATGGGTAGATGTGCATGAAGTGGCGATTTTCCGGTCCATTGATTTTACAAGATTTGTGTCCCTTGAAACTTAGTCTCTGTAGCTGATTGATATTGCAGCCTTGTGAACGCAACTCCTCCTACATTTCTGAATGAATCTTTTCAAAACTTGTTCAATGTCATTACTATAATGGGTAGATGTGCATGAAGTGGCGATTTTCCGGTCCATTGATTTTTACAAGATTTGTGTCCTTTGAAACTTAGTCTCTGTAGCTGATTGATATTGCAGCCTTGTGAACGCAACTCCTCCTACATTTCTGAATGAATCTTTTCAAAACTTGGTCAATGTCATTCTATAATGGGTAGATGTGCATAAGTGGCGATTTTCGGTCCATTGATTTTTACAAGATTTGTGTCCCTTGAAACTTAGTCTCTGTAGCTGATTGATATTGCAGCCTTGTGAACGCAACTCCTCCTACATTTCTGAATGAATCTTTTCAAAACTTGGTCAATGTCATTACTATAATGGGTAGATGTGCATGAAGTGGCGATTTTCTGGTCCATTGATTTTTACAAGATTTGTGTCCTTTGAAACTTAGTCTCTGTAGCTGATTGATATTGCAGCCTTGTGAACGCAACTCCTCCTACATTTCTGAATGAATCTTTTCAAAACTTGGTCAAAGTTATTTCTATAATGGGTAGATGTGCATAAAGTGGCGATTTTCTGGTCCATTGATTTTTACAAGATTTGTGTCCCTTGAAACTTAGTCTCTGTAGCTGATTGATATTGCAGCCTTGTGAACGCAACTCCTCCTACATTTCTGAATGAATCTTTTCAAAACTTGGTCAATGTCATTTCTATAATGGGTAGATGTGCATGAAGTGGCGATTTTCCGGTCCATTGATTTTTACAAGATTTGTGTCCCTTGAAACTTAGTCTCTGTAGCTGATTGATACTGCAGCCTTGTGAACGCAACTCCTCCTACATTTCTGAATGAATCTTTTCAAAACTTGGTCAATGTCATTTCTATAATGGGTAGATGTGCATGAAGTGGCGATTTTCCGGTTCATTGATTTTTATACTACCCAGGCAACCACAATCTCAGGCCCCTGTCTTTTCATCATCTTTAGTGATTGCCTCACTTTGAGAAAAGTATATTTGTGAATATACTGCTCTTTCAGCTAAATTAATTAGTCTCATATACTTCATTATGAGCATACATGTATGCTTACAGAAATGTTAAAAGCAATAATTAAAAGGACCCTCTTGGTCTTTATATTTTGTGGCGGCGTATATTGTGGCAGCACTGACACTCTTGTTTATATGTAGTATCATCTAATGGTTCATTACCAAGATTGTTCAAATCATAGCCAAACGGTGATAAATGCCCCCGCAATAGGGGTCATTTGTTTTACATAGAGTTATATAGGAAAATCTTTAAAAATCTTCTTCTATGAATTCATAAGGCCTAGAGATTAGATATTTGGTATGTAGCATCATCTTAGGGTTTATTACCAAGATTGTTCAAATCATGACCTTATGGTGATAAATGCCCCCGCACCAGGGGTCACTTGTTTTACATAGAGTTATATAGGAAAATCTTTAAAAAAATCTTCTTCTATGAATCCATAAGGCCTATAGCTTAGATTTTTGGTATGTACATGTGTAGTATCATCTAATGGTTCATTATCAAGATTTTCAAAATGGTGGCCCTTTGGAGATAAATGACCCCACACTAAGTCATCTCCTCTGAAACCATAAGGCCCAGTGCTTATATATTTGGTGTGTAGTATTGTCAGGGCTAAAATGTTTATGATTGAGTTATATCAGAATTCTTGTCTGTTTAAAAACCTTGTAATCAGTTGTAGCAATGGTACTCAGGTGAGTGTTTCAGGGCCATCATGGCCCTCTTGTTTTTTTTTAATGTGGTAGTTTTTCGGTCAAATCTTCATACCAGATACCTTTGGAATCAACAACACCCAGAACACTGACACTGTGTTACCTGGCTAGACAGGTTTTCCCACACACCCTGTATCTCCTGTAATTGAATGAATAACAATTAAAATAGATAAGCAAATTTATGAACAGTTAGCCTTTTGCAAGACAATAGTAATTGCATTATAAGGTTACAACTGGACCAAGGGACTCTAAAAGCAAACATGCTTGTGTGCTGTATTGTTTCTCCCAATAATATTTATATTGAATAAAAAAGTAAATGTGTTCTTTTATGGAGGGTGAAAATGACTGCTGGAAATAGGTGCAATTTTTGGGGTAAAGACCATTATTTTTCAATTTTTATCAATTCAAAAATGACTTGCAAAATATTACAGTATCAAAATGGCACATGTGTTAAGCACTGAATAAAATTTCAAATCAAATGTAGATCTGGAATTAATTGAATTCTAGGATACTTGAAATAAGCAAGTTTCTATTTTATTGGTTTCATGACTTTGCATAGCATATTTTAGGCTTGTCATGACATTTGAATTATAAAAGTTATATGTTATGAACAATATAAGGGCTTTATAGGAATCCATGCAGCTGGCCCGATTGTTTCTGTTTTCCATTTAGCTCAATACCTGTTAATGTAATGAAGCAGGTGTATTCATCACTTCCAATTGTAGCTCTGATTTTATTAATCAACACTAGGGGAATTATTGAGGTTTTATTTGATTGTAAAAATATCCAAATATTTGGAGTACATTAAGATTAACCTTTTATCCTGTATGACTTGAAAATTGAGAGGGGTGGCATCTGTGGAGGCAGATGTGTCCGTGATGTATATGTATTCTGTTACCAGGCAACCCCGACCCTGATGTCTAGGTTTGACCCTTCTTCACTGAGGGAGACACTACTGGGAGATAACTCTGTACTGAGAGTTCTGGCCCTTGGTGGGGAGAAGTTCTTGTCCCACACACAGCTGTGCAGGATGCGGTCGCTAGGCAACAGGACTCGTCTGTATAATTTGTATGGTACAACAGAAGTGTCATGTTGGGCCACATGTCATTGTGTCACTGGCGAAGATAGGTAACTTGTGGTTTACATTACATTTTTTGCAAAGATATGTATTATATGTGTCTCAGTATAGAAGAGGAATGGAAATTTTATCATTATAATGATGTGATAATGTGTGATGATGACAGTGACATAGTGATGATAACTGTTGTGTATATTTCTATCATTATCACTTGCAATTCAGTGTGGCAATCGGTAAGCACAAAGGGAACATTGACCATCTATAGAAATACAATTTTAGATAAATAATATGGAAATAAATGTCATTTGAACAGCCCATCAATATAGCAAATCCAAGCGCTCAAGTCGGTGACAAAATGTGTTTGTATTAAAGTTCTCAGATCACTGCATGTTACCATTGTTAGTTACCTGAACTATACCATGGTATGATGTTTTTCTATCTTGTTTCCTCATCTATGATTTAACACCTGTTTCATGTCTTCATAGTCATTCTTAGACTGAATTCTAAACTTGTTTCATTTTAAGGTAATAATTAAATTATTAAGTTAGGATATACATGTATGATAAAATATCAGTTATTGATTTTCATGAACAGTTCAGCTCCATTATAATTCTGTAATAGAGGTTTTAGTAATAATGGAACTTCAATTTATGTGTGCTTTTAACTAAAACTTCCTTTAAAACTAACCCAACTTCAGAAGTAAGGATGAGATTCCAATAGGAAAACCGTTACCAGGGACAGTGGTGGTTGTGAAAACGAGAGAAATGGATTGGGCCAAGGCTACCTGTACATAGTATGTATACAATGTTATATTGGACAAGGGCTTCCTGAACATAGGTATGTGTACAATGTTATATTGGACAAGGGCTTCCTGAACATAGGTATGTGTACAATGTTATATTGGACAAGGGCTTCCTGAACATAGGTATGTGTGGGGCCGCCGTGGCCGAGCGGTTACAGTCGTGAACTACAAATCTCTCAGCCCCTCATCGCTGTGGGTTCGAATCCCGGTAGGGACTTCGGATTTTTCATGTGAGGAAGCCTTCCAGCTGGCTTGCGGTAGGTCGGTGGTTCTACCCGGGTACCTCTGTGTACTCGGGGTCTTCCTCCACCTGTAATTAGCTGGACGTCGCTATATGATTGAAATACTATCGCAGCGACGGTAAACCCCAATACAACAACAACAACATAGGTATGTATACAATGTTACATTGGACAAGGGCTTCCTGTACATAGGTATGTGTACTATGTTATATTGGACAAGGGCTTCCTGTACATAGGTATGTGTACTATGTTATATTGGACAAGGGCTTCCTGTACATAGGTATGTGTACTATGTTATATTGGACAAGGGCTTCCTGTACATAGGTATGTGTACTATGTTAATTGGAAGTCCTGACATGGTATGTGTACATGTTCATTGGAAGGGTTATCTATATATTGGTTTGTGAATGTGTACAAAGTAATGTTGGTAATGCATAGGGTCTGTTTCCATTAAAAGTGTATATTTTTGATATTTCAAAAAAGGTGAGTGGGGGGCATATAGATTTGCTTTTTTCCATCCATACATACATATGTCCATCTTTGAGGCACATATAACTCTGAAAGTATTGGTACTACAGACTTGAAACTTCATGGATATATTATTAGGGTATGAACCTGTGCACCTGGGTATTTTCATCCTTGTTAATAACAAAGTGAAAGATGGGGGCATCTGTGTCCTGTGGACACATTCCTAATTGTATGTACAGTCCAGTAACGATGGAACAAAATGCTATGGAATGAAATCATGATGTAATATGAAATCTCAGTTCCTGGCAGAATTTGTTCTTTATTCAATGTAAAAAAAATGTGATGGAACTAAGTTTGGATGGCATGAAAGATGCACTGGAGCAAAGCAACTAAGAAGTCCATAGGGCCAATTACCTGTTGATTAATAATGAGCTTGAATGAAGTGTTGGTAGTTTTTTCACACCTGTCAGAGTGGCACATGTCGCTTTTGCGTGTCAGGCATTATGACGTGTGATAAGCCAATCAGTAAAACATCGGTGACGCAATGGCACATATCATACAAGTGAGTTTGATTGTTTGTAGCAGGGGTAACTTGAGTATTTACATGTCAATACGTAATCAACAGTATAAATTTTGTTGGTCATCTCTGTTTTGGCATTACATTTCAGTACATGATAACACAAACATAAGAACAAAAAAACAAAACAAAAAAAACAGCTACAGTGACTTGTAATCTGGTAGCAGCATTCTGAGTAATTTAGTACACATGTTTGCTTTTGCTTTTTATGCCCCCACAAAGTGGGGTGCATATAGCGTTGCACTTGTCCGTCCGTCCGTCCGTCAGTCAGTCAGTCCGTCAGTCCGTCAGTCCGTCCGTACGTCCCGAAATCTTGTGAACGCAACTCCTCTTAAACCAGATGGCAGATTTTGCTTAAACTTCCAGGGATGAACAACCTTAATGTGTAGATGGTAGTAAAGAAAGGAATTTTCGCGGCGACCAAATTTAACAGAATTATGGCCCTTTGTTGATTTGTTTACTATATTCCATATAGAAATTTTGTGAACGCAACTCCTCTTCAACCGGATGGCAGATTTTGCTTAAACTTCCAGGGATGAACAACCTTAATGTGTAGATGGTAGTAAAGAAAGGAATTTTCGCGGCGACCAAATTTAACAGAATTATGGCCCTTTGTTGATTTGTTCACTATATACCATATAGAAATTTTGTGAACGCAACTCCTCTTCAACCGGATGGCAGATTTTGCTTAAACTTCCAGGGATGAACAACCTTAATGTGTAGATGGTAGTAAAGAAAGGAATTTTCGCGGCGACCAAATTTAACAGAAATATGGCCCTTTGTTGATTTTTTCACTATATACCATATAGAAATTTTGTGAACGCAACTCCTCTTCAACCGGATGGCAGATTTTGCTTAAACTTCCAGGGATGAACAACCTTAATGTGTAGATGGAAGTAAAGGAAGGAATTTTTCGTGGCGACCAAATTTAACAGAATTATGGCCCTTTGTTGATTTTTTCACTATATACCATATAGAAATTTTGTGAACGCAACTCCTCTTCAACCGGATGGCAGATTTTGCTTAAACTTCCAGGGATGAACAACCTTAATGTGTAGATGGAAGTAAAGGAAGTAATTTTTTGGGCGACCAAATTTAACAGAATTATGGCCCTTTGTTGATTTGTTCACTATATACCATATAAATAATTAAATTGATTCAGTTTGGTACAGAAGACTATCTGAATCTCTGCTTAATTATCGCCAGTGTGTGACATTACCAACACACTTAAGTGGATCTATTATTGATCTTGTCTATGTAAAAGATGAGTTGCCACAGCCAAAAGTAACTGTATACCCAACATATTTCTCTGATCACAGCATTGTGTTCCTGCAGTTTTAGGAGACCAGACATGTGTTTCAAAGTTTTGTTTTATTCAGACACTAATATTGTATTCCATCTGTAAAGAAACCAAATATGATGCCTCAAGAGTTAGGTAACTTTTTCATCATTAATACATAATTGAGGAAATTTCAACTGAAACGCTATAATAAGAACAGAATTTTGTAGACATTAAATGAAGCTGCTCTTGTTTACGAGCACATCTGCACAGTGGGGGCATCCGTGTCCTTTGGACACAGTTCTAGTTTATTCTATGCATGTATACATTATTAGTAATATGAAAAGATGAACACATTCTCTTATTTTTTATACAACCAAAAACACATTATGACTGATAACATATCATGGCATTGACAATTAACAGTGCTATTGACTTTAATACGGCATGTACATAATATATAATAGATGCAAAATATGGTCATCGTGCTTATGAATAAAAGATGTAATGGAATGAATATGCAATGGAATGAAGAAATAGCATGGTCTGGTGTTACTTCGATCCGTCTCAACAGGACTGTATATATATAATTCATATTTATATATCAATAATGTTATATGGAGATCTGTTCTTTACTTTAGGTGATGAGATCTCTGAGTTAATGGAATCTAAATTTACAGATCTTCCCGATATGGACATAAAATTTACATTTATTTGATTTTGCTGTTTCTTTATACCAACACAGGTGGTACTGACAGGCAGTGTGTGCTGGATACAGCCGAAGAAATCAGCTATGACATATTACGCCTGAAAATGAGGTCAACGGGTGATGTAGTAAACGTATATGAAAATGGAGACATCTTCTATGTCAGTCGAGAAGATTCACAAGTTAAATTGCATGGGAAAAGAGTTGATTTGGATGAAATAAAACAGGTGTGTTATAGGCTGTATACATACTTATATTTATCTTTGTTTTATGGTTTGGACCAGTACTTTGCACCTCGGAAGGTCATGAAACTGGTTATAAAACCACTACCTTTGGATCTGCAGTCATTTTCTATACCACTGGACCACAAGGGAAATGGAATCATTCTATTTCTTAGTAATCTACTGATTTTGTTTGAAGGTATAGAAAATATCAATTGATATTAAATATAAATACATACTGTTAAGCCAACCACCATCCAGGAGCTTAGACAGGCCCTCTTAGAGGAGTGGGTTTGAATCCCACAAGACGCCATACGTGGGCTTATCAGTAGCATGAGGAGACAGTGTCAGGCTGTAATATACGTAAATGGGCACCACACTCGATATTGACCACATCTTTACACTTTTGGCTTACATTCAAATTCATTCCACTTGTATCACCCATGCACAAAAACCTAAAAAGCCACCCTTATCAAGATTACACCATTGTCACGCTTCATTGATTAATCAGAACATAACAAAAACAACAAATTAATACACACAAATTAATACACTTTAATATCAAAATTATCAAAATATCACTTTGAACTAATAATATCAAAATTATCAAAATATCACTCTGCACTAATTAATTGTTGTATACCCATAAAAATATATACAATCGAATAAGTGTTCCCTATCAAATTTTGAGTAGTATAGATATGTATGCCGAAGATCCAATGTTTGAGTCCAGCTCAGGGAAGTAGGATTCTTTATACTGAAGTTCAGCTGTAATGGAACATTCCAGGTGTCCCTTGAATTAGAAGCCGTTCAGTCTGCCATTGCCATGGTAATATCCACAAGGATTGTCCTTTTTATTCACCTTCTTCATACTGGATCCCCTCCTGACACCATTAGACAGCTCCAACAGCTGTTGAAAGACAGGGTACCATCCTACAGTCTCCCTGGTGACATCATCACAATAGACCACACCCCCATGACAAAACATGGTATGCTTTTTATTGTTTCTTCAGTTAATTGAATTCAAAAGCGAAGGTCCCTGTGGCAGAGAGGTTAGAGCATTTGCAAGCATACCAGAGTAGTGAAAATGGTATTGGTATGGTGCCGTAGCTTGGAACTCCGTATATATAATGAAGGGTCAAAGACAGGTTGAGACAATGTCATTATAATGACAGGAGCTTTACTCTCTCACTAAACTTTACATGTGGTCAGGCCAGATTATTGACAGGCTATTGTTCATTTCCCTTAATGTAACCTTTATGTCACAGTCTGCAACCTGTTTACAGATAACACATTGGGGCAGCACATTTTCTATGCAGATGTTTGAATGTATGTTTCATTTTGTTTATTTGTTCCTTCTTGATTATCCTTTTATCAGCTTATGTCCTTGTGATATGAATAAGTAGGATATCTTTATTATGGGATTAATTGGTATAATAATTACTGTAAAATACATTTTATATGCATAGTTAAATAATTATGACCTGAAACCATTGTTCTTTTTTTCCTCGTATTTCAGGAAAGTTGGACTTCTTCCAGCTTAGGCAGGTGTATGAAAAGAAAAAGACAACACTAGTTCGTGATGGACCCAGTGTACAGGGTGTCATTACAAGGTTATGGCAGGTATAGACATGGATAGAGATGACAAAGTTATTGTCCTTGATCATTGGTGTTGGAAATGACATAAAGTGCAGATCCATTATAACGCCAAACAGTGCTGTTCCATTTTAATGTTATATACCATATTGTTTAGCTCCGTTATAGTACTATATAATGCTGTTCTATTTTAATGTTATATTGCACAGCGCTATTATAATGCTATATAGTGTAGTTTTGTGATAACAGTATACAATGTAGCTATATAGTGTAGCTCTCTTATAATGCTATAAATTTAGCTTCATTATAAGCAATACAGTGTAGCTCCATTATATTGCTATTCAGTGCAAGTTTTTTATGTTGTAAAATGGTGTAGGTTTACTGAAAGGCTTTCTTTGGGGATATAAGGCTAGACACAGCATTACCTTGGACCATACTGTAGCAGAGTGAAAATGCACCTTAAGTTATTTAAACAGTAAAATAAAGATCTTGGATCTATTGTTGGTCTGTGTTATATTGGATTCATGTTATAATGGAGTGTGTTGGTTGGGGTTGGGCATTGGTAACCTGTACTTGTGCAAAGAGATATTTACTTTTGTGTTCGCGGATACTGTTAATTATGTCAGGGGAGATAATAAATAATTCACATACAGATAACAGACATCATGACAGAATAATGATAAACAGGTCCATGTAATTAACTGTCTGTATTCTCAGATTCAGGATTCCCTTCATCTGATTGATAACTAAAAAATACTGATCAAAAACTATTTCTTCAGGTTAATTGACATGAAATTGTAGTATCCTGATTTACAAAGAGA
>CM037777.1:47293394-47343394 GCA_021229015.1 Solen grandis
TGGAATTAATTTCATTAAAAATTTTCTGACACCCATTAAATGCTGGAAATTTGTGTTTCAGGAATGTTTATGCGTGACAACTGTTGAAGATGGCTCAAGATTTATGGACAATGGTGGAAATTCTTTGAGAGCTGTACAGTTTGTGAACCAATTAGAAGATATCCTCAGTTGTGTCTTTCCTAAACTTTTAGATATTTTACTACATCAAACATTCAGTGATATTTTGAAATATGTTTCTAATATAGCTGCTCAGTCACCTAAAAAGCATACAGAGGCAGATCCTGAAAAGAATAGTAGATATGAAGAGGATAAAAATATTGAAGGTAAAAATGATGTTTGTAATGAAATGAATGTGGAAAATGATAAAATGAATGAGGATTTAGATCTTGACCTACTGCATATACCTAAACTTGAACAGATGTCTAATACTTCTAAATTAGATATATGAAAGAATTAAGTACATGTACACAGAGGACTAGGAAGAGACCTGGTTCTAACGTGAATAAACCCACTGATGAGATTCAGGATATTGACCTTGACACAGATGTTGATGCTGTCAGTACTGAAAAGATGCAAATGTTATTATCGACTTCTCTTGAAGACTTTGAGGTACTAGCCAAGAACAGAAAATTTTCAAAAAGTCTTTTTTCATTTAAGTATTCATTAAGTAGAGCAAACAGAATTATACATATGAAAATATGTGACAAAATAGTTGAACGTATTGACACTTTGAAAAATTCCAGTTTTAAGATTAAGCACAAATTTGAAAAGTTTGATGAAGGCAGTCTGAATGATGACAATATCATGGAGTTAAGACAGGTTGGTGAAGATTTCAGTGAAATGAGACTGGACCTTGAACAAGCCTGGGCATATAACACTGGGAAGTGTGTGGATGCATCTCCGTTGGTAGCGATAGAGAGGTACTTACCTTTACTTCATGTTTATCTTCACTTGCTGAAGTTGGGGCTATGTCAAAATCGCATGCGTCATCTCGAAGCCATGTAACATTTTAAAAATAATTGGTATGTCAAACGACAAAGTAGGGGAATTGATCACCTTCAGTTATAGCGCTATTTTAAATATTAGTTAACATTAATTTTTGTCCCTTCTAGTTATGCTTGTTTTTATTTTCAACAATAGAAAAGAACACACAATGTAAAAAATCTATGAATTGTGAGAATGTTTAATTTGTTATACTTTTGGGTTATGTCAGTTTTCAGAGGCTATTTAAATGGAGTTGAGATTTATTCTGATATTCTATTTCCAGGTCAGGTGATGGGGTGGTGTATATTGGGTCCCACTCCCACAAAGTCAGTGCTGTATCTATGACGACAGGGAGAGAAGTATGGGAGGTAACTCTGCCCAACCGAGTCGAGTCATCAGCCTGTCTCAGTCTGTGTGGAAAGTTTGTCATCATTGGTACGATGAAGTTCTCTAAATGTATACAGTATGGTTTTACTTTGAGTTATGGTCCAATCTGAATGTGTAAAATCAATGAAAAAATACCAAATTAAGAATCCCCATTTTAAGCAAGTTTGGAGTGAAATTTTACCCTATTCCAAATGCCAAACATTTTATTTGCCTAGTTGTAAAGAAATTTTCCCTATTTTAATTTTTCTAATGATCCAGCAGTAAAATGAAATGGCAGTTTTGTATTTTTGTCTGGAAAAAAAAACAACTTATATATATTTTTTTTTAGAGCATTAATACACAACTTGCGTTTGTTGGTTTTTTAACCTTTTACCTCTTGAATATTCATGTACACATTTATGAATATTGATTTACTGAACTTAAAATTTTCTTTGCCATACAGATTATGTAGAAACTGATCTACAAAAATATTTAAGCAAACAGAGAAGACCCTGACCTAAAGAATTTGTATGATATATGTCTGCTCTGTTTGCCCAAACGTCAAAATGTGTCAATATGAGACAAAGGATTAAATATGTGAGAATTGAAAATAAAGTAAATATCCAATTCTGTTAAAAATCACCACAATGTTTTCCATTTGAGAAGACCCTAGCCAAACCCTCTCCGAAGAAGGGGAAAGAACACTTAACAGTAAATGTTGATCATTCAGGTTGTTACGATGGTAACCTGTACACACTGCGGGCAGACAGTGGAGCTGTGTGGTGGTCACTGCAGACTGGGTCAGAGGTCAAGAGTTCACCGGCAGTGGACAAGGTCACTGGGAATGTTTATATTGGATCACATAGTCACCATGTGTACTGCTTAAATGTGCAGGTAGGTATCTGGATATGTAATTATAACTCTGCTTCAAAAAATCAAGTAGGGGCTTACATAGGAGTCTTATGCTTTGTCCCATCACATCATGTTGTGTCGCACTGTAGAAAGAGTCCAATATTTTTTATATCAATGAGTCAGAGGAGTGTAGCAGGGATTTAATTACCTTCAGCAGAAAATCTCAATATACTCTTGCTTCACAGATGTGGGAGCTACACAGAATGTCCCTACACATCAAATCACTTATTAACCCTTTCCCTCATATAGACTCATTTTGATGCACTCAATAGGTACCACATAAAGCCTGATCTGCAGAAAACCACAGTCAAACCTTACCAAATTTAATCATAAAGTTCTCATTTCCAGACCACTGAGGAGCAGCGAACAGCATAAAACCTGATCAGCCTGCGAGTTACTCGCAGGCTGATCTGGTTTTATTTTGTTCGCATAGGTCTTTTCATTGTTTCCTCTATGAGGGAAAGGGTTAAGATAACATTTCATAAAGACAAGGTAGGATGTGGGGGAATTAAACCGTTCTTCAGTGATAGTTGCAGTTAATCAACTGCAGGTAAATTGATAGGAGGCCGGTTTTATCAAATTTGATTGGATTGTTAGAATATTAAATATTGGTAGCACATTAAAATAGCTCATTCATACAGTAGACATTATTAATATGGGGAGCATCTGTAAAGGCAGACAAGTTTACCAAATATAAAATCTCTTAGTTTTTCATATTAAAAATACATGCTCAAAAGCGCTTAAGACGGTATAATTTTTTTTGTGAACTCATCTTTCTATTTGACTATCACAAGTCTCTTCTAGTCTGTACCTCCTGAATGCCTAGTCAGATTAAGCTGAACTGTATACATGTGTCGACCACATGTATACATGTAGCCAGTGTAGCAATTGGATAATTTGAGGACATAGTTCAGATGCTTCAGTAAACACTTGAACGGGCCAGCATGTGTTTCTGTTTTTTGTTTTTTTAAATGGACATTATTTTTCATGTTTCTTTTCATATTTGATACCAAATTTCTTGTTACAAGTACATTACATTGATGTGTTTAGATATGATCCATGCACTTCAAGAAGAAATAAGTGCAAAGATTCAAGAAGTATCAATTTTCTATCTATAGTTTATTCATTTCTCAACCCTTTAGCTTTTGAACTTGATCATCATTTTTTCAGATATATTAACAGGAAAGTTTACCTGTGAAATTCAATCATCAGTAGTTTTCAAGATTAACCAGTCTTTCACTAAGAAGTGTTGTAACATACATTGTTAGACACCCCAAGTACCTTGATTCCATTATGCTTCATATTCAGAGGTAGTAAGGACAGAATATATACATGTACTGTTCAGTGATTTTTTTACCTCTGCATCCAGGATGCAATGTTTTCGGTGTGGATGCAATGTTTGTATTTCAGTGCATCCACTGGATGCATATAATATACAATAAAATGCTATTTTATGCTGAAATTAAAGAAGGGAGCATACTTTCTGAATTGGGACTCATATTTTTTAGCCTAGTGAGTTCCAGGACTCATGCAGCAAAAATTTAAAAAAAAAAAAATGACTGTTGGTGTTGATGACGGGATGTGCAATATGAAAAAATGGTATTAGTTGTGTATTATTTCTCTGTGATACTTCAGGCCCGGGCCGTGTTGTGGAAAGTTGATGTTGACGGGAGTAGTGTGTTCTCTTCACCTGCTGTCGGATACCACCCTCATGTTGTGTATGTCGGCACCTTGGGCGGGACTCTGGTTGCCATGGATACTGTGAGTGTTTGAGAAAGCCCGAGATATTTTCCCTTTAACATTCGTAAAACATGATTTGTGAAAAATTTAACTGTGATTTCTCTAATGACTTGCCAGATAAATTATAAAAGGGTCTTAGTTTTGGCTTTCAAAAACACACTTTCCCTTGCTAAATGGAAATGAATTATTAACAAATGTATTTATTTTCTGAAATTTCATTGTACTGTCATATCTGTGTTGTTGTATGTTTGATATAGAACTACAAGTTTTAAACATATGGTCGTCATACATTGAATTAGGTTTTGAATATGATAATCATGATGTAATTCAATGTTTTTTGTCCGACATATAGGAATCATTGAAATTCCTCTTATGAATTGCTAGAATCAACATCATCTCTAGCCATATTATTACAGACGTCAGGCCGGGTACACTGGAAGCACCTGCTATCTAAGCCTATCTTCTCCTCCCCTGCCGTCACATCACGCGGGGTGTGTGTTGGCTGTACTGATGGCTCGGTCTATCATCTCACTCACTCTGGACATTTGGTAAGGTATTTTCATTTTTTCAAATCATGAAATTGAAATAATTTAAATATTTTTGATTTCCTCCATTACTCAATATTAATGTGTGATATAAGACTGGCAAAGTATAACTAAATATTTTCACTCTAAAGTGTAAAGGTAAGAGTGAAATGTTCTCTACCTCTAAGTTTTACCTGTTTACTGATGTTTTACTTTTGGTATATTTAGCTTGCCAGGACGAAGCTCTTGGAGATCTATTAGATTAGGGTATGTCATAGTTACAATATGGACTGATCAACGTCAACATGGTATCAGTATACAATGTGACTGGTGTGGTATCATGCCACCTGTCTACAGCTTGACATTTCAATAACACTTTACTATGTCTGTCGTCTTCTGGAGACAAAGCCCCTAAATGACTACCGGTAAAATACTGTCAATGTGAAGTCAAAACCAAGTAAACAAGAATTTCTCTTTGTCTTTATTTCATGTTTTCTTGGTGAAGTGTACATCTCACTGTTTTTTTTTTCAGATATGGAAACACAAGACTGATGGACCTGTATTCTCCTCCCCATCCTTCAGTTCCATCATACATCAGCCTGGAGACATGTCACATGATCAGTCACATGACTTGATAGTGATAGGGTCACATGACCATTGTGTGTATTGCTTGTCTGCAGTGGATGGTAATCTTATATGGAAAGTGAAAGTAGACTCTCCTGTGTATTCTACACCATATCAAATGCGGCTCCCAATAAAAAATCATATACAAACAATTGAAGACACAAGTCATATTTTATCAAATGTTGAAGAGATCACTGTTACTGATAATAAACCAGTAAGGCAATCAGCTGAAAATAGCAAATACTTTCGTTATTTAGAAGATGAAGTCATAGCATGTACCGAAAAAGAGGTAAACAGTGCTTTTTCTAATACTAATAGAATCAGAGGTCTTGATAATATTTCAATAGATAATTCAAAGGAGAAAAGGAATAACTCCAGTATGAATTATGATAAAGCAGCAAAAGCATTGAAGCACAGCTCTGAACCTTGTGATGTAAATAAAGCAACTGCAGAAATCGCTAATATCACTGAAACTGAGGTTGAACAGTTTGAAGAGTTTGGTGCAGAATACAACATCTGTACTCGTATTGTGGATATTATAGATACAAAAGATGAGATATCTGGTCAGACAGTTGGGGTTGCTGTTGTTGCTGTAGCATCAACACAAGGAAAAGTTTATATCCTACAAGCTGATAATGGAACACTTCTATGTGACAAACAATTTCCTGGGGAGATATTTTCATCTCCAGTATTGGTAGACAACACATTGGTTATTGGCTGTAGGGATGACTTTGTCTATTGCTTCAATATTTTGTTCAAGAAGTGAATATCAGTTTGTCTGAAAAAAAAATTGAACTTTTTTAGTCACTTACTTGTATTCAGTATTGCATTTAAGTTACTCATATTCAGACTCGCTTTTTTTCTTGGAATACTTGTTCAATTTCAGATATTCAATAGACAGGATTATTGCCTCTTCTCAGGTTAGAACATTTCAAACTCACTTATGAAAATCAGTTTTTTTTGAGGGAATGGACATTCATCATGATGTCAGTTGAAAAGAGTGAAATGTACACCATGAAGTTTTGCTCTGACCTTTTCTTAGGGAAGAGACAACACAGTAGATGACCACAGGCAGATGTAAGTCGGAGTAAAAAGTGACAAACTTTGAGTGACACTCCCTCGAAGATCATTGTTTAACAATACGAGAGTTGTCAGGCATAACTGGAAGTGAACACTATAAGTCTATATCTTGTTAAATGTGGTTTTTTACTGCTGCTTTGTAGAGATGTGAGAAATTGACTGGAACAGTGTACTATATCGAAAACGTTGATGACATTAAAATTGTTATGTATGGTGCGGCAAATGCTTTACATGTATGTCCTGTTATCATTGTAAGATTGTTTTTATCATTTTATTGATCATGTTGGTATTTATCTGGGGATAATTCACCATGCACGTTTAATACAATTTCATTAACCCTTTCCCTCATAGAGGACACCATGAAAAGACCTATGCGAACAGCATAAAACCAGATCAGCCTGCGAGTAACTCGCAGGCTGATCAGGTTTTATGCTGTTCGCTGCTCCTTAGTAGTCTGGAAATGAGGATTTTGTAATTAAATTTGGTAAGGTTTAACTGTGGTTTTCTGCAGATCAGGCTTTATGTGGTACCTACTGAGTGCATCAAAATGAGTCTGTATGAGGGAAAGGGTTACATAAGTAAAAAGTTATTAAGTTTTCCACTAATATTTTGAACACCCCTCTTATATTCAGTATCTTTAGATATAGTCGATATAGTGCAACAAAATTAACAAGTTCTCAATACGTTTTTGTAGACTTTTTAATCAGATGTGTGGCTTGGATGGTAAGCTTCAAAGATTTGTTTTCTCGATATAGAAATATGGGAATCTATTACATCTTGAATTATTGTGACCAAACTGAATGTGTTGTAATAATTTACTAAAACATTTTATGGGTTTGTGTTTCAGACTCAAGTTGAGGACTTTTGACTTAAATTTTAAAAAAAAGAATGTTCCTCAATACATTGCCTGTCATTGTCATTTGTGCATATTTTCAGAGCATTGACTTTAATTTTTTTAGGAGAAAAAATGTCTCACTGACACTTGGATGTTGATGGTTCCTGAGTAAATATTGTAGACCATATGGGAGATCCTAAAAGAATGAAAGAGTTACGACCCACTGTGGCCACTTAAACCATTGGCGTAGTAAAACATATTGTATTTGACTATCATTGAAAAGACCTTCATCAGAGTATGACAAAGTTCTATCAAAATGTCTTCGAGCTTTTATCACAGCTGCCTAACCTAGTCAACTCAGGGTCTCTTTACTGCTTCATTAAACCTGCATTGAATTTTATCTTGATTTGCATACATTATTTAAAAATATCCTTCTTTAATAAATGGTTACGCTTTGTTTTTAGATTGTATTAAACACCCACAGTATTTCAGTCATTTGGATACTATGTCTACTTGAGACAGATATATTTCTGCAACATTGCAGTATCACATGGTAGACATGTGGCATGATACCACACCCAGTCACATTATCTTGACACATGGCCAAGAAGTTCTGGAAATACCTTTATATGCTTATCACCAAGCAAAGGGTATGGTATTTCTGAGTTGATCATCAAAGCTCACCATCCATCATTTACAATCGGGGGGCCTCCGTGGCTGAGAGGGTAAAGTCGAATCCCGGCAAGTCGAGTCGACCATAGCATCCGCGGGAGATTATATTAAGGGACTATGAAGAGATAGATTTTGTGATTAAGACTTGTAGTTTTTACGTAATTAAGCAACTCTCCTTCATTTCTGGATGACCCTCGTATTTTTAATTCTAAAATATATCATGCATCTCTGAACAAGCACAATATAAGTCATGTGATCAAATTTCAACTTTATTTCTGCTTGTAGTGGCTAACACCCAGCTTCACTCTGGACTGAGAGAAGAAGAAAAAAGACATTAAAATGAAAATGAAATTTATTTACAAAGATATTAAATCATATAGCACAATTTTAGCTCTTTGTAATGATGAAATGTTGATGGAATGGTTATGGTTAATGAGAAATATCTTAAAACTAATATCCATTTTTCCTTTGTATTATGCAGAGGTGTAAATTTCATAATTTGTTCTTTAAGTTAAAACCTTCTTTCTTAATTATCCTTTTTAAGATATCAATTCTAATTCCTTTTCATGAATTCCTTTTGAATACCTCTCATGGCTTTCTTTATCAATCATGCTGACTACATTTTTTTTCTCTATTTCTATTAAATGTACTTGCTTTGTCTGATGTATGCATAAACTCTGTGCTCACCCTTGCCTACACATGTAATTTCTCTTCTCATGGCAAGTGGACAATTAGATTTTTACACCTCAAGCATTCAAATTTAAATTCTTTATCCAATTTCAAGGCAAACAACAATACTACTACAGACACTAGTCTTGTGGTATGGTCAGAATCTATAATGATGAACAGGAATGTGCATATTCATGTACTACTAAATCCCTAATTAATTTGCTTTTGTTTGATATTTTGTTTTGCATTTACTGTGAATATAGATAATATTCATAAAAATAGGTAAAGCACATGCTTTCCTGTAAACCATTATAGAACCTGGTCTCATCACTGATTCATACAACATTAAGAAAAATATCATTAACACGATTTCAAAATATAGGTGGCCTTTGATCACTCACCTGAGTACAATCGGCCTCAATAAAACAATTCATGCTACTTTTTGTTTTACTTGGTGACCTTTATCAGTAACCAGATTCAAGATTTGATCATCTGACTATGCAAATTATATAAATTATCATCATCCCTGTCAGAGCCTCATCTTAAAAGGAATCACCCTTATTTTAGAACTTTTGAGTTGATTATCTTAGCCAAATTGCATTGAATTAAAATCCAGTTTAAAAGAAGAAGAATATTATAGTTCAACTATTTAACTTTAGATTACCAAGGAACCCATTCTATCCCCAAGGTGCCTCATTATAACCCCCACTACCCCTGGGGGTGTGTTGGGGGGGGGGGAGCTATATAGGAATGACTTTGCATTATAAACTGTTGTTAACTTGCTTTGTGTTTTGCTGTGCTTAAAATCAAGACTACCTCTAAAATGATCAAACCTATGTGACAAAGGTTACAGGCTACATTCTTCCTGCATGCCTGTATCAAAGTTTTGAAACAGACCTTAATGGGGTATTTTAGCTGGTATGTAACATATTAATGTTATTGACTGACAAATAGCAGGGTAGTGGGGGTATTAATCACCTTCAGTGATAGTTCAAGTTATTCATGGGATCAATTTTTCATAATAATTTTATCAACCAAAGTCCTGCATGATGATTTTTTTTATTTTTTGCTACTTTGTACAGGATCACCAAAGGACCAATCATGCCAAGTTTCTATGTGGTTTCAGAATACATGAATTTATCATTTAAAGCAAACTGTTGACAAAGGACATTGTGTGATCACGCTAGTCACCTTAAGCAAGTCATGCTCTGGTAAGCTAAAAATAAACTTATTTACAAATAACATGCATGAGCATGTATGTAGGTACAAACAAGGAGTTCATACAATGTTGCTGAAAAGCATGCAGCACAACTGTAATTCTATTATTATTCTTTGTAGACCTTCATTAATTTCTAACGGTAAAAGTGTGTTTGTACCCACTGCGTTTGTTATTCCATAATAAATCTTTTACATGAACTATGTGGTCTAACTCAAAAGCTGTTCAGCAGAAAACCATACTGTATGCAGTAAAATCTATATCTATCACAAGAGTATATCAAATTCCATACTGAACTGATGATTAAATCAGATAGATATTTCATCTGTAAGGTGTGGTTGCAAGTTGTAGGTCAGCTTACAGCTTACAAATGTAGTATGACATTACATGGAGTACAAAGAAATTTCACCATAAACATACTTGTGAAGCATTTTTAAAATATTTCCACCATAATGCACTTCTGGTGATGCTCTACCCATTTTCTATTGTGTCAGAGTACCACTGACTATCAAAAGCAGCTACATCGGTGACCTTGGCCATCATTGTCCATAAAACATGTATCATCCTGTCTTTCTGTAAAACATTTTATGCCATTTAAAACATAGTTGCATGCTAGCTTGTTCGGACAGTTATTTTGCCTATGTTGGTGTTCTCCTAAGCTGTAATAGTGTGACGCTCTTTTAAACATTGTGATGTCATTTTTCATGTGAACGATTTTGTGTTAACATAAACTGTTGGAATTCATTACATGTTTGGCATAAACGAAATGACATTAATATTTCACCCAGAATTATGTTGCATATAATGCTTGATGCAGCAGTGATTTAAAGCAAAGTTATAGGTGTTAAGTTAAAAATTGATTAAAGCTGTTTTGTGAAAAACTGCAACCCTAACGGGATATAAAATCAACTTTCTAAAGCAAAGGTCCATGTAATTCTGGATCTCCCCTAAAATACAGAGAAGATATTTCTTTTGTAAAATTATGCTTCTTTTTTGTGTGTGATCAAAGAAAACGTAACATTTGTGTGTCCATAAATGACAGAAATACAATTAAAATGTAATCCATCCATCAATATATTAGTAGCATGGTCCTTCAAATGTGTATGAAGACTTCAGTGCAGATGCAAGTATCCACTGACTTGGAATTATAGGCTCTTTTACTCAAAGTCTATAAAGGCTTGCATTTACTATAAAATTCCTATGGTCTGACTTGATGGACCAAGATCCAAATTTAATTATGGAGGGATTACCTTAAAATAAAAGTTAACTTAAGTTATTTCATACAATTCTGATTTTTTTAAAATAATTTTTCATTCCTTGAAATTGCCAATGGGGTACATGTACATGTTTTTTCTTTCTCAATTTGACAGCATTTAACCCAGTCAATATGACTAAATTATACAAAGGAAACATTTACGGTACATGTGTCACAATGGACATGATAACGTCTGATCATCTACAGTGAAGGATATGATTATCAGTGATGGATATTTCTCAGTCTTTTCACTAAAAGTTTGGAATAATTATACAACATTATGAAATGTAGATCCTCTTATATTTTTTTTAAAAATATATATTTAATAAAAAATAACAATAATCATCTCTTAAAAGCGTAATCTTTTTTTTTTTTTTTAATGAATTGCATCTATAAGCACATGATATACAGTTTTTCATTAATATGTACATTACTTTGGAGGACAAACACAGTAAGACACATACCTTGTATGTACACCTACAATATGACCAGGGTTCATAATTACAAACTATTTTTGGCAAATTTCAATTTCAATTGTTTAGAAAATTTATATGTTATTTAACTGTCAAACAATTTCTGATTTACATTGTCTCTCATTTTATTTCATTGTCTGATAAAATAAAACTTTTCTCTTTTTATTTCTTGGGCATTTCAAGTATATAAACATTTGGATTAAGTGGCAATTTACATCAGTTTAATGCATATGTTCTGAGTGTTACATACACATATATACATTTAATCAAATCTTTTTCAATGAATAAAAAAAAAAAATTTTTTTTTGAAAATGAAATGAAAATCAATAAAATACAAGCAAAAAATGTAAATGTAGCCCTATCATAGGAGGAATCTCTTTTTATATCAGATCTTGTCATTTTTCTTTGCAATATATCTATTGCACACATTCTAATAATATTTATATACCCCTTTCCCTCATAGAGAAAACCATGAAAAGACCTATGCGAACAACATAAAACCAGATCAGCCTGCGAGTAACTCGCAGGCTGATCAGGTTTTATGCTGTTCACTGCTCCTCAGTGGTCTGGAAATGAAGATTTTGTAATTAAATTTGGTAAGGTTTAACTGTGCAGATCAGGCTTTGTGTGGTACCTATTGAGTGCGTCAAAATGAGTCTATATGAGGGAAAGGGATACAGTATACACACACAAACACACAGTCATGTACAAGAAGCTGAATTTGATTCAGATTTACTAGTAAAATAATATTTGTACAGCTTCATGTATTTGATACTATTTTCATGTATTTGATACTATTTTCATGTATTTGATACTATTTTCATGTATTTGATACCCAAAGTTTCGCTGACAGAAAGGGGACTTGGGAATTAGACCCTTAATAAAGACCTCGGGGGGCTTTCCTGATTAGAAAATATGTTCCTTTTACAGTCAAGAATGCCTTATTTATGTAAATATTTAAAAAGCAATTGTTTAGAAATATTGTTGCTGAGTTCTTAAAAATCAAATTTGTGTCAGCAACCTTTGACCACTAAACCTCATTGTATGGCTGAATTTCAGGTTATCCTTACCAATAGAAAAAATTCAGTTACACATAGTCCTAATTTTCAGCATCTTTTGCTAGATGATATTAACATACAAACAACATATATTCAGTCTTCATATATTAATAGCTGCCCTACTGCAATATCATGTCACAGACGATGAGCGCAGTACCACACACAGTCATTTCATTACCAAACCAGCTGACTCAGAACCCTACCGTAATTCATTCATCCAGATTCTAAAATTTGAAACATTCAGTCCTTTCTGTAATGAAAAACACAACTACAAATACATTGTATACAAAAAAACATCTGCTATAATGTTTTATATGGTGACAAGTCCCACTATAACATTAAAGCTTTTATAAAGCAATCCAATATTGGATTTTAAAACTATATTTTGTGTTTTGTGTAGTTGACTTAAGGTGCACTTTCACATACAATGTGGATGTAATACAGACAAGCTACATATATAATGGAGATGTATTGTAAATCAGAAACACTTAAAGATCACGAAAGATTTCTTTTATGTTATTTGGGAAACAAGTTTTAACAAATTGTTCTGATCCCTTCTGAAAGGTCTCCTAGTGTTAGTTTCTGGGAATGTAATGACAGATTCCTGCCCTGAATGGGGTTTAAACCCACATTCTTACATCTAGAGTCTTATATACTACTTCCTTCCACTGGAACTCAGCATCCTCCAGGAAATTCCGATCCTTCCATTTTTTTGTTTGTTCGGTTTAAAGTCCCACTGACAGTATTTCAGTCATTTGGAGTTTATGTCTATTTAAGACAGATATAGTGCTGCCACACTGCAGTATCGCGTCATAGACATGTGGCATGATAACACACCCAGTCACATTATCCTGACACCGGGCCAACCAGTCCTGAAACTCTTATATGCTGAGTCTCATGCAAGGGAGTTATACCACTACTTTTTTTTTTACAACTTGGTCACTCCATTAAAGTACCCATAAAGTGATACACCTGTTCAATTAATGCTGTCTAAAGATGTAATAGCTAACTTAGCAGCCAGGTTACAGAGCCTGTTATAAAACATCTTATAAACAAGAGGCCCATGATGGCCCTAAATCGCTCACCTGAGATAAATAGGTTGACCCAAGGAACATCTGTACCAATTTATTTTAAAATCTGGCCAGTAGTTTTGAAGAAGATGATTTTTAAAAATACCATACTTTTTTTCTTTTTGTTGCCATGGCAACCAGAGTTCTATATGGATCAAGTTTATTTTAGCAACTTTTGTGAAGGTTGACCCAAGGATCATTCCTGCCAAATTTAATCAAATTCTGTCCTGGGGTTTCAGAGAAAATGTTGATTAAAGTTTTCCCAATATACATATAAGGCAAATAAGCCCCGCCCCTGGCAGCCATGTTTTTTACAGATCGGAAGAATTTTAGCAACTTTGGTAGAGGTTGACCCAAGGAACATCCGTACCAATTTATTTTAAAATCTGGCCAGTAGTTTTGAAGAAGATGATTTTTAAAGTTTTCTTTTTTTTTTCTTTTTGTTGTCATGGCAACCAGAGTTCTACATGGATCAAGTTTATTTTAGCAACTTTTGTGAAGGTTTACCCAAGGATCATCACTGCCAAGTTTAATCAAATTCTGTCCAGTGGTTTCAGAGGAGATGTTGTTTAAAGTTTTCCCTATATACATATAAGGCAAATAAGCCCTGCCCCTGGCGGCCATGTTTTTTTACGGATCGGAATAATTTTAGCAACTTTGGTAGAGGTTGACCAAAGGAACATCTGTACCAATTTATTTTAAAATCTGGCCAGTAGTTTTGAAGAAGATGATGTTTAAAGTTGTCATATTTTTTTTCTTTTTTTTGCCATGGCAACCAGTTCTATATGGATCAAGTTTATTTAAGCTACTTTTGTGAAGGTTGACCCAAGGATAATCCCTCCCAAGTTTAATCAAATTCTGTCCTGTGGTTTCAGAGGAGATGTTGTTTAAAGGTTTCCCTATATACATATAAGGCAAATAAGCCCCGCCCCTGGCGGCCATGTTTTTTTACGGATCGGAATAATTTTAGCAACTTTGGTAGAGGTTTACTCAAGGAACATCTGTACCAATTTATTTTAAAATCTGGCCAGTAGTTTTGAAGAAGATGATTTTTAAAGTTGTCATATTTCTTTTCTTTTTGTTGCCATGGCAACCAGAGTTCTATATGGATCAAGTTTATTTTAGCAACTTTTGTGAAGGTTGACCCAAGGATCATCCCTGCCAAGTTTAATCAAATTCTGTCCAGTGGTTTCAGAGGAGATGTTGTTTAAAGGTTTCTCTATATACATATAAGGCAAATAAGCCCCGCCCCTGGCGGCCATGTTTTTTTACGGATCGGAATAATTTTAGCAACTTTGGTAGAGGTTGACCCAAGGAACATCTGTACCAATTTATTTTGAAATCTGGCCAGTAGTTTTGAAGAAGATGATTTTTAAAGTATTCTTTTTTTTCTCTTTTTGTTGCCATGGCAACCAGAGTTCTACATGGATCAAGTTTATTTTAGCAACTTTTGTGAAGGTTGACCCAAGGATCGTCCCTGCCAAGTTTAATCAAATTCTGTCCAGTGGTTTCAGAGGAGATGTTGTTTAAAGGTTTCTCTATATACATATAAGGCAAATAAGCCCCGCCCCTGGCAGCCATGTTTTTTACAGATCGGAAGAATTTTAGCAACTTTGGTAGAGGTTGACCCAAGGAACATCTGTACCAAATTATTTTGAAATCTGGCCAGTAGTTTTGAAGGAGATGATTTTTAAAGTTTTCAATTTTTTTTTCTTTTTGTTGTCATGGCAACCAGAGTTCTACATGGATCATCTTTATTTTAGCAACTTTTGTAGAGCCTCACCCAAGGAACATTCCTGCCAAGTTTCATTAAATTTTGTCCAGCGGTTTCAGAAAGCAAATTGTTGACGACGCACGACGACGGACGAAGGGCGATCACAAAAGCTCACCTTGAGCACTTTGTGCTCAGGTGAGCTAAAAAAAAGCCTCATGCAAAAGAAATCTTACTAATCCTCTCCCTCAGCTATTTTTTTTTTTTTTTTTAAGAAATAAAAAATCATATGTATGTAATTCAGGCGAAATCATATTTGTTGGTATGTTATCAGTTTATAACAGTTAACTTGTAAAATTTTAAACAATTGTTTTCTTACTGTACATACAACAACTTAGGCTGGTCATGATTTATCTAAGAAGGACTCATCAACTGTATACAGTATAAATAAATAAATAAATTTCATAGTTAACAAATGTCTCATGACAAAGTTATCAAATGTCTCATGACAAAGTTATCAAATGTCTCATGACAAAGGAGAGAATGTATAAGCAACCAGTAGCTTTCCCAGCAAGCAAATTGCTGTCTTAGAGTCTTGGTCAAGTTGCACATTTTTTTATTTCTCTGATGCGAAGTAAAACATTCATAACACTCTTTAAGGGCATATTTCACAATAGCAGTTTTTAACTATATTGACAAAGAAGGAAAATCAAAACTAGCAACAGAATTTTTTTAAACTTGGCATGATTATAAAGAGTCCGATATAAACAAATTTATGGGATAAAAAATGGGGTCTCCGCATTACTTTTTGAGTTATCTGCCCCTGAATGTGAGTTTTTTGCTCTTTTCTGTCATTTCCTAAGGCAGATAACTAAAAATTAAGCCCATCGATACCTGATTTTGTTTCACATTATTGTTTGTTCTTTCACTTGTAGTCATTATGCAAAGTTTAAAACTAATTCCATTCAATTAATTTCTCATAATGCTGCAAATACTGAAGAATACTTCGTTTTCCTTGAAACCTGATGCCTAAGGGCAACATGTGGAGCCCATGGCCTAAGGTGCCCCTTTCACCCTGTGACCCTGACCATAGAGCTAGGGACCCAACTCTTACAAGTAACACATCATCTCATTGAGGCAAAACTTACTGCCAAAGCATTTGAGAATCCTGATCCAGAGAAAATTTACAGCCCCAAAAAGCAAAATCAGCTGGATGACCTTTACTTCTAAGTGTGACTTTGACCTTGAAACTATGGACCCAACTCTTGTGCTTAACACTTCTGATCATTAAGGCAAACAATACTGCCAACTTATTTGAAAATCTTTCTATCCATGTCTATGTTACAGCCCAGGCAAGCAAATGACCTTTGACCTCTAGGTATGACCTTGACCTTTGAAATAGGGGTGAAACTCTTATGCCTAACTCTATGTCTAATTGAGGTTATCATAACTGCAAAGTTATTTGAAAATCCTGTGATCCATGTCTTAAGTTACAGCCCAGAAAAGCAAATCCAACTCCATGACATTTGACCTCTAAGTGTGACCTAGACATTTGAGCTAGGGACCTTCTGCATGACACTATGCCTCATTGAGGTTAAAATAACTGCCAAGCTTTTTGAAAAAGCTGCAATCCATGTCTAAATTACAGCCCAGACAAGCAAATCCAACTCCATGACCTTTGACTTCTATGCATGACCTGAACTTTGAGTTATGAATTTGTTTCTTGTGCACGAAACACTGTCTCACTTAGCTTGACATTTGTGTCAAATTATTTGAGAATCCCTCAATCCATGGGAAGTAACAGCACGGACATGCAAAAATGAACTCATGTTTGATCTTTGACCTCAAAGTATGACCTTGACCTTTGAGCTAATATTCTGGTTCTTGTGCATGACACAACGTCTCACTTAGTTTGACATTTGTGTCAAGATATTCTGGAAGTTGATATTTGTGTCTAGTAATTCAAGAATCCCACCCCTAAGATAATGACGGAGTAATGGTCAATGAGTAAACAATGGAAATAACACATCGCGTAATTATCATGTAGCGACTAATTTTCATGTTTTTATGGCAGGAGAGTGATTTACGGCATATTACTTTCGCGGAAAAACCCCAAATGCGAAAACTTGCTAACTTACATTGCCCAAAATAACTTCCAGGTTTACAGTATCTGCCCTTGAAAATGACACAAAAAGTTAAAAACTCATTTTCAGGGGCAGATAACTCAAAAAGTAGCATGGAGACCCCCATTTATTATCCCTTTAATTTGCTTCTAGTGTGATTCTCTATAACCATGCAAAGTTTAAAAAAAATCTGTTTGCTAGTTTTAATTTCCTTCTTTGTCTGTATAGTAAAAATTCTGCTATGGTGAAATTTGCCCTTAATATCAACATTAAGCCACAACATAAATCATACCAAATTTTGCATATAACATGCATGTACAAGTACATGTATATCATAGAAACAAAATGGTATGAATATCTGAACTAATTTTCTAAATATATGCAATTATGATACATCTAATGACTGCTTCCAGTATCTTTAATTGGCAGCTTCATGTTTCATCATCTCTGCTAATCACCTGTAAAATTGAGAGACAAAGAAAACCTTTACAATGCATTTTATTTCAAAATAGAATTCAAATATGTAGAAAAATCAAGAGCATTTAATGAATACCGTATTGTATAGAAAATGTTCCTGGATTTTGATTGGCTACATCTTGATATTTGCAATGGTAAAATCATATATATTTGAAGTATATATTGCAAAAATAAAATTGCAATAATAACAAGAGGGCAATGATAGCCCTGAATCGCTCACCTGATTAAAAATGAGCAACATGTGTTGGATTTTTCATATTGACCTATTTTTTGACCCCACATGACCCACTTTCGAACTTGTCCAAGATTTTATGGAAACAGACATTCTGACTAAGTTTCATGAAGATATGGCCAAAAATGTGGCCTCTAGAGTGTTAACAAGGTTTTTAATTTCCTACCTACTTTTTGACCCCACATGACCCAAATTGGAACAAAAGGACAGGTTGCTTAATTACCCAAAGTTACGCTGACTGAAGGGGTGTTTGGGGGATCTTCCATTAGAGAATTTTCAAAATTAGACCCTTAATAAAGACATATCCGGGCTTTCCAGATTAGATAACCAGATGTTCTGTGAAATTGATAACACTGTGTTGAGGCCTCAGATAAGATGAGGTTTTGGTAAGAATAAGCATTAAATGCATGTTATTATCTGATGTTTGGTTTCCACTCCATCAGTTTGGTAGTCAAAGATAGCAGAATGCACGGATTAGATAAATAATCAACATCATATTTTTCCCCAAGAAGCAAAAGACAAAACTAGGCCTAGCTGGGACAATGTTTAAAGATTTGTAGTTTGGCAGACTCTGTGTTTTGCTGCACCTTTCAAAGATTGAGATGCTCTGCTAGATAAAGGACAGCTTTCCACAGCAAACTTTGTAAACTTTAAATACATCAAGTACATTATTTTTTTATTATGATTTGCAACATTTTTTTGAGAAAAAAAAAACAACAACAAAAAATACAAACAAAAAAGAGTCATGTTGACATGGCCATCCCCCGCCAAAAGCTTGCTCATTAGAAGATGTGTTGGAGAGTAAAATAATTCATTTTTGGTACTGAAAACTGATGTTTGAAGTGATTATAGATACGAAACCCATGTGAAGACATACAAATTCCTCTATCTTGAGGACTACAGGTAAAGTATCAAGGTCACAGTGACAAAAATTAACAAACGGCAATAACTAAAAAAATATGAAGGGTAGAGTTATCATTCTTGTGCACATTTCCTCAATGAAATCTATCCACCTATGAAGTTTCAAGTTGATATCTCAAGCACCTTTTGACTTATGTTCCAGACAAAAATTAAGCCTGAATTATTAATAACTCAAAAATTATGCAAAGTAGAGTTATCATGCTTTTGCATTCTTTTGCATTGCACTTCTCCTTATTGAGATATATTCACCTATGAAGTTTCAAGTTGATATCTCAAATACTTTTTCACTTATGCTCCTGACATAAATTAAGCATAAAAAATAAGAAAGGGCAATAACTCAAATATTATGAAGCGTAGAGTTGCCATTCTTGTGCACTGCACTCCTTCTCAATGATATCTATCCACCTATGTAGTTTCAAATTGGTATCTCAAATACTTTTTGACTTATGCTCCATTCAAAAATGTAGGACAGAAGGATAGTCAGACAGACGGATGGAGACTATAATGATATCCCTTGCCATCGGCAGTTGATAAAAAAAAAAAATACAGGAAAAAGAATCAAAAACAATTTAGGATAATACAGCAAATACAGTAAAACCTCGACAAACCGAGCATCATTAAACCAAATTCCTCGCCATTTCAAAGTTTATTTTCGGTCCGGATTTCTTCCCTTCTTATTTTAACTAAAAATAAAATGTTTAATTCGAATTTCGCTATTTCGATTTTTAGCTATTTCAAAGTAAAAATCCCAGTCCTGAGGTTGCAATTCATGTACATTTATCAATTTTTATTTCAAAGTCAAATTTCATAAATTTTCATGAACTAATTATCGTCCTTATTATCGATCATATCTGGATCAGTAACCAAGTTTATTTTGTGGAGGCATCTGGAGTGATGGTTAAGGCAAGTTTTTCATGCCTTTTTTCGAGATTGGGTTGGGCAATGTTTGTCCCACCGGAAATGTTGATTATCGCTAATCAATGTCTGACAGGTTGCATAATATGCACGTGCCAGCAGATAAACCCAGGTGTCAGATCTTTAGTACATTCCATATCACCGCGTTCATCACCGGCATGCAACGCTACCTGAAGCAGCAGATCGACGGTAAAAACATGTATCATTGTTTGACATGGTAGAATGATTATGTTCATCAGAAGCATCTAAGTAGATCATGATATATTTTGCATTACTTTTCATAACTTGCACATAGTATATACGTACACCTAATAGGTGGTTTTCACGGCATAACAATTTCAACAAAATGCACCAGTAAAAAAAATGCAGACATGCACGCTCACAAACAGAAATTTCCATCAGATTTTTAATCCGAATAATCGTTATTTCGAAGTTTTCAGCTTAATAGTCCCAAGGACTTCGATTTAACGAGGTTCTATACAGGTTTTCAAAAATATAGGATTTGTTAAAAAATATAGGAATCAGTTGACAGCCTAGGATTTCAACTGAATTTGAACAAGTGCAAAAAGCTGTCTTAAGAAAAATTTTAAGTAAATTTTTTAAATAACTGAAATATGACATCCAATATTCATGTGTGGTTTTGAATAGCCTGGTAATCTGTTTTTACGTGTTTAATTATGTACAGTATCATTATGTTCTGCCACATAAGCAACAAGAGGGCCATAATGGCCCTAAATCGCTCACCTGAATTCAACTGCTTGAGAGAAAATGCTTAAGTAAGGAAAAAAATTACACATAATAGATTATATAGTATTTAAATTTGATTAATTTTTAGTTCTGGTGGCTATCTTGGTCGGCAGACCTAAACGATTTTAGCTATTTTTGCTCAGTACCACCTAAGGATCATTCCTGTAAAATTTCATCAAATTCTGCTCAGCAGTTTAGGAGGAGATATCATTTAAGGATTTTACTATTTTAGCTCTGGCGGCCATCTTGGTTGACGGACCGGAAAGATTTTAGCTATTTTTGTGCAGAATCACCCAATCATCAGTCCTATTGAATGTCATTAAAATCTGCTAGCGGTTTAGGAGGAGATGTCGTTTAAAGATTTTTCTATTTTTAGCTCTGGTGGCCATCTTGGTTGACGGATCAGAACGATTTTAGCTATTTTTGCTCAGTACCACCTAAGGATCAATCCTGTAAAATTTCATCAATATCTGCTAAGTGGTTTAGGAGGAGATGTCGTTTAAAGCAAAAGGTGACGACGGACGGCGGATGAAGACTGATTACAACACTGAGCACAAAGTGCTCAGGTGAGCTAAAAATAGACCTAAATGATAAAATTAATATTAATTTTTATTTGAATTCCCATATTATAACTTTTTTAATTTCAAAATATTACATGCAATAAAAGAAGATGGGGCCTGCCTTCTTGCCTTAGCAAGTCTTTTATTTTGATTATTCAAACACATGACTTATTTAGAATAAACTGCTTGCCCCTAGCATTTTTAATGACAGTAATGAAGACTTGACTGTATACCATCACAAAATTAAAAATAACAAGGTGGTAATTCCTCTAATGAAATAAAAACAAGTATACTGAGACAATAAAACAAAACTGCTTAGGGAAAGGTAGGAAGTAATGTAATAACAGAATATTGAAGGAGTCTTTACTCACCATGAGTTCTTTCATACACTATTTTAGGTGGAGTAATATGTCGTTCATCATCTTCATCATCATATTGTGTATTGTCCTCTATGGAATCACATATCGGGATTTCTATAGAGGTTCCAGAAGGTTCAGGTCTCGCTTCTAATGGCACAGTACATTCTGCATTACATTCAGCATTGCTTAATCGTGGAGAATTTTCATTACAACTATCATCTCTGTAATTATTTCTTAAGTTTGAAGCCTGACGATTGTTATCTGTAGAATTTGTCAACAAAGATGACATACGTAAATGGACGGGACTAAAGTCCATTGGTCTGTCTACTGACAAAGGATATGAACCTCGTTCACTTCTCACTACATCAGCAGGGTTACTTCTAACATTGACATCACCACTTCCAAGGTCACTACCAGGGTTACTTCCCAGAATAGAGCTTGGATCTAGAGGCGAGTAATTGCTTCTAGGATCTGAATTTGAAGTATGCCCTGGGGTGGCCGGAGTATTTGTTCCGCTGGCTTGATTGACAGCTGGTGGGTTTTGTGCTGAGTTTTGTGGAGTTTGCTGTGGATGCGGAACACCGGAGATCGCTCTGTTTTCCTCCTGGCCTTCTGGACCTAACCGCTCACGAAGCTGATCCTGTGGACGCACTGCAATGTTTGAATAATTCAGCTGTGAGTACTTAAGTCACTAATGATGAAAGCACGATGTTGATTTCTTTTTATAACAAACACAAGGGCACATAACATTTAAGTGTTTTCTTTCTAGAATTTTAAAATATTTCAACTTTTGGGCGAGGTTTAACCCTAATCCCCTTTCACAATAAAATGTGTACAACAAAATGTGGAATTTTAACTAGGGACATAAGCCAGGCTTATGTCTGACTTTACTGTGACAGTCATGGTGATTATTTTAGCCTAATGGTATCAGATTCAGATCAACAATTTCAGGAAAGAAGAATATTTATGTTAAACATAGATGATATATGCTAGACAAAAAGCCCAACCTCCTACGGCCTCATTTTTAATGGATTGTCTTTGTTTTAGCAATTATGATAGATGCCCATGAGATGATTATTTGTTTAAAATACAAGTGTTTTTGAAAAGTAGTGGCAACAGAACAGGTTTCCATACCTGAAATTACTATGGGAGACCTTTTAAGTACTCTCTGCCTGACTGTACAGTTTTCCAAGTGCAAAAACTATTCAGAAAATGCCTTCAGTAGACACTGGTATAGAGCAATTCAAATAACACTGTGTATTTCAAAGTTGTGCCCCCTTCAGCATGATTTTATGTACGGGTTCAGCAAAAAGGGGAGAGACCAAGGCTCTATGGTGCCTGTGGTAAATGCGATTCTCTTTAAAGTATTCTTGCACTACTGTTGACTGATGGGCCGGAAGCTTAATGATATCCTTGGTACTTTGCTGTATAGTAGTTGAAAACAGCAGCGAGGACATTTTCTTTGTAAAATGTACCAGTAACACTGCTGTATTCATGACAGGGACTCAAGCCACTCTGTGTTACATAACCTGTCTGATGCTTCTACTCCAGAGAGCAATAATTAAAGAGCCTCTCATCACCTACACATATTTTATAGTCAAGCAGGATGACAGCTCTTTAGGTCTGGGGAAGTAAATGCGGTATCCAGTATGCACAAACCTGAAGCCTTTCTTTTTAAGATCAGGAAAACCACTGACAAATTAAAGCCCTATCTTCTCTACTTTCCACCTTTCTCAATTATTGCTTTCACAGAATCTGAGTCTTTGTTGGACACAGCAGACAGAGGGCACCCAGGATGAACCTCATCTTTGTTACTGACTTTTCCCTCTTTAAAGAGAGATACCCATCTGTCAATAGTTGTATATGCCAGCACAATGTTTAAGTCAGCTTTAATTTCTGGTGTGCCGATGCCAAGCAATCCAAGTGTTTTACAAAACCCTCTATTCTTCAGGAAAATTGCAGCTAGATTCTGCCTTTTATTCAGCCAGTATAACAAGGCTCATCCTAGAGGGCGATTCGGGCGAAGAAGTCGCTCTCGGCTTATAAACTTCGCTCTCTACAAACATCAAAGCGAAATTCACTTCGCCGCCGATTTTCGGCAGCGGTTTGTTCTCGCTTTGATGTTACCAAAAGATTATCGGTCTATTTCGCATTCGGCAGAGCGACGTAGGCGTTACCAATTCAGAAAACAACCAATCAGCGCATTGGTTTTACCTGTCAGCCTCGATTTCAAATTCACTCATGCATAAGTGCAAAAACATGGAGGGAAGTGTAAACAATCGATAAGCGATAGATAAGAAATGGGGTGTGATGCCGTGTATATCAGAAACTGTCACTAGTTGACAGGTAAGTAACTGGTACACAAACCGACAGGGGGACATTTGTTTATGGTATGCTGGTCTTCCTCGCCGTGTAAAAAGGTTGATCTTCCCCCGAAAAGTTAACGAGAAGAACCGAAAGTCATCCCCGACTTTTTTGAGTAAATTGCAAATAAGAAATGACAATTACTCGAATATGCATCTTTATAAACCGTCTTTTGTTTGTATTTGGCAGTCTGTCTCAAAAGTTAATGTTGTTTACATCATCAGTAATCTGAGCAAACTCATGTCGCCTTTTTCATGGTTAAAGGGCGATGCGTCCAAGCCCGGCAGTAAACTTGAAAGTCTCTCTGCATCTCCGTCAAGAAAATTTCAAAAAACAAACTCTCAAAAGTCATATAATTGGTATGAACAGGACAGTAAGGATATATGGCACTGCTCTCTGTGTAGATCTGCTAAATTTGATAATGCTTATGCGCGTGGACATGATGCTCCAGCAAAAACCACAAAAACCATGATCGACATGCATGCATCATGTAAGCATTACGAAATGCTAAAAAATTATGGGGGAAAAAAAACTTTCTTTTTCTATCTGTTTTTCCTTCTTTTTTTCTTATTTTCTTTTTACATATAAAAATCCTTTCTTTCTTTCTTATTTAAAAATCAAGCATTTTTTTTTTTTTTTTTATTTATAAATCAATTCTTTCTTTCTTGCATATTCAAAAAACAATTTTTTCTTTCTTTATTTTAAAAATCAAGCAACATATTTCCCTTCTTTCTTTCCTTCTTTCTTTCATTCTATTTATAAATACAATATTCCACATAAAATCTCTCACTTCTCCCTGATGTTTCCCCACTTCTCCCTCCTCTGAGCTGAGGGAGAAGTCACTTCTCCCTTTTCTCGGAGCCTAGGATGAGCCCTGTATAATATACCGGATGTATTTCAACTGCAAATTAAATGTGTTTTGCACATGGTTTTAGTGCTATTTCCAGTCTGTTTTACAGAAAAATCAATACAGTAGTACTCTTTTGATTGATATGCCATATTTGTGATTGCACATGCAAATAGTGAAAATATTGGACTGTTGCCACAACTTTTCAAACGATCCACATAAAATCAAATTCTAATTATGGGTGTTAGATAAGTTGAGTTGCATAGTTTTCTTTATACATATACCAGTAATTATATTTTCCTTAAGGTTTCATTAAAAAAATATAATTTAGACATGCTTGGGGCCTCTTATGTTAAAGGATCAGCTTTTTCTAGCAACTATGGTAAATGCATCAACATAGATTTAACTGTATAAGAAATCAGCCCCGCCACCTGCAAGCCCCGTATTTTAAAGGATTATCTTCCATTTTAGCAACGGTGCTACATGAGGTGATACTGGTTCAAGAAAATTCTTAAGGTAACTTTTTTTAAACTAAATAATTTTTGTTACCATGACAACCAGAGTTTTAAATGGATAAAGTTCATTTAGCAAATTTGTTGAAAATCAAAGTCCGAATTATCCATTTAAATTATTATTAAATTTATTATTAAACCCAGTGGTTTCAGTAAAGATTGTAAGTTAAATCTGTGTTTCTACAACACCTGACAGACACAAGGTGATTTCCCATAGCAAACCTTGAGCATGTTGTGCTCAGGTGAGCTAGACAAAGTAAACCAAAACAATTACTGTACATACCAATGTATAACTGAAAACTGTTGGAGATGGGGTCCCCTTCAGATGGTACAATGGTCCAGGTGTAAAGTCCTTCATCCTCCTCTCTCACCTTCTCTAGAAAATGTTTCAAACCAAGTGGTTTCCCTGCATATGCCAATCCATCCTTCCTCTCAACTATGAAATTTTTGATGACTGTACCATCCATTACAACTGGGTTAAAAACCACATAGGAGACTGAAGAAGATTTAAGGTATTCTTAAATAAAACAAGAAGACAATGAGTGCTCCCCAAAACAAAGCAAGGACAAAGGAACATAATTGCTACAATATATATATACTACTCACATATATGTTGTAAAACCATGCAGAGAGCCATAAGTCAGTATAAAATGTTATTTATAGTCCAAGCACATGCAAGAAATAAGATTAATATTCACATCAAAAAGGAAATTTAGTTTAATTAAAATTAATTAATTTTATGACCATTGGGAAGAAAGTTCAAATAACTCTCTTGCAGTGCCTGGATTGAGATAGTACTTTGCACCAGGGAAGGTCATGAAATATCTTTGCTCTCAACAGGTTTGGACCAATAATCTTTAGATCAACGGTCAGGTATGTTACCACTGGATTATGGTGCCCTTGTATTCATGAAACAAGAGCTGTCAGAGGACAGCATGCTCGACTATTCAAAATGCTTGTTGGTAAATCAAATGAAATCTATTTCAATTCCTGCCCTTCACATACCTTGTATATAATAATAGTCAAAAAAATGATATACCTTGATAGTCTGATACTCCTTAATATTTTCATGAAATCTAAAATCAATCCCATGCCTAGTTACTGAGACATAAGCATAATAACACTATGCATGCAAAATTTAAGCAAGTATCCAAGTTAGAAAAGGGCCATAATTTGTATAAAATTCAGTCCAAAAGTTATCCCCCTTGGTTTTCTGATGCCCCTGAATACACTCCTTAACTTTCTGGTCAATTCCATAAACAGTTTCTGAGATATAAGCTGGATAGTAGCTGGAATGCAAAAATTTAACCAAAATTCTAATTAAAAAGGGGGCCATATTTTTAATATAGTCCATCAAGTATTATCTTCCTTTATAGTATGATACCCCTAAACATATTAAAGATGTTTCAAATCAATCCCATGCCTGGACTCTGAGATATTAGCATGAAAGTAACTTGCATGCAAAACTTTAACCAAAATTTCTAAGTTAAAAAGGGCAATAATTTGTAACATATTCCATCAAGAGTTATCTACCATGAAAGTATGATACCCCTAAACATATTAAAGATGTTTCAAATCAATCCCATGCCTGGATACTGAGATATCAGCATGAAAGTACCTTGCATGTAAAACTTTAACCAAATATTTTAAGTTAAAAAGAGGCCATAATTTGTAACATATTCCATCAAGAGGTATCTACCATGAAAGTATGATACCCCTAAACATATTAAAGATGTTTCAAATCAATCGCATGCCTTGATACTGAGATATAAGCATGAGAGTATCTTGCATGCAATACTTTAACCAAAATTTCTAAGTTAAAAAGGGGCCATAATTTGTAATATATTCCATCAAGAGTTATCTACTTTGGTTGTCTGATGCCACTAAACATATTCATTTTAAAAAAAATTGCATGCAAAACTTTAACCAAATTTTCTGTTGCATGCAAAACTTTAACCAAAATTTCTAAGTTAAAAAGGGGCCATAATTCATATTAAATTCAGTCAAGAGTTATCTACTTTGGTTGTCTGATGCCCCTGAACATAAACTTTCAAGTCAATACCATAAACGGTTATTGAGATATAAGGTTGATAGTAACTTGCACGCAAAACTTTAACCAAAAGCTGCAACGCCAACGCCGACACAAGGGCAACTACAATAGCTCTCATATTATTCGAATAGTCAAGCTAAAAAGGGGCCATAATTTATATTAAATTCAGTCAAGAGTTATCTAACTTGGTTGTCTGATGCCCTTGAACATATTCATAAACTTTCAAGTCAATACCATAAATGGTTATTGAGATATGTTTGATAGTAACTTGCGTGCAAAACTAACCAAAAGCTGCAATGCCAACGCCGACACAAGGGCGAATACAATAGCTCTCATATTCTTGGAATAGTCGAGCTAAAAAATGTGTTTCACTTCATCCTCTAAGCTCTGGATTCCAATGTTTATATACATTATCCAATTGTCCATCCATTTAACCGTGATATAATGTTATGCATGGTTTTAATTATGTTACTGTTCATGAGCAGTCAAGCTTGCCATGACAAGGAAAATTAAATGTGGGGGTGTCATTTTAGACTGCCAAAATAAGAGATTGGTATTATGTGTTATGGAAAAATGTGTGAATGGAAATCTGCTGAAAAAATTTTTTTATGGCCAGTAGTATATATTTTAGTACCCAAATAATGTCTGATATTTTTTTTTTTAATTTAGAAACTTGAAACAGAAATTTTAGACATTTTCAAGACGGCATGAACCATAGAAAAGAACTTACATAGTGGAACTGAATAACCCTCTCTTGTCACCTGCAGGTTTTTACTTGGGTAATGATTGACAGACTGGTATTTGGCTTCAAATACATGTACTTCAATTGATGCACTTTGACCTGTAAATATAAAAAAATAGTTATGTAAGCACCATCATTTTCTATTACAAAATTTACTCTAATCCATTTTATTGATCTTTTTACTGACCAATGAATACAGTTTTATTTGAATCATTTTTTTTTATTTCCTGATCACTACACTGGGATATCAACAATGACCAACATCACAGTGAATATATGGATTGTTTGTGACATTTTGCAAGCATTTAACAATGCTATACCTGAAGATAATCCTTACCAAACAGGTTATAGTGGGGCTTATTTCTTTATCTTCCAAACCTGGAAATGTCAATCAGAATAGTATGCTTTGTTGGAAGGTTGTTCCAATCTATGTCAATTTAACCCTTTCCCTCATAGAGGAAACCATGAAAAGACCTATGCGAACAACATAAAACCAGATCAGCCTGCGAGTTACTCACAGGCTGATCAGGTTTTATGCTGTTCGCTGCTCCTCAGTGGTCTGGAAATGCAGACTTTATAATTAAATTTGATAAGGTTTAACTGTGGTTTTCTGCAGATCAAGCTTTATGTGGTACCTATTAAGTGCATCAAAATGAATCTATATGAGGAAAGGGTTAAAAAAATAATAAAGATAAATCCAACAGGGATATTAACAAACCTGTTGTTTCATGATTCTACTGTGGATGATTGATTCAAACTAAATGTGAGGGTCTTTTTTCCTTAAACTTAATTATGATTACATATTAATTATTTAGCTTTTTTTCCATCATCATCATCATCATCATCATCATCATCATCATCAACATCATCAATTTTCATATGCAACATTTCCAGATCTTTATTAACTGTCTGTGTTTTCTTTGGCCTGCCATATAATTTTACACTACAAGCCTCCCTCCCTCTATCATCCTTGGGTATGTTGCATAATTGGAGTTTTCCACTGATTTCTATGCAACAGCAGGGATGTAAAATTCCATTCGCTCTTTCAAGTGAAAAATAGTGCAGGGCAAGTGAAAAATCACATTTCTTTGTAATTTTCTTTATTTTCTGTCACAAATTCAGGATAGGCTAGGCAGGGCTCGTGATAATTGTAGGAATTTTACACTCCTAAATGATGAATTGCAAAAAGAAGTTTTGAGGACTATATTCAAGTAAATGATTAGATAACCTAATAAATTCACTGGGTTATTTAGATGATCTAGTTTACAATCAAGCACCACCACAAAAATGACGACAACGACCCAGCAATCATAATAGCTCAACTTTTTTTCGAAATAGACAAGCTAAAAAGAACATGGGTTTGTTTTGAGGAGCAGCTGACCTTGTCCCAAATGGAAAATATTCCCTTAACAATAGAGAAAGGTGGGGCTTAAGTTTTCACTTGAACTTAGAAGGCCCATTTTACAGCACGTACCTCCGTTGCTGGTGCTGGTTGATACACTCGATGGTATAACCGGAGTCAACACCGATTCCTTTTCTGACAGGCTCTGGCTATTCTGATTATCCCGCTTGCCTGTGCTGTTAATGGAATTTGTTCTGACCTGGCTGTTGCAGTTACCCCCCTCACTGTTGTTTACAGAATTCAAACTGCCCTGGCTGCTCTGATTGCCTCCCTCCCCATGGCCACTCAATGAACTTGACAAATCCTGGACATTCGCATTCCCTCCCTCTGGTGGCATATTTATGGAGGTTTCTGAAGATTGGCTGCTATCATCTTGGATATCTGTATATACATGTTTGGGATTGGTCTCTGGTAAGTTCACCTTTGATTCTTGCCCTGATAAAAAACATAAATCATTTTAGTTTATTTATTCAAAAAATAAGTTAAACTAGAGCTATCACTGAAGGTGATTAATACTCCCGCAAAATACTTTGATACAGGAGATGCCAGAATCCAGGTGGAGCATAGATAAGAACCTGTATACATAGTATATTGATTATGATAGTAAGTAATGAGTAAGTAAAGTCCTTATTTAAAGTGGATGGAGAGTCAGTTATGGTTGTTTGTATGATATCTGAGTAATGTTCCGATCAAGAAAAACAGAATTAAACAAAGAAAGATAATTCAAAAATGGCACCACGGCAATAACTCTGTAATCCTTGAGATAACTCAAGTAAAATTTATGTAAAGCATATCTCCACTGATTATCAATGCACACACAAATTTGAACTGAATCGGTTAAGAAATACAGAAAAAGTTCAAGTCACAAGATATTTAGAGTCAAATCAGGGGCAATAACTCTGCAATTCTTGAGATAACTCAAGTGAAATTAATGTCACGCACCTCTCCACCTGATTATCAATGCAAACTCAAAATTTGAACAGAACTGGTCAAGAAATGCAGAAGTAGTTTGCGTCACAAGTTTTTAGGATGGACGGACAACTAACATTTCGACAAACCAACAGACCGACAGATTGACTCAGGGATTTACACTACTTTTGATTTTCAGGGGTCCACTGGACTCAGGATCCTTAAAAACAGGGGTCCATCATTAATTTCAGGGGGTCCAAGCTATTTAACCTCACCAAAATATACTACTCAAAATTTGCTAAGGATCACTAGCTATTTTCCAGAAGAGTTATAAGTCTTGCGACTTTGAGGGCATGGAATGTTAAAGTAAATTTTAAAACTTTTTTTTTCTGCGCAGATGTGTTGTTACTATACCAAAGCCATTATCTTTAACTAAAAGTATGTATTCCAGATCCTTAAAATTGAGAAATTTATTAAATTTAATAAGTGCAAATTTTGAGAATTCACATTAAAATTTGACTAGGTGGATAACAGACATTCTTGTTTTCTTACAGTATCATTTCAAGCATCCTTAACAAGTATTCCTTGTAGAAAACAAAAATATCTGGATATTCAAAATTCTGTTATACACCGTCTGCAACTGAATCACATAATCATTGAGTTCACTAACAGTATTTTCAACGCTTTGATCGTGATCAGCTTTAATAGCGGTTGCGAAATTTGAACGCATATTTAAGACTTGTAAGCTGTTCATGTAGACATCAGTGTCTTGATGACGAATTAATAAGGAGTTTTGAAAGTTTATGCAACCCTCTGTAAAGGGATTTGATGAGCTTTTCGCCGAAATGCAGGTATTACAATACGTACATGCCTTCGTCACGGAACTGTTGCCATTTAAATTTTTCAAGCCATATACTGAAATTTCTGCTCACGTTTTGATTTTGAGGAAGATTGTAACTGTAATCAGGGTGACCAGTTGACAATAAATTTTCATGTTTCTCGTCATCGCGATCTTTTCTTTTGCCCCATAAACTTCTTAAGTCAGTTTGTGTTTGCCATGCTTAACTTTGATAAGACATGTGAGCGGAAGCGTTCAATGATTGGACGCTAATTTTAAAAGGCACAGTGATTGGCTTGTAAATTTAACTAGTTAAATATAGCGTTGGAAATTCCAAGAGATTTACGAAGACATTTGATAATGAATTGGCACAGATATTCTGGACAATTCGTGCGTACACATGGACGCAGACTTTATTTTTCGGTGCGTACAGTCTGTGATTCATGCGTATATGGACGCAGGATCCTGCGTCCGGTAAATCCCTGATTGACTCCTTTATACCTCCTCTCAAAATTTAATTGCGGGGGTATAAAAAGTTTTTTGACAAGTTTTGATATCTGTACATATAACTTTAATATATCAAAACATATCAAAACATATGTCAAGGCCACACATGGATCAAACTCCAGAAAAAACTAGGTCAAAGTCACCATGACTATTTTACCTTAGACTGCACAGTGTTTTTTCTGCTTACTAGGAAACATTTTAAGTAATTACATGTAAAAGTAACTAGATAGTAAGCTGTATTAGGAAGAACATATATGGGAGCTGAAGCCTGTACTTCAAAGGTCAGGGTCAACAGTTACAATTCAAACACTCTAAAAGGAACTTACTGGGTAAAAGTGGGGCAGCGGCAGGACCCCCTGAAACAAAAAAATCATATGGTATATTTTTTTAAGTTGTGAATTACATCTGACTTGGCAGTGGCTTTTTTTTTTCAGCACATCTGGGTAGGACCCATACTAGAGAAAAGATAAACAGATCTCTTTTGGAAAAAAATGAAAGGTTGCAATTAATTTGGGAGCTAGTGATGTAAATAATGAAATACATATGTTCCTACATTATATGTATAATTTCAAGGAATATAGTCTAAAAGATTAAATTTAAAAATATATCCTTTTATTTTTCTAAATTAAATTAAAATTTTAAAAACAAAATTGTTAATAAAGAATCCATATATAATATGATCAAACGCAGCTTCAGTTTGCAATGCTTATAATCAAATCTATTTTTTATCTTTACCTTTGTGAAAGTAGAGTTTTTCAATTTTTTTCTCTATACCTTTTCCAACACTTCATGGCAAGAACATAATTCCAAGGCAGTTTCAATCAATTTTGGCTTTCATTTAAGAGTGATGAACACCTTGATATACATGTACACATGTATACAGAGTCCATGACTTAAATGTCAGGAAAATGACATTGGGAGCATGAAGTTATGTGCAATCTTTCAGCAAGAAGTTACAAATTCATACGCTAGAGATAAGTGTTAGCAGCAGAGCCTGTAACTTTGACTGCAAAGGCCTCAAACATCCTGCAGTCAAAAGAAATCCTTGTGCAGAGCATAACCTTCTAATTCATGGATAACCCTTAATTATATCATTACCTTCTGGAAAACCTTCTAATTACATGGCATAACATAACCTTCTAATTACAAGGCATAACATAACCTTCTAATTACATGGCATAACATAACCTTCTAATTACATGGCATATCATTACCTTCTAATTACATGGCATAACATAACCTTCTAATTACATGGCATAACATAACCTTCTAATTTCATGGCATAACATAACCTTCTAATTTCATGGCATAACATAACCTTCTAATTTCATGGCATAACACAACCTTCTAATTTCATGGCATAACATAACCTTCTAATTTCATGGCATAACACAACCTTCTAATTTCATGGATTACTAAGTATGTACTGTTGCTTTGTTTAGTATCAGTACCTTGACCAATAGCAAGGGATCTTGGAGGAACTACATGGTGCAAGGCACCTTGGGTTCTTCTAACTCTAGGGTTAAGGGGTTACAAAGGTATTCAGCTGACAAGAATTTTAATTTCCCTCGGCATGTGACGCCCTTGAGAACATGGCCTTGGGTTAACATCATGACACAACCACTGGCTATACAACAACAACATACAAACTGGTCAAGTTGTAAACAACCCATCATTGTTGATCTAAACTGGTTACTATGGCAGTGGTGATATGTTTAAGTTTTTGCCTTTTGTTTTGACTGTTCCTCAAGACCCGTTTATTAATACAGGGTCACAAAGAATCTGAATCACAAACTAAATGACAAGAGGGTTTGTTAAATGGGAGATAACAAATTTAGTCAAAATGGGCTTAAGAGTTATGGCCCTTGACGGGAATGAAGTCTTTGCAATAGTGAACAAGTATTAGAAGTTTGATGACATAATGTTAAATAGTTTAGAAGTTATGACCATGATTAAAGTTTTAACCACAAGGACACCAATGACAACGCCAACAATATTCATGACAGAAACTCAAGGATTGTAATATACATATATAATATTTTAAAAAGGCTGGCCCGAGAATTACAAGAAATAAGTGTGCCACCCCTGGCAGCCATATTTTAACAGCCTGGATACTGACCCAATGGAAATCATTTCCAAAATATTTTCAAATCAGCCTAGTAGTTATGCAGAATATTATAAATTTTTACCAGTGTTTTCTATTAACTGCCATGTGTAACAAGATTGCTGCATGGAATCAATATTTCTATATGCATTAAAAGTGGACAACTAAAGGAGTATCCCTGCAAAGTTTGATCAAAATTGGATCATTGATTTAGAAGGAAATCTTGTTCGAAGAAATTGTTAATGTTAATAATAGACGACAGAAGAGGACCACTGAAAAAAATTTGGTTGTGTTACTGCAAACACTTTTTTAATGAATGCCATAGATTCCATACCATTTTGTATTCCACCATTTGACACCTTGTCAATTTTTATCAGCTCTTCTGTAAAATAAAAAAATGCAAACAAAATATTATTATTATATATATGTCAAACTGTTCTATGTATCCTATTCATTCATCAATACACTTTAATTAATTATCACCACTTTGATTCATTGTATAAAATGGTATTAAACTTCTTGTAAACTGAGATGTAAGACAAATATAAGATAAATAAGAATATTCTTTAGAACACATGTGTCACCTGCTGAGGCATGACAGAAAAAGTGTGACGACAGACAGAAAAACAGACGATGGATAAGTGATCCCTATGTGTCACCTCTGTTTACAGCAAATGACACAAAAATCAGAGTTTTCAGAAGAAAAATTTCAAAACAATTATATGTGTCAGTGTTTGAACATTTTGTGATAGTTCAAGATGTATTTTAGGTCAATTATCTAGTCTTTACTGCATCTTGGTATTTGGTTAAGCAAAGAAATATTTATGAAAACATGTAAAATAGTCTTAATATATATCTTTGTTCTATCTATGTTATGTTTCAAATTAATCCCTTGAACAGTATTAAAAAAACAAACACATGGAGGCAATTAAAAATTATCAAAAATAAAAATGGTTTGATGGAGTTATCTGTCCTTATCATGAAAAAGTGTTTTTGAAAAACAATTAAAAAATGAGAACTTTAGTCATTTAAACAAAACAAGAAATCACTTTTTTATAGAGTTAGTTTTATGTAAATGTATGTTGATTTTACTTGTAAAATTTCAATAATTCTGTCTTTGGAGTGTAATCTGAAAGCTTGGTGCAAAACTATGGTATCTGCAAACAAAGGACTGCATGAAATGATGCAAAACCAGGTTTTCAAGTGTCGCTCTAGGCAACCAGACTACCCTTTATTTCCAATCCTTTTTTGTAAAAGCAAACATATGAAATCACACATATTGTCATCATAAAAGATCTTTATCACCTGAACGCTTATATTTTAATTCTAGGTTTTTTTTTGGCTCGTTTTGACGACCGATAATGGGTCATGTTCCCAATGCCAAGTATGTTTTTCCCCAATTTCAAAGAGAAAATTCCCAATTCAAGGAACAAAAAAAGATATTGCCATTTTTACCGAGTGTCTGGGGTTGATAGAAGTAAGTCTAAATGGTCTGAATGCTACAAGGGTTGAATGAACCTAATATTTGATTTTTTGTTTCATTTGATATATATAATAGGGTGTTGATATATATATGATAGGGTGTGAGTTTTTCCCAATTTTGTCTAAAACAATGCGAAAATATTCCCAATTCTGGGGGTCGGGTCATGTTCCCAAAATGGTGAGAAAAAAAACTGAAGTTTTTTTTTTGTTTTTTGTGTTTTTTTTAGCCATTTTACATATTATTTCCTTCCCTATGTTGATGACATCATAATGTGCTTGATGACATGATAAGTACAGGGGAATTAAATCAGTCACTGCAATTTAATATGATCATAATACCTCAATCTTAAAAGAGTTATTTGACTAGAACAAAAAAAATCCATTTTTATTAAAAGTGACCTTGACCCTATTGACCTGAAAATCAATCCCAGTTATATTCCTCATCTCATAAGGTATTTAACCTCTAATTCTGATCATCATAATTCAATCCAACAAGAAGTTACTTGGTGGTAACAAAAGATCTATTTTCAGTAACAATGACCTTCACCTTGACCCTTTTGACCTGAATACTGATCCCAATCTTCCTCTTCTTATCAGCTGTCTACCTACTAAATCTGATTATCATACCTCAGCTATTTAACGGAAATAAAAAACCTATTTTTAATAACAAGGACTTTGACCTTGACCCTCTCAACCTGAAAATCTATCCCAATCTTGCTCTTCCTATAAGGTATCTAAATACTGAGTATTAAAAATGTATCTCAATTCTATAAGGAGATATTTGATGGGAACAACATGTTTAATTAGGGATGGGTATCGCAAGAATTTTGATTTGATACAACGCGTTCTTAATCTGATACTATACAATATGCGATCCATGATCTGATGCAATAGCATCACTGTAACATCAGATTTCCCTAAAAGCAATTATTTTAATCAGCTTAATTATATTATGTAATTATTTTGATAAATTAATGTAACAAAATAATCTCTCCAAGTATCATAAATGAAGTGTGCCTACTCTCACAGCTGAAATGCACTCAGATCCTCAAATAGAATTCTGTTTGTGTAAAAGATTTATCCATACCTGAAATAGACCAATGGGAAATCTGTAGAACCTTACCTAATCTCAGTCCATTCACATTGTGACCAAGTTTGAACAAGATCAGTTCATATTTGTAAGAGTAAGAAAGCAGTAACTGTTCCTTTATCAATTTTTCATCAATTCAAGGGTCATAATACCATGTTGTCTGGGACATAGAGGTTGGTTATCAAACTTGGCTGAGATATTGTGATCATACATATTGTAACCAATTCTGGTAAAGATTGGTTCATGTTTGTCAGAGTTAGGGAGTGAGCACTGTTTATTTAATCATTTTTCATCTATTCAAGGTCCATTACTCCGGAATGTCTAGGACAATCTGGCTGGTTATGTAAAAGAACAGAGATATCGTGCCCATTTATACTGTGACCAAGTTTGGTAAAGATCCATTCATATTTGTTCCTGTTTGAGAGCAGACAACATCAGTGGACACCGCCCATCCACCCACAAAGCTACTGCAGGTGAATTTATAATACGTCCCATCTCTGACGGGCATATAAAAATATGGGTTTTGCCGGGCCAGAATTACGATATACCGATAATATTTGTAATACCCCTCATCCTTATAATTGATGCCTGCCAAACAATGTTACCCATAATAATAACCAGGATGTTCCTTGAAAACCTGGTTAATAATAAAAGAGTGATTACAATAATTTTGCACCAAGCTTTCAAATTGGACTACTGTGTACACAATGAGCGAGATTTGATGAATGTAAGATTTAACTTCCTCAGCTTTATGTGCAGATGTAAACAGACTTGCCTGACCGTCTGGGTGAATATTTCTTCTTCCTAGAATACAAACAACAAATCACCACAGCAACCAAAGCAATGACAAGGAGGACACCAATGATGGCTATAGGAATTAAAACCTTGCCGACATCATCATCTGAAATATCAACAAAAGGGAGAGTCAAAATCTTTGTTATTTTGATATACATATATATCAAGGCCTCAAAGCAAAAAACAATACATCTTCTCCAACAAGTTATGAACTACATGTAAAATAATTTGAACAATTTAACCCTTTCCCTCATAGAGGAAACCATGAAAAGACCTATGCGAACAACATAAAACCAGATCAGCCTGCGAGTAACTCGCAGGCTGATCAGGTTTATGCTGTTTGCTGCTCCTCAGTGGTCTGGAAATGAGGACTTTATAATTAAATTTGGTAAGGTTTAACTGTGGTTTTCTGAAGATCAGGCTTTATGTGGTACCTATTGAGTGCGTCAAAATGAGTCTATATGAGGGAAAGGGTTAACTGGTGTTGCAGGCAACACATGAGTCCCCTACTGGTGAGGTACATAATTTTCCCATTACCAAAGCAACCAGAATTTTGGTCAGAAGAAAAAGAAAAAAAAAAAAAATGATGCATAATCTCCATACTGCCATCTATTCATATTTCAAGTTTCATAAAAATATTTTTAGTACTTTTTGAGTTATCACAATATATTGTTTTATTTGCCATATTTTAAGTCTATTTGTTGTCATAGCAACCAGATTTTTCAACCTAGGAAGAAAAAAAAAAGATGTTCATAATCTCCATACAGCCATCTATCCATTTTTCAAGTTTCATAGAAATATCAGTACTTTTTCAGTTATCATGGGATCAGTTTTTGCAGACGGATGGACTGACAGACGGACGGACAGAGGGCAAACCTATAGTCCCCTCTGGTTACACCAGTAGGGGACTAAAAAGAAATACTAAGCTATTTATTTCTTATATTCATGATTTTTTACCCATTATTATCTGGCAAAGCCAGACAATTAACCAACTTGATGGCATTTCTGACAACAGTATGTTGTGCCTGGGAAGATCAAAAAGCCTAATCCTTTACCTTATGAATATTCATGTGCAATTTAATTATTTGGTGAATATTAATTGGTTGATTTTTAAATGGTTTTTATAAAAATGAATTTTTCTTTGCCACAGATGTCTGTAGAAACTGAGCTACAATATTGTATGACCAAACAGAGGAGACCCTGATCAGACAGCTGATCTGGGTCTACTCTGTTTGCCTATGTGTCAAAATGAGTCTATATGAAGTAAAAGGTTAATCCGCAAAGATGGTTTGAACCCGAATCTTTCAGATCTGCAGTCACTGTGTCCATTGTTTCTGTGTATTATCAAGCCATTCAACAACCTAGCATGGTGTGAAAAGGAGGATACTGATGGAAAAGGGTTAAAATTTAAACTACTTAAATATAACAGCTGCAGGTCTTACCTGGATTTTTAACCTTGTCTGGTGCTGAAAAGCAAGTGCCAAGAAAAAACATAAGTTATCAAATTATACAGAACCCAGACAAATATACATAGTAAAGATCATTCATTCATTAATTATATGGAAAATGTTAAAATATTATTACAAGTGCCTTTTGTATGCACTCCTCCCCATCCTATCATGACATTTAACCCTTTCCCTCATAGAGGACACCATGAAAAGACCTATGCGAACAGCATAAAACCAGATCAGCCTGCGAGTAACTCGCAGGCTGATCAGGTTTTATGCTGTTCGCTGCTCCTCAGTGGTCTGGAAATGAGGATTTTGTAATTAAATTTGTAAGGTTTAACTGTGGTTTTCTGCAGATCAGGCTTTATGTGATACCTATTGAGGGCGTCAAAATGAGTCTATATGAGGGAAAGGGTTAACTCAGATGACTGATTAACTGACAATCTACTTGGCTTATATACATGTATCTATTGTAGGTTTATATCTTTCCACTGGGTTTGAAACCATGCGAAAGGAGATAATTCAATAAACAAACATTAAACAACCAGTTCTATCTTAAATGATGTGACTAAATCATATGTGCCAAAAAGGATAGATTAACATCATATTTTATTTTAACAATAATAAAGCCAGACCATCTTAATTCACTCTATATAACACAATAATGGTAAGTTTGCGCAGTTCAATAATCAAATAAACAATTACGTTTGCTGCACTCTTGAGATGTATTTGTGATATTTTCCCACTCCAGTTCCTCATTACAGTAGATGACAGCTGAAGTCATATTGTTGTAGTTGCACGTGAGATTGCACGTGAAATAGACGGAGTAGAGAGAATTGCTGTAGCCTGGGTCACACACCCATCTGTGGTCCTGCTTACTAGCTGGTGGAGATCCACAGCCTTAGTACAGAAATAAAACAACAAAGATTAAATCCAAACTTCTTTTCCATCAACTTGGAAACAAGCCTTTACAATTTACATGTATACTAATCTTTCTGGACCATTCCTTGGTTGAGCCAGGTTGCACCACTGGGGAGGTCTAGCCCCAGCAGATCCCCTATCCCATGTGAGTAGTCAATGAACATAACCACTGGACCAAGGTTTATATCTTCAAGTTGTACATTTATATACAACAAGTTATATTGAGTAAACTTCACTTGTAAGTAAGGAGATTGGTTTTGAGCAAATTCCCAATTATAGCCAACATTTTCAGGTACCTATTTGTCCCTTTCTTTATTTTATTGACTACTGACTATTTGGGTTTACTGTCGCTTTGATAGTATTTCAGTATATAGCAATGTCCAGTTTATTACAGGTGGAGGAAGACCCTAAATGCACGGAGGCATTCGGGTAGAACCACCAACCTACTGCAAGCCAGCTGGAAGGCTTCCTCACATGAATATCCGAATGATCCTGCCGGGATTCGAACCCACGTGGTGAGGGGCTGAATGAGTGTTGAAACAACTTTACCCTCTCAGGCATGGAGGCCCCCCTCTTTATTTTATAGCATTAAAGTATGTTTATAGCGATGAAGAATGTAGAACAATTATATGATATAAATTATAAATCATTATCCATGAATCATTTCATTCTAGGAAGTCAATATAAGCATAGATAAACACTTAGTATTAAATCGTCCCCTCCACCACAATCCACTAGAAACATCATTGTAATAAAGCGCACCATCTTTCAGTCATACAAAAACGGTGAAACAGACTGTAATATACAGCAAGTATTCATGACATTCAGTCAAAAACAAGTCTCCAGTTGCACGAAAGAGAAGTGTTTTGATAAAACAACTTTATATTTATCAAAGGAACTGCATGTTATTTATTCAGAATACTTAATTGATATTTCTTGAATACAAAGTATAATATGTTTCAGCAAGATGTCATGATCAACAAACAATGTTATTCCCCCACCCCCGTGAGTAAAGGAATATCTAACAATGAAAATCATTTAAATACTCATTCAGCACTGTCTCACATCATCATCCCTAAGTAGGTCAAAAGTAAGGCCTTAAATTAAAACTTGAGCTATCACTAAAGGTCCTGCTACACCACCTTTACTCAGTAATATGAAAAGATATTGAACTTTTGGAAAGAGGGAGACAAACAGACAGGACAGGAAAGGATCACTGATGGGTTAGGACATGGCAAGATGGTATTGAACAAGACCTGGCAGGATGGGATAGGAAAAGACATGGCAAATTGGGATAGGAAAAGACCTGGCAGGATTGGATAGGAAAAGACATGGCAGGATGGTATGGGACAAGACATGGCAGGACGGTATGGAACAAGACATGTCAGGATGGTATGGGACAAGACATGGCAGGATGGTATGGGACAAGACATGGCAGGATGGTATGGGACAAGACATGGCAGGATGGTATGGGACAAGACATGGCAGGATGGTATGGGACAAGACATGGCAGGATGGTATGGGCCAAGACATGGCAGGATGGTATGGGACAAGACATGGCAGGATGGTATGGGACAAGACATGGCAGGATGGTATGGAACAAGACATGGCAGGATGGGATAGGAAAAGACATGGCTTGATGGGATAGGACAAGACATGGCAGGATGGTATGGGACAAGACATGGCAGGATGGTATGGGACAAGACATGGCAGGATGGTATAGGACAAGACATGGCTGGCTGGTATGGGACAAGACATGGCAAGATGATATGAGATAAGAGGGCATGGGCATGATTCCTATATAGCTACACATTACTTTGTGAAGATTGGCTATGAATGTTAAAATGTTGAAGAAATATATACTTACTAGGTACCTCTCCTCTATTACAGAAAGAATATTTTTTCAGTGTATTTTCTTTGTCTGTCAAAATGTGTTCAATATCATCGCCATATTGTTCGTAATGTGCCAGGCATTCTTTCTGCTGCATGTATGCATAATTACTGCTCGACAAGGCTTTTTCCTCACAGATTTTACAATGCAGGATGGAGTTATACTGGGTAGGGCTTTTGTACACACTGAAAATATAAAGAAAATCACTTTTAAGGTTAAAGTTAGTCGGTCACATCGGCTTATATTTCTTTTTCCTGGGCTTGGTGCAAAAACCAATGTCGGTGCGTCTTTATTTATATGTGGTTACATGTACCATAGTTTCACAACAAGCCCACAACTTGAGTTCTATGCCCCTGGGTGTGCAGTCAGAAGCATGGCCAGTTAGAAAAACAAAACAAGAGGGCCATCATGGCCCTATATCGCTCACCTGAGTACCACTGCTCTAAAGGCAACCTTAAATATTATGGACCATAACTCCCATACAAGACATAATAATCCTTTGTTTATTATCATTATGTATACATCTAATAGTCACTAATGTTACCATCAGGCTTGTGTAAATTTATTTTCTAAATAATCCCTTGGAAGCTGAATTTTAAAGGGATCAGTTTTGCTCTTGTTTGAGCAGATTTAACTGGTAGAGGGTAATGATGTGATCATTTTTGCTAAATGAAATTAAATACTTTTTTAGAGAAGATCATTAATAAAAAACAAAACAAAAAATACTCTGGTATTATTCAAATGGTTGCCATGGCAACCAAAGTTCTGCATGGATCAAGATTATTTTAGCAACATTAGAAGAGAGTTACTCATGTATCAAACACCTGTGCCAAAAAAATATAAAATATGGCCTGCAGTTTTTGATTCTTAAATGGGTCTCTGTAGTTTTCACTATATACATATAAGAGTCAATATCAAATTTCGTCTAAATTGCTGTCTTTCTAGATTTTGCAATGAAAACTGTACAAAAAGTTGCATTTTACGGTGCCAACAGACAAAGACTGTTAAGTTCTTTGTAAATCATGTATACATTTGCTTCATAATAACATTTGAGTTATTTCCCACACATTTTATTACCCCTCATTGACCATAATTGGACTGTCCCTCATCAGTGTCGCTCATATACTCTGATTCATAATAGGTAGAAAATGCATTACAGCTACTAAAGTCTGCTGAAGTTTCATTGACTAAGGTCTTATTTACACAATAAAAGCGTAACTTTAATAATTTCTTTTGTAGCATTTGCTACTGATTTCGTTCAAAATTTAACTGTCCCCAGGAAAAGCGTCACTCCTGTAACAAAGATGTACTAATGCAAAATAATAACTGATCCCCCAAGTCTTTTGAAAGTGATCTCCCTTAAAACACTTTATCAACTTCCTGTTGTACAAGTGGAAAACGCGGCATTTTGAAAAACTTTGAAAGAAGATGCATCTGATGCCAGAAAAGCAAGTACATACTATGCATAATTTTTGATCGGGTCACATCTGTTACACTTTTATCTTTTTTTTCAACAGATATTGCATTAATATGTTTGTGCAATTGATTCAGACAAGTTGTGTATTTTGTATAAAAAGTGTTTACCCCAACTAGTGAGACTTCATGTGGTTTGAAATATTTTTTTATTACGAATATATCACTCCTGTAACAGTCACTCCCGTAACATGCTTTTTTGTAACAGGAGTGACTACAATTGTTACAGGAGCGACTTTTTCGTCATTTTAGCAGATATTTATTTTGTATCATGACAAACTTGTTGATGTTTTGTGCTATTCTTGCTGTTGGGATATCATTTTTATATTAAGTGTATGTTATCATCAGCTATATGTGCATGGGATCCAGAGAACAAATAAATTGATTAATTTCTGTTACAGGAGTGACTGTTACATGTTACAGTAGTGACATTTCTTTGTTTACAAAAACATACTTGAAATGTATGTAAGATTAGAAGATGAAATAAGACTCCTGCCAATTCTCTATCACTTTAACCATTTCATACATATTTTGCATTTTATCTTAATTCATGGAACCAACCTTTGGTGAAATTTTGTTACAGGCGTGACTTGTCTATTCATTTTTCAGTTCATTTGCTTACCCTCTTGTGGGGGTGTGTTTGCATATGGTTCAACTAAGAGAACAGCTGAATTAAGAGTCAGAATCATCATAGAGATGGTACTTCATGGAAAAATGTACCTAGACAATGATTTCCTGTCACAAGGACTTGATGAGAAAAGAAGGGCTAATAACCTCGCAAAACAATATGCACAATACTCAGAATGACTTTGAATGATGACTTAATAAAATAAAAACAATCTATGAAACAGAAGTTATGAAAATAAGGACAAATGGAAACTTCATGGGTATTTGGCAAATGCATTCATTAGCAAGTATACTGAAATTGGCTCTTTTTTTCAGTTTATCCAAAGCTTAAGGATGACTAACTGTCTGAAAAGATTTGAACAGGTTAATTCTTCCAAAACAGGTCAGGTGCAGCAATGTCCCAGTCTTAATAATGTGGACAAGTACCAGAGATGATATGGTAGAAAGTAATTGGGTTCCAAATCACTTCATTGTACTTCTGCCTGTGGAAGTACATGTAGACGAAACTAACAATAAAGTAGGGTGACAGGAATGTAAAACTGATGTGAGGTTTGAGACTGTGAGCTTTGAGGAAGCATTGGGACAGAGGAATAAGGTGAGGGGGCTGAGCTTATAATGAAGGAAGAGTGGAGAGGAATTAAAGTCAGGCGACCAAAGAGTGTGAAAAGAAAAGAAAGAGTCAGGGAACGAAGGCGAATAGTGAGGGTAAGGAGGGGGTCTGAGATCAGTAAGAGTCAGGGGGGCCAAGGAAAAGAGCCGGGGCCAAGGTCAGTAAGACATGGGAAGGAGAGTTAGGATCAGTGGTCTGAGATCAATAAGAGACAAGGGGCCAAGATCAGTAAGAGTCTTGGGGCTGAGGTAAGAGTCAGGGCTGAGGTCAGTAAGAGTCAGGGGGTCCTGGAGACTAATATGAACATACCAGAACCAGCACTCTGTGTTGGTAAGTATGTAGTTAAAAGATACAAGAACAGACTTTATCCAGGACTAGTGTTTGACTCTGGTGTTGATGATCTATTTGTACAGTGCATGTAACAGCTTGGTAGAAAGAATACCAGCTGCTTTTTTTAGGCCCCCAAAGATTGCATGACAGGTACTGGTATGACTACAGTAACATATCCTTGATACCAGAGCCAGTTAAGATTCAATCATCATCTTCTCATTACACAGTGAATGAAAGCCTCTGGCGATCCTTGTCTGAATTTCAGACTTCATAGTTCCTGATGACAATTTCCATTTTATTTGATACTTGAACCCATTCTCTTTTGTAGTGGTCTAGTAAATACTTTGTGACTACATATAAAGTGAACCCTCATTTTACCTACATTGATTAAACTTGCTACCTCGTTCTCGTTATACCCGTAAAAAATATTTTAACAAAATGTATAAAGCTCTGAAATGACTTTTAAATAAATATCTGAAACAGATACTTAAGACAGGTGAGCGCTTAAAACAGAAACATAGAAATGATATGGAAGTGCAGAAAACTCACAAGGAGCTGCCTGTACCTCTTGTTTCCTGCATTAAGTCTAATGTTAATGCTTTTTCAAAATTAGCCATATGAATCCTTTCAGCTGTGTTGTATCCCAGCATACAATGTGTTGAACTATTTTAATGCTATATGAAAAATGAAGCCAGAGCCAGATTACAGAGAGAAAATGTTGCACAATGTTTAACATTGGTACCCTGTTCCCCAGCAACTGCATATCCGGGATCCGACTGCCAAAGTTAAACCTTGAATAACATTTTCTCTTGTGCAACCAGGTTCAAGAGTTTGGATCAACTTGTTGATTCACTCACTGTAAGCACTGGTTTAAATCATTAAATGATGTCATTTGTACAATTTCCATCATTTAAAGTTCTGCTAAGAGTAATGAAATATTGCAATAACTGTTAAACTTTGAAGGTGACGGTGGTCATGGTTTAATATGTCACTTCTATAACATTTGGTCTTTCCTGTAACGAAATTGTGAGATACTGAAGTGTTTAAGAACCTTTCATTATATGAAACAACATTTTCTTATTCAGATGTAATTCTTAAATGCAATTGTTGACTTTACAACACCAAATGAACACCAAAAGATAACTTTCCTTATCAATTTGTCCTTTCTGTAACATTTTATGTCACTCATGTAACGAGTGAGTCCTACCTGTAACAACCACTATATTACAGAATAAAATTACAGAGTAATCACCATCTAAAACAAAAAATGTGGAAGTTTGACAAATTGCCATTGTCCTAGGCATCACATAACACGAGAATGATATATTTGCTGGTAAATATGTAATATCTGAATATTTTGCCTGCCAAAAAGCCTCAAAAATTCATTTTCAGTTGTAGAAATACATATAATTTACATTTTATGACTTTTTTTTTATTTCTTGCATAATATCAGCAAATAATCATTACTTTAATATGCCAACAAAGTATAAGTAAGATTTCTTAAATAGTTAGAGAATTAAGCTGGATATAAAAATTGTTACAGGAAGGACTCAGCCACCAACACACTGCATTTAAAGCTATTTTTTGTTTAAACTGTTGCTTATTTAGGTGGCATATTCAAGTTCCACACTCGGTTTGGTTCCTAAAGTTCATATAGTTAATGAAAGTTTGAATTGATAGCAGTCAGTTTTTGACTTTTACTCAAATCAGATTTAGACGAAAATTGATAATGACTCATAAGGCAAATTAACCCCGCCCCTGGCAGCCATGTTTTTTTTAAGAATCAGATTAATTTTAGCAATCTAGGAAGAGGGTTACCCAAGAAATATCTGTACTAAAACATTTTGAAATCTGGCCAGTAGTTTTTTTTTAGAAGTTTTCATATTTTTTCTTTTCCGTTGCCATGGCAACCAGAGATCTTCATGGATCATGTTTATTTTAAGAACTTTTGTGAAGGTTCACCCAAGGATCATCCCTGCCAATTTTTATCAAATTCTGTCCAGTGTTTCAGGAGTTTACTTAAGGATTTGACTTTCATTTGTCCAGGGGGCAAGTTACTTTGAACAGCTACTAGCCCCCAGTGAAAACAGGTTGCCCAATCTTGAAGTTAGTTGATGTTTGTTAATGTTTAAAACTAAATATGTGCAATATTAAGGTGGATTTTAGTTCATATGTATCAAAGACAATTTTTAAGCTTTTTACCCCAGATATACTATAGAAAATAAAAAAAACTTAAGATTTCAATTACATAAATAAACTTGCCCGCCAGGCTCTCTTCTTGGAAAAATCATTTGCCTGCAGTGATTTTATCCTGGCACAGGCAAGTGGGCGTCCACTTAAGAAAATCCCTGTGGTTTCAGAGATGTCGTTTAAAGATTTCACTATATGCATATACGGCAAATTTGCCCTGCCCCTGGCGGCCATGATATTTACGGATTGGAATAATCTTAGCAACCTTGGTAGAGGGTTAACCAGGGAACATCTGTACTAAAAGATTTTAAAATCTGGCCACTAGTTTTGAAGAAAATGATTTTTTAAAGTTTTCTTTTTTTTTTCATTACCATGGCAACCAGAGTTCTACATGGATCATGTTTATTTTAGCAACTTTTGTGAAGGTTTACCCAAGGATCATCCATTCCAATTCTGTCCAGAGGTTTCAGAGGATATGTCGTTTAAAGCAAGCTGCTGACGACGCATGACAGATGCAGGGTGATCCTAATAGCTCACCATGAGCACGGTGTGTTCAGGTGAGCTAAAAAAACATTACAGCAGACACAAGCTTACTGAAAATAGGAGCTAGAATCACACAGGTTTACTACTACTAATAGAATGTCAGTGCTCAAGAGTTCTCAAGTGTTTGATCACATTCAAAGTCACTGTGACCTTTGACTTGTGATCCCAAATTCAATTGGGTCGTCTACAAGTCATTACCCATACAACATCCTTATCCAGTTTGAGGCATATAGGTGCTAGCGTTCTGAAATTAAAAATTGGTCTGAAACAATTTTCAAATTCAAGGTTACTGTGACCTTGACCTTTACTCTACAGTCATCTCTAAATCAATAGTTGTCATCTTAAGGTCATGACCAAACATCCTTCATGTTTCAAGAATTCTTAAGTTATAAGTGGACTGACCATGCAACCTTTCCAAAAACACAAAAAAAAAAAGAAAAATGAAGGACATTTACTGTATGCATTTCTAATGATATTCTTGTGTATATATGCATGATTAGCACAGATTTCACACTATTTTGCAATATTTTCATATGTGTCTTTGAGTCAATTATTTGAACAAGAGAATCAGAAGAACCGATGGATGCTTCCCGAATAAATGTTAAATAACAAAGGTCAATAACTCCAAAATTATGCAAAGCAGAGTTGTGGTTCTTGTACACTGCACTTCTCCTCATTGAGATCTATCTACCTTAATATGAAGTTTCATATACTTATTGTGCTATACTCCGGACAAACTATAAGTATGAAAAATAACAAAGGGCAATAACTCCAAAATTACACAAAACAGAGTTATAGTTCTTGTACACTGCACTTCTCCTCATTAAGATCTATCTACCTTTGAAGTTTCATGTTGATACCTCTTATACTTTTTGTGCTATGCTCCGGACAAATTAAGTATGAAAAATAACAAAGGGCAATAATAAAATTACAAAACAGAGTTGTGGTTCTTGTACACTGCACTTCTCCTCATTGAGATCTATCTACCTATGAAGTTTCATGTCGATACCTTTTATAGATTTTGTGTTAAGCTCCGGACAAAATTATGATGGACGGACGGGACGGATGGACAAAGCGGCAATTATATGCTCTCCCTTCTAGGAGCATAAAAAGCATCTATTTGTTTGTGTATATACTGCTATGTAAAGAATATTTCTGGCACACATTTTTCATTTTACATCTTAGTACCTATATAAATGATTACCAACTATTTGTGTCCCAGTTATTGACAAATGTCGATAAATCATCATTGAGGAGAAAAACAACTAGAAATGTGGATATATATTAAATTAATATTTTTGACAGTGTAAATGATTAATTTAATATAAGTTAATATTCATAAGTTATTGGTCAGAAATGAAAGATTGATATTAGAATAGGGTATGTCAACAAAAAGGACTAAACAAGGGTAATATTACCTGGATAGAGACCAAAACAACTTGACCTGTGTTTTATCATATACAAATACAAGAGGGCCATGATGGCCCTGGGATCGCTCCCCTGAGAAACAGGTATTAGTGGGAGGAAAATAAAAAGCAAATATCTTATGATATTGTGGAAAATGGGCTCTGCCCTCTTCAAGCCATAAATCGAGTGAGTACTTTTGGACAAGAAGAATTTTCAAATTTGTACTACATACAATCATATAAGGAAGATGGGCTTAGCCCCCCTGGCAGCCATGTTTTTTTTACCAATCCCAATAATTTGAACAAACTTGGTAGAGAGTGACCAATGGGACATCTGTGCAAAAAAACTTTGAAATCCAGGCAGTACTTTTAGACAAGAAGAATTTTCAAATCTGAACTATATACATATAAGGAAAACAGGCTCTGCCCCCTGGCAGCCATGTTTTTCAGTGGATCAAAATAATTTGAACAGTCTTGGTAGAGAGTGACCTAGTGAACATTTGTGCCAAATAACTTTGAAATCCAGCCAGAATATTTTTGAATGTTTTTCTATCTACATATTAGGAAAACAGGTTCCGCCCCCTGGTGGCCAGGTTTTTAAACGGATCAAAATAATTTGAACAATCTTAGTAGAGAGTGACCTAAGGAACATCTGTGCCAAATAACTTTGAAATCCAGCAAGTACTTTTGGAGGAGAAGATTTTTGAAGGTTTTACTATATACATACAAGAGGGACATAATCAGATGGCCCTGAAATGATCACCTGATTAAATGCCTTTTATAAAACAGGCAAACTGAATATAAAATCCATGCAGAGGTACAGTAAAATAATCGTAAATGCACACAAAAACTGTACCTGTGGTCAATTTAGCTATAAAATCAGGTGACCTTGGGCAGGACCAATTTATACCCAAGAGCCATGATCTGAACAAACTTGGTAGAGGTCCACTAGATAATGCTACATACCCAATATCTTAACTCCAGACTTTGTGGTTTCTGACAAGAAGATTTTTCTAGATTTTCCTATCAAAGTCTACGTAAAATAAAGTGATCCCTGTGGGGCGGGGCCAATTTTGACCCAATTTGGCCCAGTGGTTTCAGAGGATTGATGTTGTTGTTGTATTGAGATTTACAGTCGCTGCGATAGTATTTCAATCATATACATGTAGCGACATCCAGCTAATTACAGGTGGAGGAAGACCCCGAGTACACAGAGGTACCCGGGTAGAACCACCGACCTACCGCAAGCCAGCTGGAAGGCTTCCTCACATGAAAAATCCGAAGTCCCTACCGGGATTCGAACCCACAGCGGTGAGGGGCTGAGAGAGGTTTCAGAGGAGATGTCATTTGAAGAAAATTGTTGACGCATGACATACAGACGCACGGACGCATGAAC
>CM037777.1:47343494-47393494 GCA_021229015.1 Solen grandis
GACCTACATTTCTATCCAGCCCCACCCATTTTCAAACTGGTTCGAGATATCATCATGACAAACAATCTGACCAAGTTTGAGGAAAATTGCATCAAAACTGTGGCCCTCAGAGTATAAACAAGATTTTTCTAAGATTTGACCTATTGACCTACTTTTCGGTCCGGCCCTGCCCATTTTCGAAAGGGTTCAAGATATCATCAAGACAAACATTCTGACCAAGTTTGAGGAAGATTTGATTAAAATTGTAGCCTCTAGTGTGTAAACAAGATTTTTCTAAGATTTGACCTACTGACCTACTTTTTGATCCAACCTGACCCATTTTCGAAAGGGTTCAAGATATCATCAAGACAAACATTCTGACCAAGTTTGAGGAAGATTGGATCAAAATTGTAGCCTCTAGTGTGTAAACAAGATTTTTCTAAGATTTGACCTACTGACCTACTTTTTGATCCAACCTGACCCATTTTCGAAAGGGGTTCAAGATATCATCAAGACAAACATTCTGACCAAGTTTGAGGAAGATTGAATCAAAATTGTGGCCTCTAGTGTGAAAAACATCAAATTGTTGACGGACGACGGAGGGACGGCCGACGGACAATCAAGTCTCCCAAAAGCTCACCCTGAGCTATGCTCAGGTGAGCTAAAAAGCGCCCCTAGCCTTTGTAAACATAAACAATCGTGACCCAATTTCTTCATGTTTACAAAATAAATATTTTCCAACAATATGCCACCAATTTGGGTAATTAAATATTGAAATAATATAATTTTAACATTTTATCTAAAAACAGCATTATTTTCACTCACATATTCCTAAAATAACCTAAATCCTTCACATTGACATCCGTCGTCTGTCAAAATTTTGAACTGTCAAACTGAGGTTTGAAGTAATTGATTAGACTGTGAAACCACTAATTTTTCCATCATTGCTATCTAATCTAGTTATTTTCAATTAAAATTGGCCTTGTATACCAGTCTACCGCGAGTTTAATAGCCTCCCCTGATTACAAATGGTTGCCACAGTATGACAACTGGTGACCTAATTAAACTGTTATTGAGTGATGTCTTTGTTTTTACAAATGTGTCATTTTGAAGAAATTAGATGAAAGTCACAGTTTTTGAAGAGAATTAGATTTGATAAGTTGTTTTTCATAATTTATTCGTCGTTTAAATGTTATTACCGCGTGATTCATGGCCCACAGTATATACCGTATTGAATACGGCCAGAACTGGTTGGTCCGGTGTCAGGATAATGTGACTGGGTGTGGTATCATGAAACATGTCTAAGGCATGATACTGCAGTGTGACAGCACTTTATCTGACAAAGCCTCCAAATAACGGAAATACTTTTTGTGGGACAACAAACAATAACAATCGGCATAACAACTTGTCCACACACTTTTTATATCGGGGTATACAGGTGTCAGTCTGTCGGTCTGTTGGTTTGTCGGTCTGTCCGTCCATCACAAAAACTTGTGACGCAAACTTCTTCCACATTTCGTAACCAATTGGGTTCAAATTTTGTGTGTGCATTGATAATCAGGTGGAAAGGTGCATGACATAACTTTCATTTGAGTTATCTTAAGGATTACAGAGTTATTGCCCCTGATTTAACTCTAAATATCTTGTGATGCAAACTACTTCTACACTTCTTACTTTGTGAGTTATGTTCCGGACAAAAATTAAGAATGAAATTTAACAAAGGGCAATAAGTCCAAAATATGATTCGCAAAGTTACAGTCTTTGTACACTGCACTTCTCCTCCATCAGATCTATCTATCAGTGAAGTTTCAAGTTAATAGTTTTGATACTCCAGATAAAAATTAAGTATGAAATTTAACAAAGGGCAATAATTAATAAAAATATGATGCACAGACTTACGGTTTTGGGGCATGACACTTCTCCTCAGTGAGTTCTATCAACCTATGAAGTTTTAAGTTAATAGCTTTGATACTTTGTGAGTTATGCTCTGGACAAAAATTAAGTATGAAATTTAACAAAGAGCAATAACTCCAAAATTATGATGCGCAGAGTTATGATTCTTGTGCACTGCACTTCTCCTCCATCAGATCTATCCACCTGTGAAGTTTCAAGTTATTAGTTTTGATACTTTCTGAGTTAAGCTCCAGACAAAAAGTAAGTATGAAATTTAACAAAGGGCAATAATTCCAAAAATATGATGCGCAGAGTAAAGGTTTTTGGGCATGACACTTCTCAAGGAGTTCTATCCACCTGTGAAGTTTCAAGTTAACAGCTTTGATACTTTGTGAGTTATGCTCTGGACAAAAATTAAGTATGAAATTTAACAAAGGGCAATAACTCCAAAAATATGATGCACAGAGTTATGGTTTTTGTGCACTGCACTTCTACTCCATGAGTTCTATCCACCTGTAAAGTTTCAAGTTAATAGCTTTCATTCTTATGTTAATCATGCTCTGGACAAAAAGTGTGACTGATAGACAGCAACTCCGACAAAATATGGGGGGAGACATAATAAAGCCTACAGGTCTTAAAAACAGTTTAATTTCAATTAAAAAATTTTTTTGACCTTTAATACGTCATATGATGTTAACTTTCCCAGAATGCATAGATTACTTGAAGACTTACATTCAGTCCAAATATCAGCTTTCTAATTCATCTGGAAGCAATGTTATATGTATTTGAAATTTTACGTCAATGGTTTGAATCTTGGTTTTTCCATAGTACCTTTGCCTTTTTGAATTTGGAAAAACAGCCACTGAGATGCAAAACTAGAATGTAACAGTCCAGAAATAATGGCTGTAGACCACATACAAACTTTTGTAGGCAACGTCAAGTTTGACGTCATAGGCATACAAAAATCATAGACATGGAAAGTTCAGCATCTGAGTATAGGCTATTAAATTTTCATGGTCCTGGATTCTTTGCAACATACAGAAATTAACGTATAGAAAAGGAGAAAAAAAAAAAGAATAATAAGAAAAAAAATAGTAAAAAACAGTACTTGTAAAAAAGTACAATAGCAAATTGACATACAAAATTTACAATCTGTTCTACATCCAATCCTCAAACACAGGACAAGCACATTTTTCAGGAATAATCAGGGCTTTTTTCCCTTCTTTATCAGGGGTTGTTCATAGGTGCTTTCCCAACTCAAAAAAAAAAAAATCTTTAAATTCATGCAGTTTTCCCAAAATTTGCATCTTACTCCAGAATTATTCTTTTCCCTATGAAAGAAATGGTCATATTCTCCCCAAAATATGATATTAAGGCGCCTCTTCCACAAAATCTGGAAAAAAAGGCCTGATAATGAACTTATAATTTCAAAGACAGAGTTTATATAGATTTGTAGCATTATTTAAAATAAAAACTTCATTTTGCTTTTCTCGGTTAATTTCATGAAAATGACTCCATTTCAGTATTCATACCTGCCCCTTCAATTACTGTTAAAAACATTTAACAGGAATTAGATACTTAAACCATGTTTATAAACATATTTATCTTTTGTGTGACAGGTAAATCATTTTAAGGTTCATTTTTGACTGGTCTTTCATAAGACTTGTTCAGAATTGTTTTCCATTTACTTAAATCCATAGTTACTGCTTTCATCATTCAGAATATACTTCCATACTGTGACAAAGCAGAGTTACCTTTGTAAAGTTCTAAATAAATTTACTTTGACTTTGTCATATAGCGACGTCCAGTTAATTACAGGTGGAGGAAGACCCTGAATGCAGAGAGGCATCTGGATAGAACCACCGACCTACCACAAGCCAGCTGGAAGGCTTCCTCACATGAAAATCCGAATGACCCTATCGGGATTCGAACCCACGCGGTGAGGGACTGAGCGAGTGTTAAAGTCAGCGACTTTCCCCTCTCGGCCACGGAGGCCCCAACAATTTACTTTAATAAACAAGATAAATGTGATATAATTACATTAATACCATGTTCTCTCAGCCTTAGATGTAATTAGAATCTCTTGTACATGCAAATGACTCAATATCCGAGTATACTTTTTAGATGACAAAAATAATACTGTAGAATTAACACAATTTGATGTTAAAATGCATGAATATATCCATTTAAGGTCTGAATACTCATTTATGCCACAGGTATTTTGACAGTTTGACCAAATGGGCCCTATTTTTACCTAGCCAGGACCTTTATATTAGATTTATTTTATATATAGTATAGAATATCTCTTGACCTAGCATAACTGACTTTTTAAGTTAGTGTAAAATACCTGTGATGTATCAGGGCCTCATATTAAAGACCCTGGATTTATGCATGGTACAGTCATCTCACATATATATTATGTAGTCTACAATCATGCAAGACAGACACATTTTATTTAGTCTCAATGTGTACAAGAGTACATAGTTACACAATTCATATAACATTATTATACTGTACTGGTATACATGATTGTAGACTACACAAGTTATACAGACACTAACCTTACTTAAGGACCGGCCACAGTTTGATATGTTTTCCTGCAAGTCTTTTATGATATTGTCGTCCAGGACGTGTAGAGCAGACCTTAAATACAGAAACAAATACATAAAAAGCCATTACAATTTAAACTAAAATAACATACAAAAAATACAAAACTGTGCCAAAAGTGAACATCAGAACATCACTTGAAAGCTGCAGCTATGTAATAGGCACAAATGTAGCACACTGATAACAATAAAACTATTGATGTTGCACCCCATAGACTGGATAGGGGCACTGACCAATGACGTCACTTTCTGATGACATACAATATTCTCGTGCAAAATAGCCTTTTGGTTCCTATTTTTATTTCTGGCATAAATATATATCAACCAACAGTTTTTTAAAATAGTGTAGGTTTGATTATGAATACACTTCTCAACAATCCTATGTACATATGTCATTTAGAGCCATAGTTGTTATCAATCTGATAGCAAAAGTCTTGATGATTTAAATACAGCATGCCATTTAAACCCTGTAGAGGGTTTGGTCAGAACACAGAACTTCATTGTAATTTGCACCATACTTGTGACAGCCTAATTTTGAGTTTACTGTTGAGAACTCAAGACACCATTTGATTTCGAGTTATTTTTAAAAAAAAAAAATCAATTACCATTGACAATTTATTTAATTTGAAGGAAAGATATTGATGCATTTGATGATATATTTAATATTAAAGTGTGGGATTGTTTTTGTTCCTTTTTCTTGCAATAACTTCTTATGCTGGCGAGAACTGGATACTCCAGGATACTTTATGATCATCTTTGGCCTGTTGTTGTTCGCTAGTTTTCAATGAAGATTACATCTTTCAAGATAACAGTGTCCTTGTCATTAAGTTGTTGTCATTAGAGCTGGAGTACTGGCTGATTATAAGATAAGGAATCATGAATCTCTACTGAACTGATGAATTAAAGACAGCGTCAGCTCTCAGGACTGATTGGAGTAACAACCCTGTTAATTGTATTAGAAATGGGTCGGTATACTTTGCAGACACACAATTGCAGACAATATAGGTAAAGAAGGATATTGGATTTTGCAGATGGGACAGAATGTTGTGCCTTTATGGTGTTTATTGATAGGGGATATTTTTTATAAGGAATTAGATACACACAATTGTATTACTTATTTATAGGCATGCACAGCCTGGTTAATCTCTACTGAGATCCGCTCAAGTTGTTTTGTTTTTTTTCTTATTGGTCTAAGCTGGATCTCTACCCAGGCCTTATATAAAAGCTTTGGGAAATTTACACTGATACCCCTACCTCGTTTCGGCCGTTCAAATCGATTGTTTTAGGATGCACATATAAAAATACTCACAGACACATTAAGTGTATATATTTTTCTTTCCATTTCTTTCAACATCGTTGTCTTTGCTTCGTAGATTTCACCAGTTAACAGCTACGGACCAGGCATGCGAGAGAAATTACTTGAGGCCATACGAAAAAAATAACCGGAGCGGATCTCAGTAGAGATTACAGCCTGGTACTGCATGACAAAAATAATGCATTGTATACTTATTCTGTTTGATAAAGAGTTGGTATCTTTATCTTGAAATAAAAACAATAAACTTTAATCAGTAAATATTAAACTTAACATGGTTGATCTCTTCGTCAATTCCAAGAAGGATACACAATGTTCTTACGTCAATAGGTCATATCACTTATTATTTAGGTATGTCATTTGGCTATACAGTTAATTGAATGGTTTATTAATGTACCACGTCGGCCATCTTGAATTATGCACAAAGCGAAAACTCTGCCCACCTCCATGAATGTTGCAAAACGAAACTACTCGGACGGTGTATAGCTGTACTGTAATTAAATGTTATCATGAAATATGACAATAAAATCGATCACACATATCTAAGATCATGAAAACAAATGTGTTTTACAATTTTAAAATGATTCTTTCTTTTAGTGACTATAAATATAAAATCCAACCGTCGACAACCTTAATATTATCAAAGGGACACAACCGCTTTTTATGTAACATCGTCAGTTCGTTTTTAGTTGACAAAGTGTAATGGCGGTCCGGTGTCCCCAGCGCGTCCAGAATGACAGTCCCGTACTTGCGCCGGGGTGGGTCGTTTTAATATTGTTTTCATAACACCCATCTTTTTTATTTAAACAAATACTTTATATATATATTTTTTAAAGAATTTGTAAAATACCGATATGTTATTATAGGTCTTTCAGGGCCGGATCCAGAAGTTTTTATCTGATTGTGATGTCAGTACTAGGGGAGCTCCCCCGGAAAATAAAAAAAAAATGTTTCTATTATAATGGAGATGCATTCTGAAGGGTATCTGGGAGGGAAACTGAGTTTAAGTCGTCACACACGTATCCATATATAGGCAAAAATTACTATCAAGTGCCATGAGGCTGGGGGTTGTGGGTTCGAATCCCAGTAGCTGGCAAACTTTTCTTTCTATTCTACTTGTTGGTCATTACATCTGCATGGGTAGAAGTTGGTTTGTGTAAAGTTATAGAACTGTAATAAGTTTCGGCAAACACCTACTTATAGGCCTACCGCCACTATTCGTGGTGGACTATAAGACCACAATTAATTTTACTATATGTTCTATATAAGCATATATGCAAATGACAATTTCTGTAAGGGAAATTGACATCCAAACTTACCCTCATTAGATAGATCTATTCAAAAGAAATAATTCTGTACATTACAAACATAGGGTCACCCGACTACTTTTTGACCTATTTAAGGTTAAATAACATACGTATGAATTTAGTGCACCGGTCGGCCATTTCACGCCCATTTTCTCAAAAATTCCCCTCTCAGTAATAGCTCAACTTTTAAGGTTGTTGTGCAATAATGCCTCCAAATTGGGCATTTTATGACTATTTTAACTGTGTTCTATAGAATTTAATCCTTTATTGCATGTCTTTCAGTCAAAACCTCACCTTAATTCATCATTAAATAGGTCACTATTTTCTGTGTAGGCACATCTGGATACAGGGTAACCAAGGGCAGATAATTGTGGTCTTAGTCCTATTTAGTACCAAAAAATTCAAAAAGTGTCTAAAAATGATGCACAATGTATACTGAGCCATTGTATGAATTTGTAGCAAACTATTCTTTCATTTATCAAAATACAGCATTTTATGTAAGATCGGTATATATACCCAAAATAACTGTAGTTACAAATGCAGTCTTGCTTACATGGTCAACATTGAAATTTTAATAACTTCTTTGTTTATGGGAATTTTTCAATGAAATAAAAAAAAATTGTGTTCTATAAACTAATCTGTATTAGAAAATGTAAAACAACTGAAAATAAAAATTTAATCTTTACTCCATAAACGTGTTTTTTAAATTGTTGAAAAAACAACAACAACAATATAAAAAAAATAAGAGTCTCACCCTGTCAAATTTTAGTTAATCTGGAAGAGTGCACTTTTGTCTTTAAAATGAGACATAGTTGACCATTCTACTATAAAAGACTGTGGAGATATCTTGTTATGAAAAAGGCCATTGCAGGCACTTCAGGGGGTCACTACATGATCATTCTCATTCTCACTTGCTCTTGATCACTCGATCAGAACAGACGTAGCCTTTGAGCTCTCTAAGTTCTATTGAACTGGTCAAGTCTTAGTGAAGTGTTGGAAGTGTATTCCTGGATTGCTGGATTTACCCTGGAGTTACCCTGGAAAATCTACAAGTAAGTGTTGTTTTTTTTATCTTCGTTACCATTTTTCTTGTATCTGTATATCTTTGTATCCTTATCTAAATTCCCTTGCATAATGATGAACATAATGTAAATTCTATAGTAACATCATTGCCAATATAACATTTGTACCCGTGGATATACTGGTATAACACCATATACTAGTATAAACATATTAACAAGTCAAAAACATAGCATAAAAACTCTATAAGTGAAATAGGTGTTCTGTCCGCAACCTATAAGGCCCTCTGTGATTGGCTGATTGTAAGTTTCCTATAGCCAATCATAACTGTTATATCAAAACTAATATAATCTTAAAGTGATTCTTTGTTACCATTTTTCTATATTCTATATTTGTGTGTTTATATCTAATTTCCCTTGCATATCGCTGAACATATTCTACAGTAATATTATTGTCAGTATAACCCGTGGATATAATGGTATATCATCATATACTAGCATAAAAACATTACATAGTTGAAAAACATAGCACAAATCTCTTATCGCTAAGTAAAATAGGTGTTCTCCCAAACGTCCGCGCGTTACAAGCTATATCCTGATTGGCTGGTTGTAATTTATCAACAACCAATCATAATCGCTATATCAAATGTAAGTATCTAGGTCAACCTAATAATAAATAGGTCAAAACCAGGTTAAGTAAATAGGTCAGTAGGTTAGTAGGACAAAATAGTCCTACAAGTCTTAGACATAAGTATTTTTTTATCAATTCAAACTTAGTGTGTTCTAATGTAAATTAAACTAACAATAGCGAGTTCAATGCTAAAAGCAAGATTAAATAACAAACAAAGTTATATAAAATACTTATATGACTTAATCTTAAATTAAATAACAACACATTTTAGATAAACTACATTTTACAAATAAACATCTTTTAACAACTACTCGCCAAAATGACAAGCTCAAGGTGCGAGTTAAAATAAAAACTCAAATCAATCAATCGATTTTTCTCGTACTTGTGATTCTTAATATCTTTGTATCCTTGTATTCAATCTTCCATACTTATTACTTAACATGTTGTCATTTATACATTTTTGTCAGTATAACTCCTTGTCCCGGTGGATATACATGTACTGGTATACCATCATATACTAGTATAAACACAATACATAATAGAAAAACTTGACAAAAAAAACCCTTATCTCTAACTGTCTATTCATAATATAAGGTGTGCACACAACTCATCCCATTTAGGTTAGAATAATTATTCCTCATAACCCTTATCTTCACCTCTCGACCAACATACTCTAACCGGTCTGTAGCTGTCAGTCACCTTCAATTCAACAACAGCTCCACTAATGGTTAATAACCTAAATGTCGAACCAGCTATGAGAAAACTAATCAGATGCAATAACTGTCAAATACATGGCCATTTCACACAAAAATGTCACGGTCAAACAACATGCCCATACTGTGCAGGTAACCACACGCACAACCAATGCCTAAATAAACAAAATAAGAAATGTGCCAACTGCTCAGCAGACACAGTGCTGCTTACTTAGGATGCCCCGCGTTCATAACTTACAAGCATAAAATCAACTATGTCAATAAAAAAACAAAAGAAACCTACAACAACTCATGTGTTAAGGCTGGAAAAGCTACAACACATGAAAACAAACTAAAAAAACTTAGCCACACAACTCGTTGGTAAATCTGAAGAAGAAATTCTGGACATATTACAGAAAAACTTTTCTGAAACTACCCCCCAACTTGCTGAAACTACTTCATCCAATAAGAAAGAAAATAAGACAAGAAAAATTCCCCCCCCCCCTTCTCTCATTACCAATAAGAAAACCAAATACATCTCCGCGATATCATAACGCGAACCACCCGCCTCAACCTATGTCGCGCGTCAACGCCCCGAGATACGGTCCCATGCCTCCAAGTCCCATGGGATTCCCCGTCCCATGGGTACAAGGGCAAAGTTGTCTCCCTTACATGGGACCGTATACGCGACCTTTGGGTCCCTTTAGGAGACCTAATGCTCCGACCAGATTCGGACCATTAGGGTTTAACGGAAGATGGTAAAAACTTTACCGTCACAACCCAGTAAAACAAAAATAAATTGACTTAAAATATGGCGACGTTAGGCCAACATAAAAACCCCAAGCACAGCCTCGTCATCATGTCCTGGAACTCCAACTCTTTCACGACCTCAAATTATAACAGAAAAAATAGTGAACTCCAAAACCTGATATCCAAAACCCATACCCCAAAAGATATTATTTGTATTCAAGAGACTAAACTAACTCTTATTCAAAAGCCCCCCAAACTAAAAGGTTATCAAGAACCGGTCAACAAACCCAGATATACCAATACACAGGGAGGGGGGGGGGGGGGGGGGTCTGTATATGTTAGAGAAGGACTTCAATTCTTAGAAATAGTGACTCCAAATACCAACAAAATTGAATATTGTGCCATACGGTTATTTGGGGATAATGGCAACATTGAAATATACTGTATTTATGCTCCGGGAAGGGTAAACAATACCAAACAAAACTACAACGATCTATTTAAAGACATAGGTCAAAACTCAATTATAGTAGGCGACTTCAATCTAAAACATGTCCTATGGAATCCCAGAAATGACTTCAGGTGTAACGGCGAGGCTGATATATTATTAGAATTGATCAATGAGAAGGAATTAAACATTTTAAATGACGGTCAAATTACAAGAATAAGTCCCATCCCTAATAATCAAGACAGTGCTGTTGACTTAGCTATAGTACCAGCTAGACTAAGTCCTAAATGCAACTTCTATGTATATGACAACTCACTAGGCAGTGACCATTTACCTATAGGAGTAGAAATAAACTTTAAAGCAAACGTAGAGGAAAGGAACCAGTATGGTAAATGGAACATTAAAAAAGCTAGCAAAGAAAATTGGGAGAATTTCATGAAACTTGCATACACAGAATTAGACTACAATATTACAGAGTCCTCAGTAGAAGAAAACTGCAATAAATACTATAAGAAACTTCATAACATTCTAGACCAGACAATACCTAAAAATACATCAAACAAGAAAAAACATAGGAATGTCCAGGTACCTTGGTGGACCAATGAATGTGAGGAAGCAATCAAAAAAAGAGAAAATCTTAGGAAGAAACTCAAAAATAAAAGACCCTTACCCTATGAAATATACAGAAAAGCTAGAGCAGAAGCGAAAAGAATAATTAACAAAGCAAAAAAGGAACAATGGGAGAAATACTGTTCGGAAATTACTTCCAGCACAACTTCCAAACAGTTATGGGATTTCGTTAAAAAAATCAAAGGAAAACCTCCCTCTAGTTCCCCGCCCTTAGAGTTAATTAATAATGATACTATTACAAATGTCAAAGAAAAGGCCGATGCGCTATTGGATCACTTTGTCCAAGTTAGTAGCAATAAAGGGTTCTCTAAAAACTTCATAGATCAGAAAAATAACAGTGATAGAATATTAAATCAGCACATAAAAACTCACAAGCAAAGAACAAAGACTAGATCTTGATTACAATGCAGATTTCAGCTTATTAGAATTAGATAAAGCCCTAAAAGCCTGCAAAAATGGTGCCCCGGGAGAAGATGGCATCCATTACTCAATCCTAAAAAATCTTCCAGAAAAGGCCAAAATCTCACTCCTGAAACTTTTCAATCAATCATGGAAAACAGGTCAAACTCCGAAGTTCTGGAATGAAGCAACTATAATACCCTACTGAAACCAAACAAGCCCAAAGAAGCCCCGAGCTCGTACAGACCTATATCTCTAACTTCTACCTTTACGAAACTAATGCAGAAAATGATCAAACCCAGACTATGCCATTATCTCGAAACTAACAACTTACTATCGGACTATCAATCAGGCTGCAGGGCCCATCATTCATGTGATGATAATCTTGTAAGATTAGAAAATGACATAAGAAAAGCTCAAACCAGCAAAAAAAACAGTAGTAGCAGTATTTCTAGATCTAAGCTCAGCATTTGACAAACTATGGAACTCAGGGGCGATATTATATCTCAAAAAAATAGGCATAGAAGGAAGGATGTTACATTGGCTAGCTGATTTCCTTAAATCCAGAAAGATTAGAGTTAGGTTCGGTGGCTCAACCACCGAAATAAAGGAAACTATAAATGGTTGCCCACAGGGTAGTGTTCTATCACCTATCTTATTCTCCTTAGTAATGAACACACTTAGGGATTGCATTGATAGGTACAACTTAAGGACTGACAACCCATGCAAAGTGAATTTATCTCAATTTGTAGATGATGGGGCGATATGGTCTACATCTAAAAAGTCACCAAAACAAACAGTAAAAAGCATACAAGCTGCTCTAGATGCAATAGAAAAATGGAATAATAAATTTGGCTTTCAGATAAATCCACAAAAAACTCAAGCGATCTTATTTAGTAGATCAGGACAAAAACCAGAACTCATGGTCCCTCAATTAAAACTACGCGGGGAGAATTTAAAGTACGGTGATAATGCAAAACTCCTTGGTCTGACATTTGACAAGCATCTAACATGGAAAAACCATATCTTAGATATAATAAAAAGATGTGAAAGAGATCTAAACCTCCTTCGGTGTATCAAAGGTCACAACTGGTGTTGTAACAAAAAATAATTAATGACCATTTATAAGGGCTTAATTAAATCAAAAATAAACTATGGTTGTATAGCTTACAACTCAGCCAGTGATACACTTCTAAGTAAATTACAAACAATACAGATTAAGGCCCTCAGAATAATCACTGGATGCAAGAAAGACACTCCTACAACCCCATTACACATCGAATGTGCAGAAATTCCACTATCACTAGAGAGAAAAAAAAACATGTTGAAATATTGGGCTAGGTCAATCAAATTAGGAGATAGGTTACTCATAAACAAAGAAATAAGGATAGACCATAATTATGAGGCAAGAGCCAGAAAATATAGCAAGGTCAAAAAAAACCTATGCCCAAGCAATTCTATCACTAATAGACAAGTACCAATTAAGCAGCCAAGATATAGCAAAGCCCATGACAAGCTCTTTACAAGGCTTATCTCTCCCCTCGATCGACATAAAACTTAGTGAGGAAATAAGTAAGAAAGGCTGGCCCAAAGAGAACTTAGCGAAGGCAACCAAACACATCAATGAAACTAAAACAAGCTGGACTATTTATACAGATGGTAGCAAGGATGTAGATAAAAGCACAGCAGGTGCAGGAATAGTAGTTATGGATAATAATAATCAAATTGTATTGAAAAAAGGAATCAAACTTGATCATAGATTGTCTATATTTTCATGTGAAATAACAGCGATAAACACAGTTCTGAAATGGCTTATATTCAAAAACAAAACAGGTCAAACTCCACAAATAACCACGCTGTTTACTGACTCCCTCAGTGTATTACAAGCTCTACAAAACTGTGGATCTAATACAAGACAAGATCTCATTTTAGAATGCCTGAAACTCAATGAACAACTAAAGAAACTTAATAAAACTATCAATTTTGTATGGATTCCCAGTCATGTGGGTATCTATGGCAATGAAATGGCCGACAAAGAAGCGAAAGCAGGATCCACTCTTGGAACCCAATTACAAATCAAACTCAGTCCCAAAGAAATGTATAGCATAATCAACAATAAGGTTAACAAAGCCTTCAGAGAGAAACATTTCAATGATTATAAGATGAAGAAACAGTTTGAATACGGTACCATCTCAACAAGTATAACTCAATACAACAATAATCCTATGGTAGATCGAATAATAACCAGACTCAGAGTGAGAACAAGCAATCTAGGAGGAGAAAGAAAACCAGAATTACATTGCACCCATTGTAATGGCCATGAAACTTTTGAACATGTCTTCTTTGAATGTAACTCTAGCAAACAAGCTAGAAAAGAACTTGAAACTGTCATGTTCAAAATAAGCACAGAACCTATAAATAGACAGTCCCTACTCTTTCCTGAAAGGGTCGTTCAACTGTTGATGCTATGTTTGTATTGAATGCTATTGTTGAAAAGTATTTGAATGAAAATTATACTGTACTTTTGTTGATCTTAAACGTGCGTTTGATAGTGTGTATTTAAATGCTTTATGGCTTAAATTATATAAGAATGGGGTAAGTGGCAAATTGTTAAGGATTTTTAAGGATATGTATAATCAAGTCAAATCTTGTGTAAGAGGATGTAATTCCTTTTCAAATTATTTTGATTGTGCAGTTGGCTTGAGGCAAGGGGAGGTAATTTCGCCGACACTTTTTGCCCTTTTCATAGAGGATCTCGAGTTATTTCTGCAGGACGAAACATTAAGTTCATTATCACTTGACGATGTATCATTTATTTTATTATTGCTTGCAGACGATATGGTAATATTAGGTAATAGTCCAGAGGAGTTACAACACAGCTTAAACCTTTTAAAAATATATTGTGATAAGTGGGGACTACAGGTCAATGTTAACAAGACAAAAGTTATAGTCTTTAGAAACAGAGGGGAGTTACTTCTAAGCGAAAAATGGAAATATGACTCAAATTTTTTAGAAGTGGTTGACAACTTTAATTATTTAGGAACAGTCTTTAATTATAATGGTACTTTTACATTAAATCAGGAATTTCTAGTAGGAAAAGGCTTGAAAGCTCTAAATATATTGCTTAATAACTTAAGAAAATATGAATTGAAAACAAGTGTTAAATGCCAGCTTTTTGATGCGTTTGTTGGTTCTATTTTAAATGTAAACAGCGAAATATGGGGATTTGGAAAATCAAAAACGGTCGAACGTATTCATCTCAAGTTTTGTAAATCGCTGTTAAATGTTAAATCGTCTACAAGTAATATGGGAGTGTATGGTGAGTTGGGTAGATATCCATTGTTCGTTAGTAGATATACACGCATTATTAAATATTGGTGCAAGATTCTAATGTCAAATAATATACTTGTTGTTACTTTATATAACAGCTTATTGGTAAATATTAACAATGGTCGAAAAAATTGGGTTGTGAAAGTGAAAGATATATTGGATGATTATGGATTTTCATATGTTTGGAATAATCCTGGCTGTTTTCATTTATATTCAAAGCTAGAGTATTGTTTTTAAGAAAATTGGTGTAACAGTATAGGTACTTGTCAGTCATTATGTACCTATAAATACTTTAAGGTTTGTTTTGGATTTGAACAATATTTAGATTTGTTACCTTATAAATTTAGGATTGCTTTAGCTAGAATGAGGCTCTCTTCCCATAAACGAGAATAAACCGGAAAACTTACAAAATTTCATGTTATATTATACATTTCTACATTTTGATTTTAAGATGAGTATCACTTTGTAATAATATGTCCAGAATATCAAATCATCAGACAAAAATACATAAAATCGTTTTATTATAAGCACCCAAGTATGATGAAATTTATTCAATTAATGTCTTCAGATAATAGAAATGTTATTCTAAATCTTGGTAAATTCATAAAAGAAGCTATGTTACAGATTTAAATTTCTCTTATTCTGATTCAAGATGATTTTGTTGTTGTATCTCAACTTCCACCATTTCTTTAGCTTAGACATTCTAATAATATGAATTTTGGAAATATGTTACAGATAATGAAGGATGATTAATACGTGTAAGTCCATCCTCCATATCTGGCATTCTGTTCTTATACATTCCAATATCTACATTTGTTTATCTACTTATATTTTTTTCTATATACTTCTTGATGATCATGTGATGTTATTACATTGAAATTATACTGTTTATATGACAAGAAACTGTAAAGTTTACGTCAATAAAGTATACTGTCTGTCTGTCTGTCCTGAAAAGAAAAATTATGGCCTTGTCTTCCATGCTATAATAAAATTCCTGAAAGCAACAAACTACCTCGATAGAATCTAAAAGAGGATTGTGTAGTATAAAACAGGAAACAAAAACAAGGTGACCAGTGGTTACATCGGGGATCTTAAATCCCTGTGGGCGTACTCAGGCCCGACCACTTGGTCACCTTGAAAAATCACATCATGGTCTTCAATGCACAATACAAGGTGGCCAATGATTACATTGGGGATCTTAAATCCCTGTGGGCGTACTCAGGCCCGATCACTTGGTCACCTTGAAAAATCACAATAGGGTCTTCAAATCACAAAACAAAGTGGTCAATGGTTACATTGGGGATCTTAAATCCCCATGGGCGTACTCAGGCCCGACCAAAAAAAAAAAAGTGGCCAATGGTTACATTGGGATCTTAAATCCCTTTGGGCGATAAAAAAGATTAAGAAACAGACTAAAAGGGCACATCTTGCCCTTGGTGCCTGAAACATAGTATAATTCTCTCTCAACAATTCTATAACGGGCACAAGTCCTTTCACTCAGGTGGACTCTGGAATAGCCAGATATCCCCTGAGAGGAAATGTATACTTGGAAGGAATGGAGATGAATGATAGACGGTATAAATGAGTTGAATGAGAGAATGGGTGAATCAAGCAGTCTAACCATAAAATATGCCCACTAACAAACATTGTAAATAAACCATCCAAACATTGTACCTGTAACTTATACAACCTAGAATGTCAATAATTTAATTATAAACAAAAATTGAATTAAAAAACAAGTGACTAGACACTTTCGTTTCGGCTAGACCAAAGTTTTTTAAACAAATACAAATTAAATGGCATTAAACACCCTCCCAGAGCATAAGTTAGGATTCTCCTAAGTTATGCCAGGGAGAGTTAAATATAACATATGACATTCTAGGATTATTACTCTGCTATAAAAAATATTATGTAAAAAAATCCATATGGTCTGTTTTAACTAATAATCGAGTAGGATTCCCATAGAAGGTCAGGGGTGGGTGCTTGTCTAAACCACAAATTATACAAACCTCCACTAAATACCAATATGAAATTTCTTCGAAATTACAAATCTACTTCAGGCCAACCAAGAACATTTCTTGCCAAAATTTCGGTTTTAGACAAGTTTCCTCCTATGTCGCTCTCCTTGTTTGTGGAGGGGTGGCTGCCTTTGTCGGGGTGTGTGGTCTTCGGCGAACATTTGCTTGCATATCCCTGAAGCTAACAATAATCATTAATAACAAGAAGTAGGCAAAATTCTATGAGATAATAGGTTAGGAGGTCCAAATTGGCCATTTACAATCTCATAGAGAGAATAACGTTTAGAACCCAAAACATACTCTTTCATCAAATACTTTAGCCATCTTAAATTCAGATGGCCTTGGCAAAATTTGTCCCATTGGCAAAGAAAAATATAAAAAGGACATCTTTAAGGGGTGAGGGTCACACCCCGGGGTCTGCGCATGGTGTGTATTATTCTGCAGTCTGACCCTCATTAAACTTCAATACATACATACATACTTCAGGGGGTCTGGATGGCCAAATGCCAGATGGCCCCATCTCACCGGGGTAATACAAAACTTCAAAGGGTGACATGCAGTTGTCATTGTATCTTTCATGTGCCATTGTCAGCATCCCTGGAAGATGTCTGCATTCTCTGGAGACCATTCTCAGTATATATAGGGCTGATTTTCACCAAAATCCTAATAAAAATATCAACATTTAAGCAAAAAGACTTTCATCAACACAATGAGAGGTGACATGGCTGCATACTTAATAACTGGCCATATTCCACAGAGCAAAGGCTTGAAACTGACTGACTCTTCATCTATGGACAACTACATGATACATACTGACTGCAGCAGAGAGGCCTTTGAGACTGAGGGTCAACCAAGGCCAAGAAAGTCCACTCCTAAAACAGCACAGGCGCCTTTGGCTAACATGGGCCCACATCTAGGCCTATCATCAGAAACAGCAGAATGCAGCATTCACTTTAGGCATAATACTTGTGGAAGACGAGAAGACTTCCATGGGCTATGATGATGTATTTTAGGTCATAATCAAGAGTCAATCAGCTGTGATCAGCCTAATTTATGGGTGGGAAGGAGAAAAAAACATATTCTGCCTTGAAATGCACTAACTGCAACTACATCTCACATTAAATCACACCCAAAACAAGCTGTATCATAAGGTTCAAACTCCTTGCGGTAGGTCGGTGGTTCTATCCAGGTACCTCTGTGTACTCGGAGTCTTCCTCCACCTGTAATTAGCTGGACGTCGCTATATGATTGAAATACTATCACAGCGACGGTAAACCCCAATACAACAACAACAACTAAAATTGGTCAAGTTATAATAAAGCGATATCAAAATAAAGATTTATTTATTTTTGCCATATGGCTTACTTCACAAAGTTCATGCATGAGAAGTCCATACGAAAAAAAGAGTAAAAGGTAGGGAATTTAATATATATTTCTTATTCCTTTTTTCTACGCCTTAATTTCTATTTGTTGTAAAAGTCACAGGATCATGAAAATTTAATAGCTTACACATCATATGCTGAAATTTTGATTTCAATGATTTTCATATGCCTATGACGTCATATGACGTCACACTTTACGTTGTCTACAAAAGATTCTTCGCGATCTACAACCATTATTTCTGGACCGATTTTCTCTAGAATTTCACAGAATATATATGTAAGGCTCTAGTTGTGCAATCCGGTGTCCCTTTTGCTAAATTCGAAAAGGCAAAGGTTTTATGGCGAATCCAATATTCGAACCATTAACGTCAAATTTCAAATACGTATCAAATCGCTTCCAGATGAGTTAAGGAGCTTATTTTTTGAAAGAATATAATCCTCCAAGAGTGCTTTACATTCTGTGAAGATGAACGTCATTTGACGTCATATGACGTCATAAGGTGAAAATAATTTCTTATTTCTACGTGTTAACTTCTATTTGTTGCAAACGTCAAAGCACCTTGAAAATTCAAAAGCATTTGCTTCAGATAGAATATTTTGCATTTCGATGATTTTTTATTGCCTATGACGTGTTTTGACGTCTAAAATGTTTGTACGCGGTCTACAGCCATTATTTCTTAACCGATTTTCATCAAGATTTCACAGAATGTGTATGTTAGGCTCTAGTTGTGCATCATTGTGTCCGTTTTTCCAAATTCGAAAAGGCAAATGTTTTATGGCGAATCCAAGATTCGAACCATTGACGTCAAAATTCAAATACGTATAAAATCGCTTCCAGATGAGTTAAAAAGTTGATACATTATTTGTCTTTAAATGTTTTCTATTCTGTGAAGATATAAGGTCAAACAGAATTTCTGATATCTGCGTGTTAATTTTAATATGTTGTAAAGTTCCCAGGCCCATGGAAATTTAATGGCATATACATCAAATCATATCCTTTTGAATGCAATGTATATCATATTCATGTGGCGTCATATAACATCAGATTGAACGTCAGGACAAAAAGGTTTTACGCTTTCTACAGCCATTATTTCGTGACCGATTTTCTCTAGAATTTCACAGAATATATATTTAAGGCTCTAGTTTTGTATCGAGGTGTCCGATTTTCCAGATTTGTAAAGGCAATGGTTCTATGGCGAATCCAAGATTCGAACCATTGACGTCAAATTTCAAATTCGTATAAAATCGCTTCCAAGTGAGTTAGAAAGCTGATATTTGGACTAAATATTTAGTCTCTAAGACCACTTCCTATTCTGTGAAGTCGAACGTCATTTGACGTCATATGACGTCAGAGGGTCTAAAAGATTTAAAAAAAGTTGATGGATTTGTCTTGGTTTTGATACCTTTAGCGACGTCACGGTCACGTGGTATTGCTACAATGTAAATTAAGCACTTTCGGAAAATACCCTACTTTCACTTTTACGTAATTTTAAACATTTTCGGAAAATGTTATTGGCAAAGGCCAAGAACAATGAAAATTGTATGGCAAATATTTTCGAATGCAATGATTTTCAAATTCATAGGACGTCATAAGACCCTAGATTTGACGTCAGTTTAAACGTTCGTATACGCTCTGCAGAATTTATTTTTGAATCGATTTTCTAGTACATTTCACAGAAGGTTTAAGTTAGGCTTTTCTTGTGCATCCTTACTTTCGTTTTCAAAATATTGAAAAGACCAAGGTTCTGTGGTGAAACCAAGTTTCGAAAATATGACCTCGAATTTAAGTTTAGTATTTTCAGAGACCCTATTCGAGGTAAAAAGCTGAAATTCACACATGTTGTAATTCAAAACGTTTTCTTTAGATTTCCATAGGCCAGACGTCATTTGACGTAATGGGATTATAAGTTTGTAAGCGCTCTGCAGACATTATGAATTGATGAATTCTTCTAAAACTTTCAAAGAATGTATAGGTTACACACTAGAAACCTAATATTTTCTGAGAATTCCGTACCTATAATTTTCAGTTTGATTGAGTTTTTAACGGTTTGCAGAAAGTCCTATCGTTTGCCATGCAAACGAAATCTAGTTCTTCTCCTTATTAGGACTTTCTGCGCAGAAAGTCCTATTGGGTTTAATGTTTTTTTATTAGGGCTTTCTGCCTCAAGCAGAAAGTCCTATTGGGTTTCTTTTTTTCTTTTATTAGGACTTTTTTTTTTCTTATATTTGTGTTAATTTCGAGGTGTTGCCATTGACTCAGAACAATGAAAATTTTATGGCATATATTTCAAACCATGAGCTTTCGGATGCAATGAATTTTATAGTCATATGACGTCATATAACGTCAGATTTGACGTCAGGTGAAAAAGTTTGTACGCGGTCTACAGCCATTATTTCTGGACCGATTTTCATCAAAATTTCACAGAATGTGTATGTTAGGCTCTAGTTGTGCATCCCGGTGTCCGTTTTTTCCAAATTCGAAAAGGCAAAGGTTTTATAGCGAATCCAAGATTCGAACTAATGACGTCAAACTTCAAATGCGTATAAAATCGCTTCCAGAAAAGCTAGAAAACTGATATTTAGACTGAATATTAGTCTCTATGTCTTCTTTACATTCTGAAAGGATGAACGACATATGACGTCACATGACGTCATAATGCTATTAAAACTTTCGTATTAAAACTTAACGGTTTTTAAGCCCTGTAGGCTTTATTTTTTGTATGATTTGCTTGAAATTTTGTCTGAAGATGCAGTATCAGATTCTATGGAGCCATGTCACTTCCGTTTCCGGCAAATCCCAAAGGTCAAGGTCATATATCAATTATCGCCTTTTTCTTCGGCCTTAAATATCTCAAAAACGGTAAATATTCTATCGAGACACTATGCGTATAGTGCTTAGAAAGACCTTTCAGATGATATTTAGTTTTTGATGATCGGGGTTGAATTGGTGGAGTTATGGCGGAAAAATGAAAATTTGGTAACCCCCAGTGTGTTTAACAGTTTATACCTCAAAAACCTTTGATTTTTCAAAATATGATGATGAATATTATTTCTAGAGCAATGTTTTGCCGTTCTTTTGATGCCTAAACTTTAATGATTGGCCAAAGATTGATGGAGTAATGGGAAAAAAACGAAATTCGTGTATGTAGCTTTGGTGAATTTTTCATTTTTCAGGTGGTTTAAGAGCTTGTATCTCAAAAAGGATTAGTCATATTCCTAAACATAAAGCGTGTGAAATGTAGAGAATTTTCAGATTATTTAAAAAGGAATTACATCAAAAATAAGAATTTAAACATGTAGAATTTCAGCGATTCTGCCGTGTTGTCAAAGTTCTACGACTAATATCTCAAAGCTCAATAGCAATAAGTCCACACCTTAAGCAAGTGAGATGTAGAGAATTTTAAGACGAATATTTTGGTACCTAGAGTTTTAAAATTGATTAAAGTATAAGGAAGTTACATCAAAAATACGAATATAAACCCAAGTGTAAGAATTTCCGAGAAATATCCTACTTTCGCTTTCACGTTAAATTGAAGCATTTTCAGAAAATATGTAAGTTTACAGCTGTGTATTAGTCATATAAATTGCAAAAAACTTTTTACTTTTATCATATTGATATTACTAGCTAAATAAGCGTACCCTTTCCGGTGGCCGAGTGGTTAGAGCGTCAGCCTCGGCAGCGGAAGGTCGTGGGTTTGATCCCCGACCCGACATACCAAAGTCGTAAAAATGGTACTGTTATAGCTCCCTTGCTTGGCGCTCAGCATATAAGGGTATTTGCAGGACTGGTTAGCGCGGTATCAGGATGATGTGACTGGGTGTGGTATCATGCCACATGTCTACGACGTGATACTGCAGTGTGGTAGTCCTATACCCGGATGAAGTAGACATCGTGACTGGCTGAATTACTGTCGGTGGGACGTTAAACCCAACAAACAAACTGATATCATATATAGCAGTGTTTACTACACCGATCCCTACACACGAGGTGTGCACACTGGCGCATGTTGACGTCTTTTGTAAACATTTATTAAAGTTGCTTAAATAATCATGTTTATAGATAAACATTTACATAAGAATGAGGAGTTTCGGAAATATTTTTTGCAAAGGGACTCCTAAGGAAAGAAAAAGATGCTAAATTAAATACTAAAATACAAGTATAGTTTATTAGATTTAACGTCCCACCGACAGTATTTAAGTCTTTTTGAGACAATGTCTACTTGAGACAAATGTAGTGTTGTCACACTGCACAGTATCACGTCGTAGACAGTTGGCATGATACCACACCCAGTCACATTATCCGGACACCGGGCCGTCAGTCCTAGAACTACCCTTATTAAGCTGAGCTCCAAGCAAGGGAGCTATAACCTGTACCTATGTTTACGAATTTGGTAAATACAAGAATTGAAGAATTGATATAACGTTTTTAAACAACTTACAGATCATGTGTTATCTCGTTTGATTTGGTATTTCCGGGGTATTCCTAGCCTTGATATCTTCCACTGACACCAACTTTTTTAAACGATTATTTTTTACATATTTCGTTTTTTCCTTAATGTCAATCAGTTGATATTTTCTGATTTCTCAACTAATTCAAACAAGATAAATAAATTAAAAAAAACAGCCATCACATAAATTGATTGAAATCTGAAAAAGAAATGAGCCGACGGTCAAAAAATGCGCGAAATTTATGTGTTACATCCATATTTGGAAGCACGTGCACGTGTGTGAATACTTTAACAACACGCTGACGTAACACTTATATTGCGCCATCTTCTTATATAGCAGCATAACGTAGTAATAGGGCGGGGCAAACTCTAAGTTAGTCAGTGTTAATTAAGTATAGGTTAGTTTAGTAAGCATTAAGTCCATTAAATCGGTGTGGCGCGGCATTTAATGGACTTAATGCTTACTAAATAACACTAACCTACTTAGTGTTTGAAATTATGTTTTGAAATTTAACGCAGTCGCAGTCGCACATTCCAAATATAGTATTGACTCCGCCCTATCAACCTGTTCCCGGCGTGAATTACATCACGTGACATGTAACATGTTATGTCAAAGGTCAATGCGTCGCTCTAGCTGTGTATAGCTGTGTAGATCTACGCTCCAAATGAGCAATGAACCGGAAGCCGACTTTGATCTCTTCGGCAAAAACGTGGTGATTGAAATTTGAATAAAAGATACTGCTTAGAAAGGTTCATATATCTGCACCTATATATGTTGTGTTTTGGACATTATTTTTTTATTTTTTATTTAAGTAACCCTTGTTTGTAAGTGTTTTTTTTTCTTCTCTTCTCATTTTTTACATTTTTAATTTAATTTTTCTTGTTAATAGACATTGAAATTACACAAGTGTCTTTAGAACTTGTGGTCAAACCCTCTTACTTATTTTTTAAAATCTTCAATGTTGTATCATCATTACTTAGGCAATAATACATGTTTAAACTAAACTAAGCGGAAGGGTAGAGTTCTTTTGTTATTTTGGATTAATCAGAATCCTGGTGAGTAAATGTTTGTTCTCTATGGTTGCTGTGTATTATTTTTTGTCGATGTTCATGCGTTCACATCAAAAACCCCTGTAACACGTTACACATGCGTGGACTAAGACACCAATTTAAATTTACTATATGTTCTATATAAGCATATATACAAATGACAATTTCTGTTAGGGACATTGGCATCCAAACTTACCCTCATTAGATAGATCTATTCAAGAGAAATAATTCTGTACATTTTAAACATGGAGTCACTCGACTACTTTTTGACCTATTTAAGGCCAAATAACATGCGTATGAATTTAGTGCACCGGTCGGCCATTTCACGCCAATTTTCTCAAAATTCCCCCCTCAGTAATGCTAAACTATTAATATTGTTGTGCAATAAGGCCTCCAAATTGGGCATTTTATGACTATTTTAACTGTTCTATAGAATTCAATCCTTTATTGCATGTCTTTCAGTCAAAATCTCACCTTAATTCAGCATTAAATAGGGTCACTTTTTTCTGTGTAGGCACATCCGGTAACCAAGGGCAGGTAATTGTGGTCTTAGTCTATTTTGGTGAACACATAAAGCTCCGCTTCTCGACACATCTTGACGCACATGCGCAGTGAAGGTGCTTGAAGCTGATTTTAAATTGATCAGTTGATTTAGCGGAATAGTGTTTAGTGACAAGTTGATGCCGATTAAATGAATTAAATGGAGACAAAATTTTGAAAAAATGGAATGATTTCATTGGACAAAATATTATTTCAAACACTAAAAGAGAATTTAACAGTTAAGAAGCCGTCACTCGCTACGCTCGTTCTGGCTTCTTAACTGTTAAATTCTCTCTTAATAAACACTAACTATAACGAATACAGTCGTCTCCATCGTATGTACAAGCATTATTGAAATTTAACTCACGAGGCTACACGCGTCGACGAATCTATTGCATGGTAGCATTTACGGTTTTATTCCCGCGACTGTACACGAAATTAAAAAAAAAAAGAATTTTGATATGCATAATTAATAGGTTTAAGTTTAATTGCTTATTTTTTGAAAACCTATAAAACTAGACCCAAATATGCTACAATTGAATTGTAGGGATTTTCAGGACATTTATTTTGGTACCTAGAATACTAAACTTGGAATCTCTCAGCCCCTCACCGCTGTGGGTTCGAATTCCGGTAGGGACTTCGGATTTTTCATGTGAGGTGGCCTTCCAGCTGGCTTGCGGTAGGTCGGTGGTTATATCCGCGTATCTCTGTGTACTCGGGGTCTTCCTCCACCTGTAATTAGCTGGACGTCTCTATATGATTGAAATACTATCAGAGCGACAGTAAACCCCAATACAACAACAACAACAACAATTAAAATTGGTCAAGTTATAAGAAAGCGATATCAAAATAAAGATTTATTTATTTAATTTCGACATATGGCTTACTTCACAAAGTTCATGCATGAGAAGTCCATACAAAAAAAATTCTTTCTAACGGTATTAATTTTTACATTTCAAAATGTTGCAGAAAGTCCTATCATTCGTATCAACGAATGAAATCTAGTTATTATTATTATTATTATTATTCTTTTTTTCTTCCTAACTAAACGCTTATTTTTCTATATTGCAATAATCCTAGGACGATGAAATTTTTATGGCTTATTAGTCACGTGAGGAAATTTTGATTTCTATGATTTTCATATGTCTATGACGTCACAATTGACATATGCTACAAAAGTTTGTAGACTGTCCAGAGCCATTATTAATGGACCGATTTTCATCAAATTTTCACAGAATGTGTATATTAAGTTCTGTTAAAATTTAATGACATATGCTTCAGATGCTGAAATTTCGATTTCAATGATTTACATATGCTTATGACGTCATGTGACGTCACAATTGAAATTGACTCTGAAAGTTTGTACACCGTCCAGAGCCATTATTAATGGGCCGATTTTCATCAAATTTTCACAGAATATGTATATTAGGTTCTTATTGTGTATCCCGGTGTCCGTTTTTCAAGATTCGAAAAGTCCAAGGATCTATGGCAAATCCAAGATTCGAACCAAGGACGTCAATTTTTAAATGCTTTTTAAATCGGTCCTATTTGAAATAGAAAGTTGAAATTTTGTCAGTATGTAGGTCTCTCGGTGACTGATATTTTGTGAAAAAGAACGTCATATGACGTCATTGCAGGAAAACGTATTTCTAATATTAACAAGAAAATCGTATATGCTACAATGGTCCATGGGCAATGAAAATTTATGAACATATGCTTTAGACGCTGATATTTCGATTTCTATGATTTTTATAGGTCCATGACCTCTCTATGAAATTGACTACAAGAGTTTGTTCACCGTCCAGAGCCATTATTAAAGACTTGATTTTCATCATATTTTCACAGAATCTGCATAATAGGTTCTAGTTGTGCGTTCCGGTGTCCGTTTTTCAAAATTTGAAAAGTCCAAGGTTCTATGGCATATCCAAGATTTGAACCAAGGACGTCAATTTTTAAATGCTTATATTATCGGTTCTATATGATATAGAAAGTTGATATTTTGTCAATATGTAGGTCTCTGGATACCTTTTAACATTTTGTGAAAATGAACGTCATATGACGACACATGACGTAATATCATGAAAATAATTTCTTATATTAACAAACGGTTGTATGCGCTCTACAGCCATTATTTCTGGACGGGTTTTTGATGAAAATTTCACAGAACGTGTATATTACAATGTAGTTGTGCATCCCAGTCTTCATCTTCCAAAACTAAAAAAAATGACTGAGAATCTTTGGAAGAAGACAACGTCAAAATTCATTCAAGCATAACATTTTATCCAGATGAGCTAGGATACTGATATTTAGATAGCATGTGTAAAAAGATCAAAGTGACTCAGTCGCTCAAGTTTGACTCAGTGTCGCAGAAAGGCCTATCTTTTGTCAGAACAAAAGAACATCTAGTTCTTCTTATTCTTTTTTTTCTTCCAAACTGAGCGTTAATTTAAGCATGTTGCAATGGTCCCAGGGTCATGCAATTTTTATGGCATATACTCGATGCGATGAAATTTTGATTTTTATCATTTTCATATGCCTATGACGTCATACTCGAATTTGTCGACAAAAGTTTGTACGCGGTCTACAGCCATTGTTTACGGACGGATTTTCATGAAATTTTCACAGGATGTGCACATTATGGTGTGATTGTGCATGCTTGTATTTATTTTCCAAATATCGAAAAGACCGAGGTTCTGCGGCAAATCTGAGATTCGAACCAAAGACGTCAAATTTCATTTTAGCATAACATCGCTTCTTTTTAAGCTAGAAAGCTGAAATTTGGTCAGCATATGTATCTCGACATCTTCTGTAGATGCCTTGACGACTGACGTCATGTGACGTCATATGACGTCATAATTTGAGGATATTTTTTTATTTGAAATTTAACGGTTTTTCAGCCCTGTAGACTGTATTTTTGTTTGATTTGCATAAAAATTTAACTGAAAGTGCAGCTTTAGATCCTATTGAGCAATGTCAGTGTGTTTAACAGTTTATATCTCAGAAACCTTTGATTTTTGGAAATATGATGATGAATATTATTTGTAAAGCAATGTTTGGCCGTTCTTTTGATGCTTAAAGTTTAATGATTGACCTAAGATTCATGGAGTAATGGGGAAAAAACGAAATTCGTGCATATAGCTTTGCTGATTTCTTCATTTTTCAGGAGGTTTAAGAGCTTGTATCTCAAAAAATATTAAAAATATTCCTATATATAAAGCGTGTGAAATGTAGAGAATTTTAGGACGATTATTTTGGTACCTAAAGTTTTGAAATTGACCCAAGTATAAGGGAGTTACATCAAAAATAAGAGTTTAAACATGTAGAATTTCAGCGATTTTGCCGTTATGTAAGAGTTTCACGGCTTATATCTTAAGACTCATAATAAATAAGTCAACACATTAAGAGAGTGAGATGTAGAGAATTTTAAGACGATTATTTTTTGTACCTAAAGTTTTGAAACTGATCAAAAATATAAGGAAGTTACATAAAAAATAAGAATTTAAACATGTAGAATTTCAGCGATTTTGCCGTCATGTCAGAGTTTTACGGCTTATATCTTAAGAATCATTAGAAATAAGTGCTTAAATTAAGCAAGTGAGATGTAGAGAATTTTAAGACGATTATTTTGGCACCTAGAGTTTTGAAATGATAAAAAATAAGGAAGTTACATAAAAAAATACCAATTTAAAGCCAATTGTAAGAATTTTCATAAAATATCCTACTTTCGCTTTCACCTTAATTGAAGCATTTTCGGAAAATGTAAGTTCACAGATATGTATTAGTCATAGAAATTGCAAAAAAAAACAAAACTTTTTACATATAGCATATTGATAATACTAGCTAAACAAGTGTACCGTTCCCGGTGGCCGAGTGGTTAGAGCGTCCGCCTCGGGAGTGGGAGGTCGTGGGTTCGATACCAAAGTCGTAAAAAATGGTACTGTTATAGCTCCCTTGCTTGACGCTCAGCATATAAGAGTAGTTGTAGGACTGGTTGGCTCGGTATCAGGATAATGTGACTGGGTGTGGTATCATGCCACATGTCTACGGCGTGATACTGCAGTGTGGCAGCACTATAACTGCATTAAGTAGACATCGTCTCCAAATGACTGAAATACTGTCGGTGGGACGTTAAACCCAACAAACAAACTAAACAAGTGTTGACAATGATTTAATGTTTTGTCAAATCATTTTATTTACGTTACTTATACATATTAGTTGCAGCATTGCGTTACCCATAATCCTTTGAGCGTTTTGACACATGTCATTTAGACCGTTGTTGAAACATTGCAATTTCCCGACTTTATTGTTGCATCAATCGATAAATGTTGTATAAGCTATATTCCAAATTAATGATCAATGATAACCTATGTGAAAATATATGTACAATGTAATTTGATTGCCAGCTTGAGATACCATGAGCGTGTATAAGTGTAGACGTTTGAAACAAAATGATCAACACATGTCATCCGTTCAAGACGCTGCAAGCTAATTTGTCTGTAAAGCGCAAAATGGAGTAATTTTGTGTAATACAGTCGTCTCGATCGTATGTATGTACAAGCGTTATTGCAATTTAACTCACGAGGCTACACGCGTCGACGATTCTATTGCATGGTAGCATTTACTATTTTATTCCCGCGACTGTACACGAAAAAAAAATTGATATGCAGAAATAAGAGGTTTAAGTTTAATTGCTTATATTTTGAATACCTATAAAACTAGACCCAAATATGTTACAATGGAATTGTCGGGATTTTCAGGCCATTTATTTTAAAACCTAGAATACTAAAATTGGTCAAGTTATAAGAAGGCGATATCAAAATAAAGATTTATTTATTTTTGCCATATGGCTTATTTCACAAAGTTCATGCATGAGAAGTCCATCCGAAAAAAAAGTAAAAGGTAGGGAATTTAATATATATTCTTTCTAACGGTATTTTTTTTTAATTGCTGAAGGTCTAAGACAAAGAAATTCTATCAACAGATACCTGAAGCAATGGCATTTTGGAATATGTTATTTTTATCTTCACATGACGTCACATGACGTCAGAACTTAAAATAGCTACCAAAGTTTGTACGCGCTGTACAGCCGTCATTTATGGACGGATTTTCATGGGATTTTCACAGAAGTTATATATTAAGACCTTATTGTGCAGGATTATATAGGTTTGCCAAGATTCGAAAGAACTAAGGTTCTATGGCGAATCCAAGATTCGAACCAAGGACGTCAAATTTCAAATCCATATAAAATCGATTCAAGATGAGATAGAAAGTTGATATTAGGCTAGATTATTCCTCTCTGTGTTTCCTTTGCATTTTTTAAAGATGAACGTCATATGACGTCATATGACGTCATCAAGTTGTATAGAATTTCTGATTTCTTGATGTCAATTTACTCATGTTGCAAGGGTTCATAAACAATGGAATTGAAAGTCCTATGTAGGTAATCATGAACATTTAAATTCAATGTTTAAATTTTTCATATGACGTCACATGACGTCATAACTAAAAATAGCTACCAAAGTTTGTACGCGCTGTACATCCGTCATTAATGGACGGATTGGCATGGAATTTTCACAGAAGTTATATATTAAGACCTCATTGTGCAGGATTATATAGGTTTGCCAAGATTCGAAAGAACTAAGGTTCTATGGCGAATCCAAGATTCGAACCAAGGACGTCAAATTTCAAATCCATATAAAAACGTTTCTAGATGAGATAGAAAGTTGATATTTGGCGAGATTATACGTCTCTGTGTTTCCTTTGCATTTTGTAAAGATGAACGTCATATGACGTCATCAAGTTGTATAGAATTTCCGATTTCTTGATGTCAATTTACTCATGTTGCAAGGGTTCATAAACAAAAACCTTTAATTTTATCTTGTTTAAATTTTTCATATGACGTCACATGACGTCATAACTAAAAATAGCTACCAAAGTTTGTACGCGCTGTACAGCCGTCATTTATGGACGGATTGTCATGGAATTTTCACAGAAGTTATATATTAAGACCTTATTGTGCAGGATTATATAGGTTTGCTAAGATTCGAAAGAACTAAGGTTCTTTGGCGAATCCAAGATTCGAACCAAGGACGTCAAATTTCAAATCCATATAAAATCGATTCTAGATAAGATAGAAAGTTGATATTTGGCGAGATTATTCCTCACTATGTTTCCTTTGCATTTTGTAAAGATGAACGTCATATAACGTCATATGACGTCATCAAGTTAAAAGAAATTCCGATTTCTTGATGTCAATTTTACTCATGTTGCAAAGCTTCATAGACAATGAAAATTAAATGTCCTTTGTACATAATCAGGAACATTTAGATTCAATGTATAAAATTTTCATATGACGTCACATGACGTCAGAACTATAAATAACTACCAAAGTTTGTCCGCTCTGTACAGCCGTCATTTATTTATAGATTGGCATGGAATCTTCACAGAAGTTATATATTACGACCTCATTGTGCAGGATTATATAGGTTTGCCAAGATTCGAAAGAACTAAGGTTCTTTGGCGAATCCAAGATTCGAACCAAGGACGTCAAATTTTAAAAACGTATAAAATCGTTTCTAGATGAGATAGAAATTTGATATTTGGCGAGATTATATGTCTCTGTGTTTCCTTTGCATTTTGTAAAGATGAACGTCATATTACGTCATCAAATTGTAGAGAATTTCCGATTCCTGAATGTCAATTTACTCATGTTGCAAAGGTTCATAGACAATGAAAATTTAATGTCCTATGTAGGTAATCATGAACATTAAGATTTAATGATTAAAATTTCATATGACGTCACATGACATCAAAACTTAAAAAAGCTACCAAAGTTCATCCGCGCTGTACAGCCGTCATTTATGGACGGATTGGCATGGAATTTTCACAGAAGTTATATATTACGACTTCATTGTGCAGGATTATATAGGTTTGCCAAAATTCGAAAAACACCAGGTTTGTCATGGTTGGCAGTGCAGAAAGCCCTATCTTTTGTTCAAAACAAAAGAAGTCTAGTTAGGGCTTTCTGCTTTCCGCAGAAAGACCTTTTGGGTTTGTTCTGTCTTTTATTATTATTATTATTCTTTTTTTCCAACCTTTTCATGTTGTTATTTCATTAAGTTGCTGAAGGTCTAGGACAAAGAAATTCTATCAACAGACACATGAAGCAATGGTATTTTGGAATATGTTATTTTTATCTTCACATGACGTCACATGACGTCAGAACTTAAAATAGCTACCAAAGTTTGTACGCGCTGTACAGCCGTCATTTATGGACGGATTGTCATGGAATTTTCACAGAAGTTATATATTAAGACCTCATTGTGCAGGATTATATAGGTTTGCCAAGATTCAAAAGAACTAAGGTTCTATGGCGAATCCAAGATTCGAACCAAGGACGTCAAATTTCAAATCCATATAAAATCGATTCTAAATTAGATAGAAAGTTGATATTTGGCGAGATTATTCCTCTCTGTGTTTCCTTTGCATTTTGTAAAGATGAACGTCATATGACGTCAAATGACGTCATCAAGTTGTATAGAATTTCCGATTACTTGATGTCAATTTACTCATTTTGCAAATGTTTATAGACAATGAAAATTAAATGCCCTATGTAGGTAATCATGAACATTTAGATTCAATGATTAAAATTTTCATATGACGTCACATGACGTCAGAACTAAAAATAGCTACCAAAGTTTGTACGCGCTGTACAGCCGTTATTTATGGACGGGTTGGCATGGAATTTTCACAGAAGTTATATATTACGACCACATTGTGCAGGATTATATAGGTTTGCCAAGATTCGAAAGAACAAAGGTTTTATGGCGAATCCAAGATTCGAACCAAGGACGTCAAATTTCAAATACGTATAAAATCGTTTCTAGATGAGATAGAAAGTTGATATTTGGCGAGCTTATACGTCTCTGTGTTTCCTTTGCATTTTGTAAAGATGAACGTCATATGACGTCATATGACGTCATCAAGTTGTAAAGAATTTCCGAGTCCTTGATGTCAATTTTACTCATGTTGCAAAGCTTCATAGATAATGAAAATTAAATGTCCTTTGTACGTAATCAGGAACATTTAGATTCAATGTTTAAAATTTTCATATGACGTCACATGACGTCAAAACTGTAAATAACTACTAAAGTTTGTCCGCTCTGTACAGCCGTCATTTATTGATAGATTTGCATGGAATTTTTACAGAAGTTATATATTAAGATCTCATTGTGCAGGATTATATAGGCTTGTCAAGATTCAAAAGAACTAAGGTTCTATGGCGAATCCAAGATTTGAACTAAGGACGTCAAATTTCAAATACATATAAAATCGATTCTAGATTAGATAGAAAGTTGATATTTGGCGAGATTATTCCTCTCTGTGTTTCCTTTGCATTTTATAAAGATGAACGTCATATGACGTCATCAAGTTGTATAGAATTTCCTTTTTTTTTAAAGGTTATAGACAATTAAAATTAAATGTCCTATGTAGGTAATCATTAACATTTAGATTCAAAGTTTAAAATTTTCATATGACGTCACATGACGTCAGAACTAAAAATAGCTACCAAAGTTCATCCGCGCTGTACAGCCGTCATGTAAGGACGGATTAGCGTGGAATTTTCACAGAAGTTATATATTACGACTTCATTGTGCAGGATTATATAGGTTTGCCAAAATTCGAAAAACACCAGGTTTGTCATGGTTTGCAGTGCAGAAAGCCCTATCTTTTGTTCAAAACAAAAGAAGTCTAGTTCTGTCTTTTATTATTAGGGCTTTCTGCTTTTCGCAGAAAGACCTATTGGGTTTGTTCTGTCTTTTATTATTATTATTCTTTTTTTCCAACCTTTTCATGTTGTTATTTCATTAAGTTGCTGAAGGTCTAGGACAAAGAAATTCTATCAACAGACACCTGAAGCAATGGCATTTTGGAATATATTATTTTTATCTTCACCTGACGTCACATGACGTCAGAACTAAAAATAGCTATCAAAGTTTGTACGCGCTGTACAGCCGTCATTTATGGACGGATTGTCATGGAATTTTCACAGAAGTTATATATTAAGACCTCATTGTGCAGGATTATATAGGTTTGCCAAGATTCGAAAGAACTAAGGTTCTATGGCGAATCCAAGATTCGAACCAAGGACGTCAAATTTCAAATCCATATAAAATCGATTCTAGATGAGATAGAAAGTTGATATTTGGCGAGATTATATGTCTCTGTGTTTCCTTTGCATTTTGTAAAGATGAACGTCATATGACGTCATATGACGTCATCAAGTTGTATAGAATTTCCGATTCCTTGATGTCAATTTACTCATGTTGCAAAGGCTCATAGACAATGAAAATTTAATGTCCTTTGTAGGTAATCATGAACATTTAGATTCAATGTTTAAAATTTTAATATGACGCCACATGACGTCAGAACTAAAAATAGCTACTAAAGTTTGTACGCGCTGTACAGCCGTCATTTATCGATGGATTGGCATGGAATTTTCACAGAAGTTATATATTACGACCTCATTGTGCATGATTATATAGGTTTGCCAAGATTCGAAAGAACTAAGGTTCTATGGCGAATCCAAGATTCGAACCAAGGACGTCAAATTTCAAATCCATATAAAAAACGTTTCTAGTTGAGATAGAAAGTTGATATTTGGCGAGATTATACCTCTCTGTGTTTCCTTTGCATTATGAAAAGATGAACGTCATATGACGTCATTTGACGTCATCAAGTTGTATAGAATTTCCGATTTCTTGATGTCAATTTTTCTCATGTTGCAAGGGTTCATAAACAATGGAAATTGAAAGTCCTTTGTAGGGGATCATGTTCATTTTGATCCAATGTTTAAAATTTTCATATGACGTCACATGACGTCAGAAATAATAATAGCTACCAAAGTTTGTACGCGCTGTACAGCCGTCATTTATGGACGGATTGGCATGGAATTTTCACAGAAGTTATATATTACGACTTCATTGTGCAGGATTATATAGGTTTGCCAAGATTCGAAAAAGCAAAGGTTCTATGGCGAATCCAAGATTCGAATCAAGGACGTCAAATTTCAAATACGTATAAAATCGTTTCTAGATGAGATAGAAAGTTGATATTTGGCGAGATTATATATCTTTGTGTTTCCTTTGCATTTTGTAAAGATAAACGTCATATGACGTCATATGACGTCATCAAGTTGTATAGAATTTCCGATTTCTTGATGTCAATTTTTCTCATGTTGCAAAGCTTCATAGACAATGCAAATTAAATGTCCTTTGTACATAATCAGGAACATTTAGATTCAATGTTTAAAATTTTCATATGACGTCACATGACGTCAGAATAATAAATAACTACCAAAGTTTGTCCACTCTGTACAGCCGTCATTTATTGATAGATTGGCATGGAATCTTCACAGAAGTTATATATTACGACCTCATTGTGCAGGATTCTATAGGTTTGCCAAGATTCGAAAGAACTAAGGTTCTTTGACGAATCCAAGATTCGAACCAAGGACGTCAAATTTTAAATTCGTATAAAATCGTTTCTAGATGGGACAGAAATTTGATATTTGGCGAGCTTATACGTCTCTGTGTTTCCTTTGCATTTTGTAAAGATGAACGTCATATGACGTCATCAAATTGTAGAGAATTTCCGATTCCTGAATGTCAATTTACTCATGTTGCAAAGGTTCATAGACAATGAAAATTTAATGTCCTCTGTAGGTAATCATGAACATTACGATTTAATGAGTAAAATTTTCATATGACGTCACATGACATCAAAACTTAAAAAAGCTACCAAAGTTCATCCGCGCTGCACAGCCGTCATTTATGGACGGATTGGCATGGAATTTTCACAGAAGTTATATATTACGACTTCATTGTGCAGGATTATATAGGTTTGCCAAAATTCGAAAAACACCAGGTTTGTCATGGTTTGCAGTGCAGAAAGCCCTATCTTTTGTTCAAAACAAAAGAAGTCTAGTTATCATTCTTTTTTTCCAACCTTTTCATGTTGTTATTTCATTAAGTTGCTGAAGGTCTGGGACAAAGAAATTCTATCAACAGACACCTGAAGCAATGGCATTTTGGAATATGTTATTTTTATCTTCACATGACGTTACATGACGTCAGAACTAAAAATAGCTACCAAAGTTTGTACGCGTTGTACAGCCGTCATTTATGGACGGATTGTCATGGAATATTTACAGAAGTTATATATTAAGACCTCATTGTGCAGGATTATATAGGTTTGCCAAGATTCGAAAGAACTAAGGTTCTATGGCGAATCCAAGATTCGAACCAAGGACGTCAAATTTTAAATCCATATAAAATCGATTCTAGATGAGATAGAAAGTTGATATTTGGCGAAATTATTCCTCTCTGTGTTTCCTTTGCATTTTGTAAAGATGAACGTCATATGGCGTCATCAAGTTGTATAGAATTTCCGATTTCTTGATGTCAATTTACTCATGTTGCAAAGGTTCATAGACAATGAAAATTAAATGTCCTATGTAGGTAATCATGAACATTTATGAAAACGTTTCCAGATGAGATAGAAAGTTGATATTTGGCGAGATTAAACGTCTCTATGTTTCCTTTGCATTTTTTTAAAGATGGCCGATTTTCATCAAAATTTCACAGAATGTGTATATTAGGCTCTAGTTGTGCATGCCGGTGTACGTTTTTCAAAATTCGAAAAGGCAATTGTTCTATGGCGAATCCAAGATTCGATCCATTGACGTCAAATTTCAAATGCGTATAAAATCGCTTACTGATGAGCTAGAAAGATGATGTGTGGACAGAATATAAGTCTCTAGGATTTATTTACATTCTCAAAAGATGAACGTCATATGACTTCATGAGGTGAAAAGTAATTTCTAATTTTTACGTGTTAATTTTTATATGCGGTACATGTCCGAGCACCTTGAAAATTTAATAGCATATTCTTCAGATAGTTTTCATTTGACTATGACGTGTTTTGACGTCAAACTTGACCTCGTCTAAAAATGATTGTACGCGGTCTACAGCCATTATTTCTGGGTCGATTTTCATCAAAATTTCACAGAATGTGTATGTTAGGCTCTAGTTGTGTATCCCGGTATCCGTTTTACAAACTTCGAAAAGGCAAAGTTTCTATGGCGAATCCAAGATTCGAACCATTGACGTCAAATTTCAAATGCGTATAAAATCGCTTACAGATGAGCTAGAAAGATGATATTTGGACAGGATATAAGTCTTTAGGTTTCCTTTATATTCTCAGAAGATGAATGTCATATGACGTCATGATGTGAAAAGTAATTTCTAATTTTAACGTTAATTTTTATATATTGAAAACGTCAGAGCACCTTAATAATTTAATAACATATGCTTTAGATAAAACATTTTTTTTTATTTCAATCATTTTCATTTGTCTAGGACGTGTTTTGACGTCAAACTTGACGTCGTCTTAAAATATTTGAATGCGATCTATAGCCATTTTTTCTGGTCCGATTTTCACCAAAATTTCACAGAATGTGTATGTTAGGCTCTAGTTGTGCATCCCGGTGTCCGTTTTTCAAAATTCGAAAAGGCAATGGTTCTATGGCGAATCCAAGATTCGAACCATTGACGTCAAATTTCAAATGCGTATAAAATCGCTTACAGATGAGCTAGAAAGATGATATTTGGACAGAATATAAGTCTCTAGGATATATTTACATTCTCAAAAGATGAACGTCATATGACGTGATGAGGTGAAAAGACATTTCTAAATTTTACGTGTTAATTTTTATATATTGAAAACGTCCAAGCACCTTAAATATTTAAGCAAATGCTTCAGATAGAACATTTTGCATTGCAATAATTTTCATTTGACTATGACGTGTTTTGATGTCAAACTTGACTTCCTTTTAAAATATTTTTACGCGGTCTACAGCCATTATTTCTGGGCCGATTTTCACCAAATTTTCACAGAAATTGTGTATGTTAGGCTCTAGTTGTGCATCCCGGTGTCCGTTTTTCCAAATTCGAAAATGCAAAGGTTTTATGGCGAATCCAAGATTCGAACTATTGACGTCAAATTTCATATACGTATTAAATCGCTTCCAGATGAGTTAGAAATCTGATATTTGGAGAGTATATAAGTATCCATGTCTGCTTTATATTATATGAAGATAAACGTCATTTGACGTCAGATGACGTCATAAGGTCAAAAAGAATTTCTGATATATACGCGTTAATTCAAATATGTTGTTAGCTTCACAGGACCATGGAAATTTAATAGTTTATATATCAATCCATGAGCTTTAGAATGCAATGTATTTCATAATAATGTAACGTTATATCACGTAAGATTTGATATTAGGGCAAAAAGGTTTTACGCTTTTAATCTTTTTTCCTTGTCCGTTTTTCCAAATTCGAAAAGGCAATGGTTCTATGGCGAATCCAAGTTTTGAACCATTGACGTCAAATTTCAAATACGTATAAAATCGCTTTCAGATGATTTAGAAAGTGGATATTTGGACTGAATATTAGTCTTTTAGACTTATTTCTATTATGTGAGGATTAACGTCATTTGACGTTATAAGGTCAAAAAGAATGTTTGATATCTAAGCGTTAATTTCTATAAGTTGCAAAGTTCCAATGGGGCATGAAAAATTTACTTGATATATTTAAGATTCTTAATATTTCATTTCATTGATTTTCGTATGCCTATGACGTCATATGACACCAAACTTGACATTGTCTACATAAGTTTGTACGCGGCCTACAGCCATTATTTTAGGACGGATTTTCATCAAAAATTTCACAGAATGTGTATGTTACGCTTTAGATGTGCCAACCCGTCTCCGTTTTACCAAATATGAAAAAGCAAGGATTTTGTTGGGGATCCTTACTTTCGTTTTCAAAATATTGAAAAGACCGAGGTTCTGTGGTGAAACCAAGTTTCGAAAACATGAACTCGGAATTAAGTTTAGTATTTCAGAGACCCTATTCGAGGTAAAAAGCTGAATTTCACACATGTTGTAATTCAAAACGTTTTCTTTAGATTTCCATAGGCCAGACGTCATTTGACGTAATGGGATTATAATATGTTTTCATTTCTGGTGCAATAAATTCAATTTGATCCCAATGGTCCAGAATTACAAAAACATAATAGCATATGTTAAATATGCTGAATTTTCATATGCAATTATATTCTTATTCATATGACATCAGAATAGACGTCAGATCAAAAAGTTTGTAAGCGCTCTGCAGACATAATGAATTGATGAATTCTTCTAAAATTTTCAAAGAATGTATAGGTTACACTCTAGAAACCTAATATTTTCTGCGTATTCCGTATCAATATTTTTCAGTTTGATTGAGTTTTTAACGATTTGCAGAAAGTCCTATCGTTTGCCGTGCAAACGAAATCTAGTTCTTTTCTTCTTCTTATTATTTTTTTTTTCTTCCTCTTATATTTGTGTTAATTTTGAGGTGTTGCCATTGACTCAGAACAATGAAAATTTTATGACGTATATTTCAAATCATGAGCTTTCGGATGCAATGAATTTCATATTCATATGACGTCATATAAGTCAGATTCGAGGTCAGGTGAAAAAGTTTCTACGCGGTCTACAGCCATTATTTCTGGACCGATTTTCATCAAAATTTCACAGAATGTGTATGTTAGGCTCTAGTTGTGCATCCCGGTGTCCGTTTTTCCAAATTCGAAAAGGCAAAGGTTTTATGGCGAATCCAAGATTCGAACTTTCGAAATATCGCCCATGAAGTAAATGTCATGAACATATTTTGGCATATTTTTGCATTTTTTCCGAGGTTTAAGCGTCCAAAGTTCAAAAGCAGTTATGAATAGGTCAATACGTAAAGCGTGTGAAATGTTGGGAATTTAATGACCTTTCTAACGGTACCCTGCTTTTCTTATTTGGTCATGATATAAGAAAGTTACATGAGAAATAAGAACTCATGATAATTATCATAAAGGTGTAAATGCGCAATTCAAACGCAATCAATAAACTATTCATTCTTATTATTTAAACATATATAAAGCGTTATATGGTAGATATCGGAGTTATAGCCTTTGTAAATCAATAAATAACTATTTCCAGCCAAATTAAATAGGTTCTAAAATTTTAAAATGTTTTTTCAGTTAATTCAGATACCACTGGAATGTCAAATAGTTATATGTATATAAAGTAGCATGTTAAGTTCTAATGAGAAATCTATTGGGCGTCACTATAAGCACGCAGTAAAGGTACAACCTTTGCCTGTGCTTATGTGAGGACGCGGCCTACTATATTTGTTCGGTTTATCTATATATATATATTATTTTTTTTAAAAGAAATGTCTAGTGTATAAAATTAATACTTTATTTTAGTGTCCTTTATTCATTATTGTTAAATGAAAATAAAGACAAGGTAAATAGTAAATAAAATGGGTTTTGAAAATATCTCGTTGTTCATCATGTACTTTCGGTGTAATTTTACGATCTTTTAAATGAACAACAGGGAAAATTGTTTCATATTAAAGAAAGGATACATGTGAAATGGACTAAGTTAGGTAGAACACATATATTCTCAATATGGAAATGCAGGTATTATACCACAGAGAAACGTAAATTTGGGATGTCGACATTGTTTATGAACAAATTCTTTTCAGCTGATCAGGCTTAAACTGAGTTGCAGCGCAGAAAGCCCTTATCGTTTGTGGGACAAACGAAGTCTAGTTATTATTATTATTATTCTTTTCTTCCAAAAGAGGTTGCTATTTCAATAGGTTCCTGACGGTCTAGAATCACGAAAATTTAATAACACATATCTGACGCGATGAAATTTCAGAATCTATTATCTTTATATTCGTATGACGTCACATGAATTATTTAAATTTGTTAACAAACGTATCGTAAATGCATTCTTCTTTTTACACTTAAACATTAACAAAACGAAACGGGTAAGATTGCAAACAAACGTAACATAGTGCTACATATATTTTCACGCTCGAGGGATTATTTTTATTTTTTATTTAATACAATTTCACATGTGAGTCACTCTTCTTTTTCAAATAACTAGTGGTCTGGTGTTGAGGATGCTTGTGTTCCACCGTGTTGGACACCGTGTCCAAAGGATTTAGATTCGGCCATAAGGATACACCAATAAAATGTTTTAGGAATGAGGAGGGGTTACTTTACTTCAAGACAAGCGTGAACCTTTTTGTTGGATATTGTATATGCCACACATTGTCTGTGACTCTCTGCAAATTCAAGCTACCAATGTATTGATTTCCTGCGAAAGCAGCAGAATCAGAAATGCATGTTTCTCGTGGTTCGTTATAATGTGCTATCGGACAATCAACATCGCCACAGCTTTGAAGCAGCAAAACGCATTATATCTGTATCATTCATTCATTCTGGCGTTGGGAGTGAACACTGTTTAAACACGTTAAGAAGGAATGTATATTTTACCATTCCATGCTTCCTCGGAAGTTCTCTAAAAACTATCTAAGTGTCAAGCGAGTTATATCGTGTAATACCAGGCAACTTTGGGACATAGCATTATCGATACAAATTTGTGACATAGCATTATCGATACAGATTAGAGCCTTCGGGTGTCCATATGGTGACATTGAGGCTCTAACATAATATGCTCTAAAAGACACGGTGAATGTGCTGAGCTAATTTAACACATTCTGTCATTGGATTGTTTAACACACACGTTGTCAGAAACCCTGCGTAGAACCTTTTGAAGAAAACTTGGTAAGTTATTATTTAGTATTAAGGCATTCCTTGAAATGTATAGCATTTGTAATTGTGTATGTGCGTGTACATATGCATGTGTAAATTGTTTCTCTGTCATAATTGCATGAACGGTGATGACATTTTCATCACTGAAAAGTGAATTACTGGTCGCTCTATCAGCACGCAGCAGTATATTGATTTAAGGGTATTGGTATTCATTGCTTTAAGTAGAATTATGGGTTATTGTTCTCCACTTATCACATGCTCAGATATAAATAATCTAATTCGGTGTAAAGCGGCGACATGTTTTAACAATATATTGTTACTGTCTATGAAAGATGTTCCCTTTGTAATTGATAAATCGATATACCGCTGTCCATACAGTCAGTAAGATACCATGGCAACTGGTATCGAGGGATGGGGGGGGGGGTATATTCTCAATCTACAAAATGCTTTACTCGTCCACATTGGTTCTGCCGTTAAAGGGAAATCCCAATAATTCCTAGGAGTGATGTCTGGATGTTGACACACGGTAATGTCGTTCTGTACGTTTGTCTTTCAGTCTATGAATCCAGTCAATTTTAAGATTTTGATTTGTTTTCAGATTTGACGACAATGAATATATGATTCGAGCATGCTGTATAATTATTTTAAATATAGCATATTTGACTTTTTTTTTAAACGAGCATGTTTTAAAGCTTATGTATTAAGCACGAATACATAATCAGTATTATAAGTCTATTTTGGAACTGTGTCAGAATGTATGTTTGATATGAAAATTTTGAATGAATTTATTCCTTTTTTGACGAATGGCTTCGTGAGATACCTTGTTTTGTATACACTAATTATGTCGATGATAGAACGAACTGTAGATAACTGACTTAAAAAAAAATCATATAGTATCCATGCATAAAGTTAGTACATACATACTCGTACATATCCATGTTGTCATATACGTACAAATAAAATGTTTAATATTACATACATATACCGCGCCTAATTAATAAAATAAGTGTGGGATTCAAACGAAGGACATAATAATATGATTTATAAAAAATTCAGATGGGCTTATTATTATGATATTTCTGTTCTTCCCGCCGCTACAATTTTAGTATCATTGATAAAGTTGATGTGAACTCCATTTACTCCACATGGTTTCTTACAAAAATAACTTAATATATATACACACGAAAATTTTGATATTTAGACAAGGAAGGATATATATACAAATTAAACTTAAATACAACGAATCAGAAAAAAAAAAATGTTTCAAACTATATTTTTTTGGGTATAGTTTTTACAAACGGGGGATCATTTGATGAAACGTTTGAGGCTTTAAGTGGACAGCTACTTAAAAGAATATTTAAGCTTAAGTATCCCCTAAATTAATTTCTTAACATTAACATCAGTCAAAAAATTGAATTATTTGATAAATTGATCATTCCTTTTTTGAAATACGGCTCTGAAATATGTGGGTATATCACATATTCAAAACCCATATAGTTAAATCACGGACGCAAAACAATTTCATTTACATGGTAGATATCCGCTAAGAACGTATAAATTAGTTAACAATGATAAACAGTTGCGTAAAGCGGCAGAAGGTTTATCAGAGTTGCTTATGATATGATGATGAATGGTATATTATTAAGACCAAAAAAGATGAAATCGACTACTTATATATAAGACATACTAGGAAATTTGGGATTCATTGACGTTTAGTTAAACAAAGTGGTGGAAATCTGAAGTATTCTTAAACACACTTATACTTATTGTTGTTGTTAACTTGAGTTAATAATTACAAAATTGGGATAGTCATTTAAACAATTCATCAAGGGCAAATACATACAATCTGTTTAAAAGTTTTGATTTTAAATATCTCTATTACTAAATACAGACAAGCATTAACCAGACTTAGAGTATAATGCCATTAATTGGAAATTGAAACAGATAGGCGAGCTAAACCAATCAAAGTATTAAAGTTGGAAGTATTAAAGTTATAATAACCAACACATAGTCCATTAACTGCGCAGTTTTAACTCATTTTTTTTTGAATACCAAAGAACCAATGTGCATCGATTTATAAGGAAAAACTGATGTAAGAATTTTATTTCTTTATCAATTTTAATGGTATGTAGCGCATTTGTGAAATTTTATTTGCTAACACATAAAGCACATCGCTTAAAATTTCCCCGAAAATAGGGAAATAATGTACATCTGACAAAAGAATCGTTAGGGCTCTTATGTAGAGCAGTATTTTCCGCATTCCATTGCAAATGTGAATATTACCGATATTTTTCTCAAATCCATCGAAAAGCATTTCATATAACAGGCACGACATACGACATTGGACATTCAGATTTTGAATGTCGCACGCGACATTCACGACATTGGACATTCAGATTTTGAATTCGCGGCACGCGACATTCACGACATTGGACATTCAGATTTTAAATTCGCCGCACACAATCTGAATTCCAATGTCGTGAATGTCGTGCCGCGACATTCAAAATCTGAATGTCCAATGTCGTGAATGTCGTGCTGCGACATTCAAAATCTGAATGTCCAATGTCGTGAATGTCGGGTGCGACATTCAAAATCTGAATGTCCAATGTCGTGAATGTCGTGCCGCGACATTCAAAATCTGAATGTCCAATGTCTTGAATGTCGCGTGCGACGTTCAAAATCTGAATGTCCAATGTCGTGAATGTCGCGTGCGACATTCAAAATCTGAATGTCCAATGTCGTGAATGTCGTGCCGCAACATTCAAAATCTGAATGTCCAATGTCGTGAATGTCGTGCTGCGACATTCAAAATCTGAATGTCCAATGTCGTGAATGTCGCGTGCCGCGACATTCAAAATCTGAATGTCCAATGTCATGAATGTCGTGCCGCGACATTCAAAATCTGAATGTCCAATGTCGTGCTGCGACATTCAAAATCTGAATGTCCAATGTCGTGAATGTCGTGCCGCGACAATTAAAATCTGAATGTCCAATGTCGTGAATGTCGTGTTGCGACATTCAAAATCTGAATATCCAATGTCGTGAATGTCGGTGCGACATTCAAAATCTGAATGTCCAATGTCGTGGATGTAAAATCCAATGTGTGAATTCAAAATCTGAATGTCCCGTGCGACATTCAAAATCTGAATGTCCAATGTCGTGATATCGTCCGCGACATTCAAAATGTATGGTGCATTTTGAGGGGGAGTATTTGGTTAGCGCTAGACGACCGGACGAAGAAGATGGACGAGGGAGTGACGAAGATAGAAGATAAGGTTGACGGTGTAGATATAGAGGCAGCGCTCGTTACAGAGAGAGAGAGAGAGAGAGAGAGAGAGAGAGAGAGAGTGACTAAGTTAAGTAGAGAAGGAACGAAACTCTCTCCGCGTTGATATAGCATGCCTGAAATCTCAGTCGATGAGAAATAACCTGATCTTCACAGGGGTACCGGAAGACAACTCGCAGGGTCCCGAACCGGCAGAGGCAACTGAGAGTAAACTACGCAGACACATGCAGGACGCATTGAAGGTGGCGAAGGATGTGGCCGAATCTATGAGGTTTGAGAGAATTCATCGATCACCTGGAGAACCACAACAGGGACGCACGCGGACGATCGTTGCAAAGTTTACTTTTTTTAAAGACAGATAATTTGTGAGAAAGCGATGGAAAGAGCTTGAGAACACGGGGTTTTCAATGTATGAACAGTTCCCACCCGAGGTGGTACAGAAGCGGCGGAGCCTGCTGACCAATGACGATGACGATGGAGGTGGACTTAGTATCTTATCTTGGTACATTAATGGCTTGTCAGCTGATAAGAAAGATTGCCATGATTTTCTAAATTTTATAAATAATTATGATATATGTTTTTACATGAATCATGGACCTGTTCATCTAGTAATATACAGCTTAAAGGTTATGTTTCTCACATTTTTTATCGTAAACATCACCACAGAAATGCACGTAGATATAGTGGTGGGTTAGTTCTTCATTACCGTAAAAATCTCGAACCTAGTATAGAAATTGTAAAATATCATTATAATTCCTTGATATGGATTAAGTTAGATAAACATTTCTTTAATTTTAATCAAAATATTTATAGTTGTTGGGCTTTTATATGGGGTGAAGATTCGCCAGATTACAATATACATAACATTGATTTGTTTGAAATTCTTGAACATGATGTTTCTATTTTTAGTGAAAGAGGTTTAATATATATGTCTGGTGATCTAAACAGTAGAGTAGGTCGACGCCCTGATTATATTGTCCATGATAATTTTAATAGTTCTGTTGATGACCCAGATTATGAACCAGACGGAACCCATAGCAGGGCCTCCGATGACAGCTCAGTAAATAGTAACGGGGTTAAATTGTTAGACCTGTGTAAATCAACATCGCTCCGCATCGTGAACGGACGTTTACATAAATCTTCTTCACACACGTTTTTTTTTTCGAATAATGATATGTCCGTTATTGATTATTTATTGACACACGAAAGTAATTTTTCATTGATTAGAGACTTCAAGATTTGTGATTTAAACAAGTGGAGTGAGCACGCCCCGTTAGTGTTTTCTCTGTACAGTAAGCGCTTTGAAAATACTTCTCAGTCTTATAATAATACAACGTTTAAATATTATGTAGTGGGTGAGATTTACGACCAACACCAGCGGTAGTTCGATAGTTTATTTGACGGTTGTAAACCAGAAATGGTATTAAACCAGAAACCTAAATATAATAATAAAACATTTCGTTAGACATAGTTTACGGACACAAAGTAATAATAAAAACAAAGTCAATCGAGGATTTTACAAATCATCGCGAGGAATAAATTACTTGGAAAATACATATTTAAATCACTTTAGTACAAATATAAATTTACCAGGCACGTCTAAATAAAGCTACATTTTAATATAGAAAATGCTCAAAGGTAAGAGCGACATAATGTCTAGCAGAATATATCTGGATCTAACAATCAACTTGCATCGACGGTGATCGATCAGTGAATGATAAATAAGAAAGACGGAGGAGATATAATTTTTAATGAGTAGTGAGTTTCGAGTTAGAAATGGTGAGTTTCGAGTCGGAAAAAGTGAGTTTCGAGTTAGAATAAGTGAGTTTCGAGTCGGGAAAAAGTGAGTTTCGAGTACAGTTGAAGATATAAATGCATTCGCAATACATTGTTAACTCCCTTGTTAAGAAGACTTTGTTGGGAAGCTGAGGTCTTTCACAGAGTATGTATTAAGTATCAGAATATCGTTTAAACCGATTGATAATACAACTTCATTCATTAATTAATTCTTAAAGTTGTTGACACAACTTTTTTTACCGACTCTCTGACCAGTATGAATAAAATCAGTGCCAAAATAAGCCGATATAGATAACGAAAGTAAGCTGTTGTTGCGGCTACAAAAGTAACACCTGGTCTCATGCTTTTAAAATAAAGGCCTATATATAAAATATATATATATATATATATATATATATATATATATTGCATAAATTATTTTTTACTGTCACTAAATTATAATTCAGTATAACTCTTATTACTCAATTTTTCTTGCATGCGTGGTTATTTTTTAGCAGAAAATGATTACGTGATTTTTTTTACTTTCCGTAAATATAATTGTCTATATTTACACTAAATCATTCTTATTGTTGAGTGACTATAAAAATATACAGTTAAAAATAACATCATCTGAGAAATAACCGTCATATTGATCACCCTTATTAATTTTTTTTTAAATTTCAGCTATCAAGTAGCCCATTTATTCTCCCCGTAATTGGTGTTAGGGGGTCGGGGATCCACCCCCCAAAACACCTCACAAGCAAACATACAAAATTATGAATACAACACTTTCAACAGAAATGGTATTTGATGATTGGTTAACCCAATTTATATTTGTATCAAATACTGTGGATTCTAGACAAATTCACTAAGGAATATTTGCTTTTGTTTCTTACTCTTTGGTATTTGTAATTCAACATATTTGAACCAATATACATAATTTCCACATCTGTGAATATCTCTACTTTCGCAGCCATCTTGAATGACAAATTCAAGGGATTTTTTTTTAAAATAAATTACATACAGGATCAGAAATTTCATTTTCCTATAATTTCAATATTTCTGCTTCAAAAATCAACATGTATACACCATTAAAAAGCTCTTGAAATTCATATTTTAAGATAACATAATTCCTATAATACGTATATTAGCACAAAAAAGAAAAGAAATGCAAAGTAAAGAAAAAAGGTATAGGTTCATCTTCCAACAAAATAAACAGTTTAACTTCTTGGGTATAAAGCTTTTATCTTCAAGTTCATTAAAATATCATTTTCATATTAAAAATGATTAATAAATGCTGTTCAATTTGACATTAACTTCAGTATGATAGACTGAAAATAAAAACGCAGTTGTAATTTAACAAGAGGGCCATGTTGGCCCTGGGTCGCTCACCTGAGACCAGGTATTAGTGGGAGGAAAAGAAACAGCAAATATCTTATGATATTGTGGAAAATGGGTTCTGCACTGTGCAAGCCATAAATCGAGTGAGTACTTTAGGACAAGAAGAATTTTCAAATTTGTACTGTATACATATAAGGAAAATGGGCTTAGCCCCCTGGCGACCTTTTTTTTTCAAAGGATCAAAATATTTGGACAATCTTGAGTTGACTTAACTTGACTTAATAGCTGTCTTGACTATTTGAGTTTACCGTCGCTTCATCAATATTTCAGTCATATAGCGACGTCCAGCTAATTACAGGCGGAGGAAGACCCCGAATGCACGGAGGCATTCGGGCAGAACCACCGACCTACCGCAAGCCAGCTGGAAGGCTTACTCACATGAAAATCCGAATGACCCTGCCGGAATTCGCACCCACGCGGTGAGATGCTGAGTGAGTGTTAAAGTCAGCGACTTTTCCCTCTCTGCCACGGAAGCCCCTGAACAATCTTGGTAGAGAGTGACCTAAGGAACATCTGTGCCAAGTAACTTGATCAACTTTATTCTTTATAAACACTAAAATTAGGCAACTCATTGTAGCTAACATTATTCTTTATCTTCTTTTATTTTTCAATACTATAGTATGATCAAATACTATGTTTAATGATTGTATGTGTGTATGCGTGTGTGTGTGTAGAGAGAGAGAGAGAGAGAGAGAGAGAGAGAGAGAGATGGAGAGAGGTAAAGTAATTTAACAGTTTGTTTTCTCTTCTTTCACGTGTTATTTGTAAATTTGTATTGTATGATGATGTACCATATTGTACAAGTCATTGATAATAAAACTTGTAACTTGTAAACTTGTAACTTGTAAACTTGTAACTTGTTTTATACCAATTAATCATATATTTTTATTAAGCATGCATACACATTCAACCACAGGGAATTCCCCGTGCATTTAACAGAATGCAGTGGAATTCAGAAGAAAAAAAAACACACAAAAAAAAAACCCGATCATGGAGGAATGTATATTTACAACTGAAATAATCAAGTTAGATAACTACTTCGGAACCTCGAGAACATTTCAACAATGCTTCTGTGTCTAAGAATTTGTGACAGATTATAAATTTGAAGGTGGTATATGTAGCCGGGTACTGGTACTTTGTGGTGAATCGGGAGGTTTTGGATCGTGTGGCTTGATAGCTCAGTGGTAAGGTGCTTGGACACTGGGTTCGAATCACAGGCGGACCACAATTTTTTAACCACCTGATTCACCATAAATATTTTGCTGAAAATATAGTGATCAGAAATATAGTAAACTAAGTCATGCGGAGATCCAGAGGTCCAGATCCCCCGAGATTTGGATATTATGCATAAAATATACATAATAAAGTGTGGACCCCACCTCCCCCCACTATGTCCTGTGATTTTCAGAGTTTGTCCCCCCCCCCCCCCCCCCACCCCTGGTATCAAATTGCTGGAACTGGATCTTCGCATATAAGTTATTTATAGTTAAAATCTGGATCGTTTGATACAATTTCATGCAGATGATTGCGAACTTTCAGTCTTGTTACCCATGCTTTTTTGTGATCTTTATTTTAATGCAAATGATAATTTTGATGTTTGTGTTTAGAGTGCGTGTCAGTGAGTGTCACAATGTCAGTGATGTTGGCATACAGCAACAGTTAACAAACAAAATACAACAATGAAACACTGGCACAATAAAATGTCCATTTCAAGAATGATACTTAATTTTACACTACTTCCCTGTCGATAATCAAAACTAACAATACATTCGTGATTCGCCGGTGTGTAAACTTCGACCAGAAGGTAAAGGGAAAATAATAAAACAAAAGAAGAGTAATGAAGGGAGACGATACCGAAAAGTCGTAAGTGAAAGGTTAATTTTTGTGCTGACAAGTGTTTATTTCTTATTTCAAACCAATAAATTATGAAAAATGTGGAGAAAAAACGGCACCATTTTAAAACGGTTTATTTCGGAATGAGGTATGCCGCATTTAACTCACTGCTGATATAAGCAACTGTTTCCCGATTGTTTTAAATATACTTTACCGTAAAAAGCTTTTTTTTTTTTTAAACTGAAACTCATTTTTTAATCGAAACTACTTTTTTTAACTCGAAACTCACTATTTCAGACTCGAAACTCAGTTTTTCTTGACTCGAAACTCACTTTCAGACTCGAAACTCACCTTTTTTTAACTCGAAACTCACTTTTCTTACTCGAAACTCACTACTAGAAAAAAAAGAAATCCTCAAGACGGAGGCTTATGAGCGGGAAAAAGGGACAAAGGGGCAGGGCCAACCAGTCAGGGTATTTCCTTAAAATAGAACACTCACTCAAAAACTCCTATTCAGACTCGAAACTCAGTTTTTATTGACTAAACTC